>CM064917.1:8108854-8501530 GCA_032727855.1 Quercus ilex subsp. ballota | reverse complement strand
AGCACCTGAGCAAAGGTCATGATCACTCAACAAGTGTAGGGCTAGGATTGATTGGGCAAGGGGTATATAATGTAAGGGAATCCCTCCTGCGTGGGGGACACGAAAAAAAAAGGGAAGAAAATAAGAAATAAAGGAAAAGAGAGCAAAGAGGGAGAGAGCCTCCTCGGCCCATGGCCGAGGAGCCCATCCCCATTGTAAACCGTGTTAGGGTCCATTCACTTAAGTAAAAGAGACCGGAGTTCACGTCGCCAGAGCGCCGGCCGGCGCCTAGACCTTCGACCCACTCTCTATAAATTCATTGCGGGGTTCGTTGGGCTTTTGACCCGGGTCCACTGGGCCTGGGCAGCTAAAAACCCAGTCCCCACACTGTTTATTAAAAAAAAAAAAAAAAACCGAATAAGAACATACTAGCTTGTACTTTATACTAATGTATGTAGTATTCCTATCAAAAAAAAAAAAAATGTATGTATTTTATTTTTTTAGAAAATGGGCCATAAGCTAAAATTCTATCACACATACACACACACATATTAATACTTTGTATTCAATTGGATCTAGGTTTTTTTTTCTCGAAAGAATCAAATCTAGGTCTTTTTGTTTTTTGAGAAACAAATACAAACACATTGGTCTCCTTAAATAAAACTAGCCTCACGCGCTCTTCTATTTTTTTAGGTAAAAGTTAATAGTTTGCATAAATTATAATTTGGGATTAATATATTTTCTAATCACAAAAAAATTTAGGAGTGTGATGAGTGTTAAGCATTTGTGGTGAAATAATTTTATATGATGTGAGTAGTTGCTCAGAGGGTAGTGTTTTTTTTTTTTTTTTTATTATAAATTTTATGTGTTGTGCGTAGGTTTTTTTAAAAATTTTTTTTTTATGGAATTTATTTATTTATTTTTATTTTATTGGAACCGTTGGTAGTTTTTTGTTTTATTATATTTATTATTATTATTATTTTATATATATTTTTTTATAGGAGCCGTGGGCGGGTAGCCTTTCTTTCTTATTTTTGGTTAAAAATGTGGCGTAGTGGGGCTAGGAAGTGGGAAGTGTGAGGGTGGTGGGAAAATTTTAGTTGATTTACCATCCTAACTTGATTTCTCTTTTTAAGGAATAAGAATAGATTAATTAAATTATGAGTATTTTTGATAGTAAAAAAAGCAATAATTAACTTTTCGAATCCTCTTAATATATCTCCTTCATTTTGGGAACACTTTTTATTTCCCAATCATTTATTTTATTTGCATTTCTCTCTATCTCTCTCCACTTTCGCTCTCTCTCACCAACAACGTGGATTACAAAATTAGACCTAACATTGAGTCATTGACACCGACAATCACTTTGATTCAGTCAAGGCTTGGAAGAGATTAAAGTATGATGTTGAAATCTTCAACAAAATGGAGTGAATTGAACTATGCCACGTAAATGCCATGTGTTAGTAGCACAGTGGACATCGAGTAGTTCTACAAGCACAACAATTTTACAATAAAACTTAAGTGACAAGTTGTTATTAGTTCTCAATTAAACCCTAAAACCGACAAAAATTTTTTTACCTATGAAATTGTTGGACATCTTATCCCTATGAGGAAATGCTCACTTCATCATGAAACCACAATGATTGGCTTAGCCGCTAGCGTGCGTACAAGACTACAAGTTGAGAAGGACCATCTTCTTAATGTGTGCACCTTGGTGAATCGTGATGCAGACATTTTTCATTTTCCTTCCTAGATTATGGACCACTTCTGCTGGGAGCAGAAAGTGACTTGACTTGAATGCAGCATGCTGAGAGTTCTCAAAGGTCAGAAATCAAGGAAAATCTAAGGGTTCAGTTTTGTTCTAAATCTTCTGGAGGAGATTACAATGACTGAGCTCTCAAAAAACACATACTATGGTCCCGGGGGTTTGAATGCACAAATTTGATTTCCAAATAGTGCTGATTTTGTGGACCTATCAGTTGGAGGTTCAGGCAACCTGTTCTCTAGGAATTTTATTGTGTCATCCCTTTCAACTTTTGTTTTTTGGTTCCTATAAAACAAAAAAGAATTTAAAACTATATTTATTCTACAGTATACTACTTTCTTATTAGTTTCATATGAGATATTCCATAATATTCTCGAACTAAACTTATGAAGTCAAAAAAAAAAAAAAAAAAAAAAAGAGTGAAAAAAGAGTAATTACATTCCTTTCCTTTGAGGTTTGAAGAAAATAACACTTCCTTTCATATTGTTTATATTAGTAACAGAATATTCTAATTTCTATAAGATTCTCTTTACCAAAGTTTTAACAGTGAGTAATAAAAACATAACTAATAAATTTAGAATAATAATTCAAAGTTTTTCAAGCACCAAAAGACATGTAACGACAAATCTCTCCACTACCTGTTGAAAAAAGAAAAAGAAAAAGAAAAAGAAAAAGTCATTCTAAATATTTTAAAATACTCTTTAATTAGAAATTCAAATAAGTGGATTTTAATATTGAAAGGGAAGATAATTTTGAAAACCTACCCTTAAGCAAAGGGAAAGTTAGTACACAACATTTTTAACATTGATTTAACATGGTTTGGTCAAACTGATGTCAAGGGAGATTTTTTTTTTCTTTTTCTCCTTAAGTTTTGGTAGGAATGTCATTTTCTAAAATCTCAAAAGAGGGAAGTGTAATTACCCCCAAGCAAAAATATTAGTAATAAAAATCTAAGATCAATTTTGAAAAACCACACAGTAATCTGTTTGAAATAACCTCTTCTTCCTTTTTCTCTTTGTCAAAATTCCAACCACCTTGACGATATTGGAATTGCATGAAATTTGGAGGGTTAAAGGGAAACGTCATTTTGATCAAGACTTGAGACTTTGCCTTAAGGGTCGCCTTAATTTAGGCAAATTCCTTCGTTAAGGCCCCAAAAACAGTATTTTTGTTATTTTAAATAATATTTGTTTTCCTTGATAACTTTTATTTTAAAAGTCAGAATAAGACTTCGTCTATTTTGGAACGTCTTGTAGAGACAGTAGCTTCAATTTCCGCAATTATCTCAATTTTGCTATTTTTGGCAAAAATTACTATTTTTTTGTCTAATTATGTGATTAGTGCAAATTAGGGTTTTCTAAATGTTTTTCTAGCCGCTTTAGGTTTTCCTTTTACTATTTAAACATATTGTAGTCTCATGGACAGTTTAGTTTTTCAGATTAATAAAAATACAAACTTTGCCTACTGCTTCTCTAACGTGTTTAGTTTCTTTTTTCATTTAGAAAGCAACATATTTGTTTTCTTGTAACTTCCACGACATCAGTCATGTACTTGCCTTCCTCTACCCACCCTCTGTAAGTTCCAACACTTTCATGTCTTATATTTGTTCTAATTCGTGTAGCATTATCAATTATGGTTTTTAAATTGTTTTCAATTCTTTGAATATCTGTTAAGGCCTTTCAAATGAGATTAGTCACATGTTCAAAGACTTTTCTAGATTTAACCTCTAAAATTTTCATCATTCATTAAATAAATACAAAAAAGCCTCTGAAGTCTGAACACTAGTATGTGCATATAAAGATACTAAATTTATTTCGAGGAATTTTTTTCCTAGATAAATATCGAACCCTAAATACCTAACACCACACCATAGAAGGTGTTGGTATCACCATTATTGCTATAAGGACTCAATTTGGAAAAGCCCTCTAAAATCAGAAGGAAAATGATCCAATAAACCCCAAACAATACTGTAGGGACTCAATTTGGAAAAACCCTCTAAAATCAGAAGGAAAATGATTCAATAAGCCCCAAACAATACATTTTTAGAGAGTGGGTTGAAGAAATTGGCCATTGCAGACGAACGAAGCCCAAAGATGGATTTACCACCGTTGAAGGCCGGTGCATCCAATTTCCACTTTAAAGTTGCTCCTCGGCACTGATCCGAGGAGGTTGACATTTGTCCCTCTTCTTTTCTTTTCTTTTCTCATTTTTCTCTTTTTCCTTCTTTTTTTCTCCCCCCTTCCTAACTGCTCTGTTGGTTCCTCTTATATAGTCCTCCTCCTCCCATCTCTTTCTTCCATTTGTTGATCATTCATGCGCTTTCCCTCTGACCGTCCGTCCCATTAGCTGCATTATCAGTACTCAAGTGATTTGCAATAACTAAGGTTACCTTGTCCAAGAGTCACATCTCCATTAGTGCGGCCAGAGGGTTAGGTGAACGCATTTAGTGTGGAGGTGACAACCTGTCTTGGGCCTGTTCCCCCACCTGGAGTTAGTCTCGGTCCATTGAGGACAGAGTTATCCTCGGCAGGGATTTCTAAAGCTTAGGCCCTCATACATCGTACTCGGACGATCCTTCTTCCTCGGCATGAGCCTTGGGTCGGATGTAAAGTGGCCCGAGGTCACCAGGCCCTCAGGCTCCACAATTGCCTTTAAGTTTTATCACCTCAAAATGATACCACCAAAATGAAGTTTTCAATTAAAATAAAATTAAGGGACTTCCACTAATATTAAGTAACTTTTCGATCTCTTTGGCATCTTCTACTCATATCTGATGTAGGACACAATTTACTATTTAATTATTGTAATTTAATATTTTTGGTATTTTTATAGAAAAAACGTTATTTTAGGTTTAGGTGAATTTATTTCCTTGTTTTTAGGTGCATTTAATGCTTTTTAGGTCAAATTTGATTCTTGTTATAGTTAGGTATCAATTAGGAGTTATTTTAGATTATATTTTCTTGTCTGTCAAGTTTTAAGGAGCCCTTAAATAGGCCTTTAAGTCTGTAAACGTTTTTCATAGTTTATTATCAATAAAAATTCAGACTTGTGTCTATTGTGTTCTCTGGTGGATTCCAGACCTATCACCTTGTGGATTCAAGGAACCCCTCGTGGATTCGAGGTTTACTACCTAGGAGCTAACAGTTTAGTTTCTGTTCCATCAAGAGAGCATCGTGTATGCTTTCTTCAGGCTTCTGCGACATCAGTTGGTATCAGAGCCTTGACTTACCCTGGTCTGATTGCTAACCGGCGAGACGGTAACCACCACCACAACAACGACAAATAACTTAGCGAGTATTACATGACGTACACCAAGCACTCACAAATATCTATGCTAGGATGGCGCTGTTGAAGAATGGAAACAATAGGGATAATTGCAGCGGAGACATAACTCACGGGCAACCTATTGGTAAGAAAATTTCATACAGACCTTATAAGAGAATTGCAAGTTTTAATGGTTATTTTTTAAAAGAAAATTTTCTTGATTGGTTACTTGATCTAGATGATTTATTTGACTATGAGAATATTTGTTATGAGAGAAAAGTTGGACTTGCTTCGTATAAACTTAGAAAGTATGCCTTATGTTGGTGGGAACAAGTACAATCTGATAGAATTCGACAAGGTGAAGACAAAATTCGATCATGGCCAAGGATGAAAAAGATGCTTGCTATCAAATTTTATCCTTTGGATTGTGAAGAAATCTTGTTGTATAAAATACAAGATTATTATTGGCCAAGAAGTTCATACTTGAATTATTTTGAAGAGCCAAATATTCCACCGTTAAAGGAAGAATTACATGTTGAAGCAAATATTGTTCTTGAAGAATATGGAGAAGTCAAAGAAGAACCTGAAATCAAGATTGTGGAGGAGATTAATGAAGACCCCATTATAGAGAAAGATCTTAAGGTTGAGATAGTAGAGACCATTAAAGAAGAAATTATAGAGGAAGTTGTCAACGATCTCGATGAAATCAAGTTAGATGATTGCAACATTCAAACTCCTATTATTTTATTGGAAGACACCGAAACAAAGTTTATTGATTTTATTGGGGTGGAAAGATTTGATTTGATTATCAACTCTTATTTGGTGAATATTGTCAATTACACGAAGATCAAGGGAGAAGAAGTTCAAGTTGCCCAATTAATGACTTTCAAGTTTGGCAAGAAGACAAAGAAGATGAAGTATTGTTCTCTTGGCATGGGAGATTTCAGATTTCAAAGACGAACTCGAGGACGAGTTTGTTTCAAGTGGAGGGGTCTGATGTAGGACACAATTTATTATTTAATTATTGTAATTTAATATTTTTGATATTTTTATGTAAAAAACGTTATTTTAGGTCTAGGTGAATTTATTTCCTTGTTTTTAGGTGCATTTAATGCTTTTTAGGTCAAATTTGATTCCTATTATGGTTAGGTATCAATTAGGAGTTATTTTAGATTATATTTTCTTGTCTGTCAAGTTTTAAGGAGCCCTTAAATAGGCCCTTAAGTCTGTAAACGTTTTTCATAGTTTATTATCAATAAAAATTCAGACTTGTGTCTATTGTGTTCTCTGGTGGATTCTAGACCTATCACTTTGTGGATTCAAGGAACCCCTCGTGAATTCGAGGTTTACCACCTAGGAACTAATAGTTTAGTTTCTGTTCCATCAAGAGAGCATCATGTGTGCTTTTTTCAGGCTTCCGCGACATCAATACCATTTAATCTAATTGAATAAATGTTCTTTAGTTTTCAAACATGCATAATTTTTCTCCTTGAAAAGGCAAAGCAACTTAGTGAGATCCATGTGTTGTTAGAAATGAAGAAAGACCAAATTGCAATGATTGGAAATAATTGTCTGACTAAATATCATGTGTTGACCATTTAAATAAACAATTATATGTTAATAATTATATCACCTTTTATCAATGTCAATGCTTGGCCAAAACTCTTTCTATTTGTGACTCACCACTTTCTCATCCCAAGCCAGAGAGCTCTTGTGCGTCAGTGACGAAAAAACAAAGAAATTTGTTGATGCCCCCTTGTAATCCACTACAAAATTGTTGTCTATTCAAACTTGCAACAAGTTTCCCAAATGCTGCGAATAGGAATGACTGCAGCTTTATTTTAAATTACAATTTACATTATTTAATCTTTTTGTATAGAATAAATCTTGGAATACAACTAATTTTACAACATGTTGAAGTGATCGACCTTAAGTGATGAATACTTTTTCCCTACTTTTTTTTATTAGTCACAATTGACCATTTCAATAACTTGTAAAATTAGGACATACATTAATCATTTATTTTAGGAAACTTTTTATAAGAAATTGAAAAAGCAGTAAAAAGAAAGTTAGTGATTTTTTTATTTTCCTATAAAAAGTTTTCTAACATAGTTTATTAATGAATACCCTAAGGGCAAACGTTAGTAAAACCCTATTTTTATTATGCATAACATGTCTAACTTTTGTCAACCATTTTTTCTTTTTCTCCACTTAATAATGGAATCTATGTAAACGAAACTAATGGAGAGGAAGGAACTCATCTCCCACATATGCTCTCATAATGGAGCAAGGAAGAGAGAATAGGAAAATCCTTTCACTATGCTTAAAACAACAAGAGGCCTATTGGGCATTGAGGTTAGCCAAAAAATTAGCTTTTCTAAGAGCATTTGCTTGAATCAGTGTAAAATAGAAAAAGATATCAATTTTACATATTCAACCCCCAAATCACTCATATTAGTTAAGCTAAAAATGTGTAAATTTACATTAACATTATTCACTTTCATATAGTTTTTTATTCTTTTTTTACGTATCCCGAAATTAAAAGAAGAAAGTGGATGGTGGTTATTGTATGTGATGAAAGATAAACAATTAAAAAAATCCAGAAAAATTGATATTTTAATGTAATGTAGTGTAAAATAGATAATCTAATGTGGAGTATTTTGAAAAGTGATTATGTAAAATAAAAAAAGTAAATTCTTATACTAAAATAAACAGAATTTTTTGCATGAATTGATATAAATGTTCTAAGGACATGTTCAGCTAGCCAACAGAAAAAAGAGTTAAAAAACTACCAAAAACGTGTATTATTATGGTTGGATAGACCATTGGGAACAACGAATAGGATTAATAACATTCAGAGCATTCCTTCCAATATGATATTTGAGAAGTCATTTCCTTTTCAACATTTGAAGTACTGCCAACAACAACAAAGCCATTTGAACTTTTGCCCAAAATGGATCCATATTCTTCTCAAATCTCAATACTTATAATAAGCTTAACTTGACCATAGAGTTGATGAATGGTCTTTTGTTATTCTCGACAGTCTATTGTGACAATTGTTGGATTCATAGGCATAAGTTAGTGACAGGGGAAGAGCTGAAAAGTGAAAACCCCATTAAGCTAGCATTGAAAACCCATCAACATGCTTGTCAATCAGTGTTTCTCCCTCAATCGATATCTACTTGGGATTCCTCCTCCACTAGGTTTTCTCTTTCAAGCTAAACTTCAAGTTTGCTGTTCGATTAGAGTGCGTAGGGTCCTTTGTTCAACTTTCCTTCAAGCTTGGAGAGCATTTGACCTTGGAATTCTTCTTGTATCCCTAGATGAAAAACGCATTTAGACCTATAGAAGTATAGATTGACTTACTACCAATTTTAACCAATTAATCAAGATCATGTCTAAGTAGTTAATTAGTTATTTTAAGTACAGCTGTATTAATGGATAAACATTAAATAGTAAAACAATTAAATCACCAACACATGCATACCAATATGAGCATATGTTCATGAAGTGAAAATCCAAATGCTAAAGCCTAAAAGCACTCCAAGGCCAAGCCTAAATCATTAATTCCACAATGAAAGTTGTTGCAATATAGACTATACTAATAAGAATTTCCATACAAGTAGTTAGACCTTGCACTCAAGCTTCGTGCTCCTGTTAGCAACTGCAGACTCGTACCTTGTTCTTTTATAGCAACTTGATGCTACAAGTCTATTTGCTGGCTGCAAAATAGATATCTCGGTTACTTCGAGGCTTCTTGAAAGATTTGTGACATCTTTATGGTTTTAGCAACACTTCTAACACAATAAAGATGATCTTTGTGATTGGAGCACTCAACCTTTCAAGGATGATAAATGGAAGAGGTTTTAAGACAAAGAAAAATGCTCTCTCTAAGTTTCTCTTTATTGTTTTGTGGCAATCTTCTTTCTCATGAAATTAGGGTTGAAAATAAGGTTTTATACATGTAGGGTTTAGGCTTGAGAAGGCTACAAAAAACTATTGTGGAAGCAAATCTCAAAATTTTCATAATATGTTCTTGGTTGACCGAGTGTCTAACAAGACTCTACCGGGAGTTTTTATCTAAGCTAGCAGGACTAAATCTTGATCCTGCTTAATGTGGTCTTCATTCTAGCATATTGAACAAAACCTTCAACTTTTAGTCCTCATTATCACAATGCACATAAAATTTCAAAATCCAAAGATTACAAAAAAATTTGTCATGGAGTTAGCCAACATAATTGATATGTTATATTTAGATGTGATCATCAATATGAAGTGCGAAGAGAATGCAACATAATTTTCTTTCCTTTATAAGGTTGGACAAGTTAATTTTAACAAAAGAAGTTCGAGTTTATAGTTGGTACATTCGTAACGTCTATAGTTGTTATGCTTGTGATATCTACCGTTGGCACATAACATTCCCTAAAAAATAAAAATTGTGTTATTGAGGCTAGAGAAGATAACGGTTATTCTTTCTCGAGACAATCTTTTAAGCATATTTATCTTGTTATTGTTTTAATAAATGAAACTGGTTTTTATAGCTGGTAACTTGGTATATTCTTAACGTCTGGGTACATAAAATTATTTTCTTTTTTTAATTTTTAATTTTTTAATTTTGTTTTGTTGAGGTAAAATAACATAACAAATCTTCTTATTCACTGAGACAATTGTCTAAGCATATTCATGAAAAGAATAAACCGTTAAAAGATGAGATCAAGAATGGTCACTATTTCTTTAATTTAAACTCATCAATTTCATATTAACATTGTTATAGAGTATTAGCCTCATCACATGTGCTTTGTGCTTGTCATGAGGCTTTTTTTTTTTGGTCTAGTGTCATAATTTCCTTTTTTATTTTTATTTTTAGATAAGTTTGTTTTAAAGATATGGATTAGTAGGAGAGTATCCTATTTTGTAGGTATTTTAAGTGGAGTTAGAGATATATTTTTATTGAGTTGTTTTCAAGTTTTTTCTCTGTTAAACTTAAAATTTAAAGATATTTTTAAATCACATAAAAGGCTACTCCAAAAAAGAAAATTCTCTTATAAATAGTATAGATAATATCTCTTCTCCCTGACCAAAAGTACAGGGTACAAACGAAAATAATCTATAAAAGGTAACAAATATAATTAAGAGGAGAGAGAGAGAGACGGAGAGAAGAAAAAAAAGCTTACATTACAAGTTAATCAGAGAGATTTGCTCAAAAAAATAAAAAAGGTCATCAGAAAGTTTGTTTTTTTTTTTTTTTTTTTTTTTTGAGGTAGCAAAAAGTTCAAAAATCAACTGTTGACAAAATTGGGTTAACCAGAAAACCCGTACTTCTCTCTCACAGTATTCGCTATCTGAATCTCTCTCTTCTTTAATTCCCATCCAAATCAAAACTCAAAAAAGATAAGATTTATGCATCCAAAAACATAAAAAAAAATCTGATAAGATTTTAATAGAAACTTAAATTTAAGAGAGTTCTTGTTACTTATAACAAGCTTTTCTAGTTCATCAAAAAAAATAACAAGCTTTTCTTCAAGATTTAGTAGTTGCTTTTCAATCCGTATAAAATTCACAGTATTCCGATAGATCAAAGAGGAAAAAGCGAAAAGCAAAATTTATTGAGAAGAAAAGAAAAAAGAAAAGTAAACTGAACAATGCAGAGCAATACAGAGCATATAAGAGCAGCTTTTTATTTCAAAACCCTTCCTTTTTCTCGTACCTCCCATAGTATAATAGAGTAGTATATAGTATATAATATAGTATATAAATATTATATATATATATATATATATAATATAAATAAATATTTTGCTTGTACATAAATATAGAACAGTGAAATCAAGCCTAGTGGGAGTGTTTATTGTTTCGAGATCTCACACATCGGAAAATTGCGATTTTTCTTTGTGATTTCTTGATTCCAGAGAGAAATCTCATGTTGGGAAGTCTTCCAAGGAGTGTGTTCGGTGTTCCATAGTCCATAGTGCCCTCTTGTTACATTTTAGTTTTTTACACTGTTTTTCACTTCTGGGTTTTCTTTCTTTTGGTCTTTCCTAGTAAAGCATGCAAATGTATTAGGATTTGGGATTTTGTTTTCTGTTTTTGTGTTTTGTGTTGTTCTCATTTTGTGATTGTTTCAGTGAATTTCATAGGAATTAACATGCTGGTTATTGATGTTCTTTCAACTTGTTTTTGTTTTATGCTTTTTTTTGCCAACTATTTCAATAACTTGAATGTTTCTATGAAAATCTTTACTGGGTAGCTGAGGGCAGAGTTTCAAAATTATAGAACATTGGGGGTTTGCATGCACAGAGGCTCTAGAAACCCTAGGAATTTGAGAGATTACCTGTCAGTTTTTCAGGGTTTCAGAGTCCAATTCCAAGTTCCCAAGTTTTAAAACCGCCTACTAACTTTCCGTTTCACAATTTTGTCTAGATTGGTTTCATTTTCTGTTTCTTCAACTAGATCAGTCAAAAAAATATTTTTAAAAAAATTTCAATAACGCTCACCACCAACCATTTGCATGCAATAACTTCCCTGCCGTCCATTTGTCAATTGAATTTTTTTTTTCCATGTTCTGGGCTTCGCTATAAATATCAAGATCACTGTTTCACTTCCTTGCATTCACTGTTCCAATACTCTGTTTTCTTACTCTGTTTCTGACTTTCTTCCAATACTCTGTTTTCCTACTCTGTTTCTTACTTTTCAATGGTACAAATTGCCAGTGTTTTCTCAATGAGGCACTTCTTCGTACTTTCTTTAGCTTTGAATGTGAGTTTCATCTTGAGGAGTGTGTTCGAGAGGGAACAGGGCCTTAATTGGTTCGGTTTTGAATCTGAGAAAGACCAAGTTACACAAAGGACTCGCTTGTCCGTGTCTTCTCCTCTTTCTTCCATTACTACTCTGGCTGAAGCTCAGGATAGCGGGGAGAGAATTATCAATCTCGATCAGTAAGTGCAACACTCTGTTTCATTTTATTTTCAGTTTATATATCTTAACTTGTGGAATACTTGCCCTGAAGTCTCATTAACCTCCCTTGTAGTTCTTTGTTATCAATTACATCACCAAGTTAGCTCTTTTTTGTCTTTTTGTTCTTTTTTTTTCTCTCAATGAAAAATTTGTAAGGAAACTATTTGATGATAGTTTTAGCAAGTGTTTGCCCACTCAAAGAAAATTCAGGGGCATAAGTGTGAATTCATGCCAAATGAGCAGCTTTTCGGTAAGCAATGAGAGCTGCACAAATCCAAGGGTCTCCTACTATGTCAGAAACCTGAAATATTGTCAGTGATATTTCTCAATTGGTCAGGGAAGTAATTATTGTTTTTATTACAGTATTGTTATTGGCAACACTGCTAGCTCTGTGTAGTCCTAGTCCTGCTGGGATTCCAAAACGTGTGCTGCGGTAACTTACTTTTTATCGGTAGAGGATTAGGTCTGTTTGGTACGTGAATTTAAATATATGTTTTTAATTTTTAAATAATATTATATATATATTTTTACTTACACATATTTTTAAAAAAACTAAAAACGGTAAACAGCGTACCAAATGAGCCCTTACCTTCCTTGCTGGACAAAGACTGTTCCTTCTATTGTTTGAGATTTTCCATGGTGCATGTTAGACTTTGGCCTGGGAACTCAGGATCCTTTTGCAACCGAGGACTCTTGTTTTGTCATTTCTCTGTTCCAAAGTTGAAGGGAGTGGGTGGTTGTGCTAGACTGCTAGTGTTACTATTTGCTAGATTCTAAGATGCAACATAGGTGGTGCTCATTGACATTTGACCAACAGCATCATCATTATGTTATGTACCTAAGTTGTGGACTTCAAAATTGCACAAACAGTGTTGGGGTGTCTTGTGTAAGAGGATTTTTATTAGTTTTCACTTGTTCTAATTCAAGAATGACCTTTTTAAAGCTTCCTTAACAAGGGCACAAAGTTACCCTCTAATTTATTTTATTTTATTTTTTTTGGAGAAACAAGTTACCCTTTAATTAGAGATATAATTATGCATCTTTTTAGGAAATCGAGCCACTTTTAACTTAAATTCCATAATTTTATCAGCTTTTGACTTTTATTATTTCCCGGATTCTGTTGAAGCTTTTTTTTAAGAAGTGCACATTAACATCCATGAACAAAAACATAATATATATAAGATAGTTGGAGACCCCAATGTGCACATATCAAAGCAGGCACAACTGCACAAGTCTGGCTTAGAAGTAGATAGATGACTGTGGGAGGCATGTGGCTTTGTACACACACTGCATGCAGACACCTTTAGGCCTTTGGTGTGATGTAAAGACTCAAACTTTAGTGCTACTCCGTGGGATGTTTGAAATCTCAGAACTTTTTGGCCGCCCAAGCTTTTAAGGCCCTTTGTTAGTCATATATAGAAAAAAAAGAAAAAAGGTGGGATTTTCTAGATCTACCACTTAGTGGACCATATATCGAACATTTTTTATTTTATTTTGAATGATATTTAACATAGGTTTATATTGTACTAATAATGTAAGGATTGTGTTAATGGGCGTAACAGCAGCCTTCTGTCCTTTTTTTTTGCAGTTCTATGTCATTTTTTTGTAGCTTTCAGGTCGTGGGCCAGCTTCATAGAGAGAAAAAAACATATTAAAATAAGATGTGGGGTTAGTATATGTTTTTTTCTTCTATTTATTTAATTTTTTTTTTTATTAAATAAAATCCACATTAGTCCAACTTTAACAAGCACGGCACAGTGCTTATTAACATTTGCCCTAATATAAATCTTACCTTGTAGACATTTATAAGTTGTTTAGTTTATAAAGGAAATCTTACTTACGAGCACAATGTAAACTAAGATTTCTTAGGTAGAAATAATGTATTAACATCATATTGATCTTAAGTTAGATGTGATAGATAGGGTCCCACATTGCTGCCATCCTCACACCTACCCCTAACAAGTAAATTCAGATCCAAATTGCTGTGTACAGTCTTTTTCACTTAGCAAGAACTAGAAGTGACATTTTTCACAAAATAATCTTGCCATTAAAATGTCTTTTCATTTTCGGCTGTTTCTATTGGGGAGGTGACTTTTCTCTTTCTTGTTTTTGTTTTCTTATGATTAGTAGGTAGGTAGTTCTCTTCTCTAACAAATTGATTGGTACCATTGGACCATTTGAGATTTTTATGGTGGACTGTCTAGGCAGACCAATTACAAAGAGTACTTGTTGGATTTGTAAACTTGTTCTGAATTAATATTAATTATACCATGATAATAATATAATAATAACTATATATGATGGCCAACATACATTGTCTTAAAAGATGTTAATTTTATAATGTTATTTCAACAGCGGTGATCCGACAATGTATGAAAAATATTGGCAACAAATGGGGGACAAAACCACAGTTGTGATCCCAGGGTGGCAGTACATGAGCTACTTTTCCGATATCAGCAACATTTGCTGGTTTTTGGAGCCTGAGTTTGCTAAGCAGGTGGTCAGGTTACACAAATTTGTTGGTAATGCTGTCACAGATGGTCGTCACATTGTTGTTGGTACAGGTTCATCTCAGCTCTATCTAGCTGCTCTCTTTGCTCTCTCTCCGAGTGATGCATCTGAACCAATAAGTGTGGTATCTCAAGCCCCTTACTATTCGGTAAGTGTCGTATTCATATTAGGGTTCGGTTAATGTATGCCCCCTCTGGGCATACATTAATAATTTATTCTAAGAAACTTTTTATGATAAACTAAAAAAATTGTCAAAAAAATTAGTCACTTTTCATTTTTCTATAAAAAATTTCCTAAAATAATTTGTTAATGTATGCTCAAAAGGCATACGTTAGTAAAACCCTAAGGGCATATGTTGTTAAACTATATTGTTACAGAATAAAAATCTAATCGTGGATTTTAGTTTAGCTCATCTGAAAAAGTCTCCCATCTTCAAATAAGAAGTTTGGAGTTCGATTACACTTACACCAAAAGTTGAATGGTGTCTTAGCCTAATGGTAAAAAGCAATCAACATGATAAAAATTCATTGTCCCATTTGTGGTGTCTTACTTTATACTCCACTAGTTGCAATAAATAATTTATATGATATATATTTTTAATACTATAAACTTTCGTTGTGGGTTCCAATTAGCTTAACTGATAAAGTTTTTGATGGACAGTGACGAACCTATCATAGGGCTTGGGGGGGGGGGGGGGGGTGGTGGGATGGCCCCCTCAGTTTTTGAAAAAATATATATTAGTAAATTTTAGATCTTCACCCTTAATATTTATTCTTGGCCCCCCTCCCACAAAAGTTTTACAAATTGACAAATGAAAACCAAAAAAAAAATTATTTGACCATTCCTTTTGCTCGGTTGTACTAAGAATACCAAGATAAACCTTTAGGTAAACCAAAACACTAGCAAACAATTTATAAATCTAGATAATAATGAAAACCTTTAGACAAACCCAAATTACCAACAAACAAATAACATATCTGGTCTATGACAACAACAAAATACTAATAAACAATTACAAATCACAAATCCCTAACCAAATAAATTACAAACGCTCCAGCCTTCTTCCTTGGGTCCATCGGTGACTCCACAATTGGCTGAGGTATGGTTTCTTGATTTATAGATTATGGGAAAATATAGTGTTTTTCAAAAGAAAAAGAAAAAAGAAAAAGAAAAAGAAAAACCAATAATGATATTGTCACCTTGCCATCTCTAGCATTGATATCCCAATTTCTAAAATCCTCAAACAAAAGACTTTGGCCGGCAACCCCCCCAAGTTCGAGTCCGGGTTCCGTCTTTGTTGATGGGTGTATAAGAGATATGGGGTTCAATTCCCGTCTACATAAAAAATTGATTGGTGTTTTGGTCTAATGATAATGAGCTATCTCTATTAAAAAAAAAAAAAATACCATAAACTTTCGTTACTTTATAAGAAAAAGGAAAAAGAAGAACGTAAATGGTGGAACATACTCTTAAATATCGAGTGTGGCATAAAGGATTTTCATTTATTACTATTCTTTATTGGTTTAATATTGTTGCTTAATTTAATCGTCTTGAGTTTGATATTTTAGCAACTTGGTGTTATGCTTGTTAGAGAATCTATTCAAAGAGAATGGTCAATACCAATGAACTAAAAGGTTTACTCCTGTGCTTTTATATATGGTTAATTTAATCACTTTGATCATGATCATGATTAATTTAATCAACTTTACAAGGTGGACATGCTTATATTTCTTTTCACTAATGGCATTGTATTAGATTGTTGACCTTGTCCAACATATTTATAGTTTCATGCTATTTGTTTCTGCTGCACTATCAAGATTTTTCAACTCTTAATTAATTTTCTAATACTCTACTTTGGCATCTCAATTATTTTCCCCGCACTTCGTTTATGCTTTCCCTATCTTCTTTTCTTTGTTCCTCACGCTTGCGCTAATGCGCACTGACACATTTACCAAGCACAGCATTCAACAAATCCTCACAATGCACATGGGATTGCAAACTTGCATGTGCCAAACTTGATTGGATGAATATTATTAAAAATTTACCTTTCAAATGGTTATTCAAATACACTTTGTACTTTCAGATGTATAAGAACCGTTTAAAAGAAGGCATTCCTTAAATGTTCTTGAACTTGGAAAGTCAAATTACCCTTACTAACAACAAGTCAACTATATTGCATAGCATGATAGCAAAATCTTTTTGGTTGAATGGGTTGTGTGATTGTGTCATATGCACTGTCATATGCACTGTCTGCACACTACTTTTCTAGCATGCTTAGTATAGCAGGAAATTGCATTAGGAACATAGTATTAGTACCAATTTCTTTGATGACTGTCATGATCCAGTCCACATACATAGAATTCAAAAGGACATGGTACAACAAGTCCGTATCTTTTTCACCTTTCTTTGTCCCCTAAGAAACACAGACCTCGCAGATTTTAGAGTAGACTGTAAGCCATCGTCTGTCTTAGACAGCTGTATCCTCACTGACCCTTATGACTTGGGATAATATATGACACAGATACCTTATCTTCTTTGTATTAAGATGTAAGCCTATGAGTTTGAGCCCAATTGTGTTATATTAGCCACTCATTTTTGTTATTTTTATTCAATGTGGGACTTCATTTACATGTGTATTCTCAACAATTTCTCTCTTACTTGTGAGTCTCTGTCTTTCTATGCACCAAGAACAAGTTCTACTAGCTCTCCTTTGCCTATGACCTTTTTCCATTACCAAAACGTCATCCATGGGCCTTCTGTACGCCATCAATGGGAACCATGTGTCAACCTTGCATGCTCATCCATGGGAACCAGCTCGTACATTCCTGCCCATTGGAACTGAGAGTTTCACCATGATCTAGCACACCATTGGCAACACTCCTTTGTTGGGAATTTTTCTAGATCGTTTGTGTGGGCTCTTTTGGCCTGCTTTGTTCTCTCTAGGGTAGCGATCCTGAATACCTTGCCACTTTCACCGCACACCACCCTGAACTTTGATACCATTTGTTCATAATAATTAGTTAATAACCAGTTTCATAAGGTCCTAGCTAATGTCAAACGGAGGAATTTTAAAATTTTGCCAAAGATATTAGATTTCTAGCTTGGTTTGGTATTCTGAATGCTGAAAAATCTACATTTGTTTGATTCTTCATTCTTTTAAAACAAAGAACTTATCTGTAACTGCCTATTAGAAAATAACATCTATAAGACGTATCAATTTATAATTGAGTTACAAATTACTTGCAGTCCTACCCGTCTATGACGGATTGCCTAAAGTCGGGCCTTTACAAATGGGCTGGTGAGGCACATAACTTCAGCGAAGAGGGGCCTTACATTGAACTAGTTACATCTCCTAACAACCCTGACGGGACTGCAAGGCATTCAGTGGTTAATAGAAATAAGGGCACATTGCTTCATGACCTCGCCTACTATTGGCCGCAATATACTCCTATTTCTTCCCCTGCAGACCATGAACTCATGTTGTTCACAGTCTCAAAGAGCACAGGCCATGCAGGAATGCGGATTGGGTAAGTTGATCATATCAAGACAATCATATTAATAGCTGTATAATTGGTTTGTGCTAATTCTTTGTTCTGTAATGCAAGTCATTGTGTTGCACTAGATTTAATTCTGTTAAATTACCGATTGTCCCAAAAGTTTAGGCTGATTGGAAATGATAAATTTAATCATTAAGTTATAATTCTACACACCCTCTCACTAGTGGGTTCAGACTTCCTTTAAATTGGTGAGACCCAATATGTGGGATTTAAATAAAAAGTAGAGTGGAGGAGACAAAGATCGAACATAAGACCTCCTGCTCTAATACCATGTTAAATTACTAATTACCCAAAAGCTTAAACTATTGAGAATGGTAACTTTAATCATTCAACTACGTAATTCTAACAATTTCTAATGCTTTCACTTTTAAATTTCCTAGTTGGGCTATTGTTAAGGACAAAGAGGTTGCAAAAAGAATGACTAAATTTGTTGAGCTTAACACCATAGGCGTGTCCAAGGATTCACAAATTCGAGCAGCTAAGGTTCTGAAAGCTATCTCTGACACCTATGAACATGTTGATGACTCAGAAGTAGGTGAAACCTTTTTCGACTTCAGCTACCACAATATGGCAGAGAGGTGGAAGTTGTTGAGAGAGGCAGTGGAGCACAGCGGAATGTTTAGTTTGCCTAAATTTCCGCCTGCATTTTGCACCTTTTTCAATCAAGTCTCCGAGCCTCAGCCTGGTAAGAGCATTTGTATCAACTTTTGCAAAAATTTATGTATATTTTAGCATAAGAACCTATTTTTTCTATTTTATATATTCACTTTTCAAAACATCATAAATTAGATTATTTATTTTATAGTACATTTCATTAAAATATTAATTTTTCGTAATTTTTTAAATTATTTTTCTTTCTTGACATACAATAACGATTGTTCACTCTCTTTTTTCATTCTCAGAATACGTAAAAAAAATAATATAAAAAATAAAAAATAAATAATGTCAATATAAATATACATAGTTATTGTAGCAAATTTGTAAATTTACACAATTTTACACTCATATTTTTTCTCTACCCTTTGCAGCTTTCGCATGGTTAAAATGTGAAAAAGATATAGAGGACTGCGAAACCTTCCTAAGAGGCCATAAAATTTTGACTAGAGGGGGAAAACACTTTGGGGTTGGCCCTAAGTATGTGAGGATCAGCATGCTGGATAGGGACGAAAATTTCATTCGATTTGTAAAACGATTGTCCACAATCCGCGTTTAACCAAAGTTGATGATCCCTTGTTTCAAGTTTGTGCAAGAAGAAGAAAAGGGTGATAGTGAGCAATATATGTAAATGTAGAAAAATAAAGCAATCAATAACAGTTTTCTTTTGTTGTTCTAATAATATTTACCCTTTTGTTAATTCTCATGGTATGTTCTTCTACTTTAATTTGGCTTAAATTTCTTATCTGTCTATATATATATATATATATATATATATATATATATTATATTATATATAAAAGTTGAAGCGTAACATTTATTGTTGTTATGTTCTTGTTAAGTCACATCAGCAATCACATCATCCGCTTATTTCCAACTCTCTCTCTCCCTCTCATATTTATAACTTTTTTCTTCTTCTTATTAATCCCCAAATTATTGTTACGCTACCTTAATATTACTTTTCCTCTATCTTTTTATCTTCCTTTATTTTTGCCTATTCTTATCCTTATTCTCTTCATTTTACTATAAATTTGCAATTCTCTCACATTCTATGCATAGCTTTCCCAATTCCCACACAAAAAAATTAATTCTCTCTATCTCTCAATTTTTTTTCAATTTTTGGTGGAATTTTTTATTTTTATTTTATTTATTTATCTTGCATCTCTATTTTAGGTTTATTAACTTTTGTGTTCTTTAGAACTCTACTTTGAGTTGATGTAATTTAGTTTTGTGTTTTTAAGTTATTATCTTTTTTCTTTTATTTGATTTCATAAATGCTATCCTATTGCATTATAAAGATAGTATATACGAATATAGTGTTATTTTATTACATAGCATAACTATGATAATTTAGTGTTTATTACTATATTTTTTTAACTCTTTTTATTCTCATCTAATTTTCTATAAATTTGTTATTATCTCTCACATTTTCTCTTAAAAAAATGATTATTCTGTCTCTCTCCCTCTTGATTTTTTATTATTTCTTGCAACTCTAGCTTAGGTTGATGAAACATTGCGTTTTTTTATAACTCTATTTTAGGTCAATACCTTTTGGTGTTGTGTTTTTGAGTTCCTCAACCCAAGTAGTACCCCTCCCTCCTATAACTTTGGTTTGATTTTTTTTTTTGAGTTAATACTTAGCTTTTTTGGAATAAAAAATTTGAGTTTATATCAAAACATAATATTGGCTATGCATTTGAATGCATTTATCAATTATTTGAGTATTAAAAAGTATTTTTGTTATGAGTTTTGATATCATGGTAATCTCCTTTTAAAGAATTTGTAATTTAAATAATTTATTTGAAACTTAAAAAATTATTTGTAGAGAAAAAAATTGGAAAAACATAGCACATTATAACATAATTTCAAAGACAGGAAATTTTTTTGTAAACTTTGATTTAATTTTGTTAGGATCTTAGTGTGTTGGTATATTCCGTGCCCAAATTACATATACTTTTTCAGTTCTTAATTTTTTTGTATCATAGACAATTATGTGTAAATTTGTATTGGTTTAAGAGGTCTAAATACTGAATGTGAAGCTGAAGTATGAAGAATCTCGGTCGAGTGAAATTACATGGGTTAGATGAGTTTTACCTATTTTGAAAAACAATCTTGCCTCTCTCTTGCCAGTTTCTTAGTCGAGCAAGATTGCTAGAACTTAAGAGAAATTTGTTATTCGCCTCTCTACAATACTTATTTAGAAACTTTTCTATATAACCCTCATATATCATGAGATTCTACACCCAAATCCTATATTGGGGATTTAGGGAGCAAAATCACATTGTTCTCTCTACCTTCTCTCTCTCTCCAAAATTCCAAATTCCATAGAGAAGTTTAAAACTAAACACACATAGAATCCTTTAGAGTTCTTTGTTGTCATTTGGTGTTGGTGAATCATTGGAGTAGTCTCAAAATTTGCAAAAGGCCTTGGTTGAAGAGTCAAGTTCTGCTCCTGCTTAAAAAGCCAAATGTCATTTTCATTAACTTTAAACAATATAAATAATAACGCTTTGTTTGTTTCGGCGATAATGTTTTCTAGAAAATGAGTCATTTTTTAAAAAGTATTTTCTATAAAACTATCTCATTTTCCTATATTTAGTAGAAACCTTAAATGAGTTGAAAAACACTTTTAACTTCCCTTATTTAACTTGTTGAGAGATAGAGTTATTTTCCAAAAAATATTTATTGGAAAACAATCTCTAAAATAAGCCATACATAATTTTCCTTTGACTCATTTTTTCTGATACTACCAAACACTAGAAAACACTAGAAAACACGGAAAACTATTTTTATACAAATGTTTCCATCAAAACAAACAGAGTGAAAGTTAACAGCTTTATTTATTTTTAGTTTATACTCATTTGAAATGGACCGAAGTGGAGCAAATGGACCAAATTGGAGCAAACTAGACTAAATGGATTGAAATGGAACAAATGGACTGAAGTGGACCGTAATAGACTGAATTAGACCAAATTGGACTGAAATGGACCAAATTTGACTGAAGTGGGTGTTTATTATCTCTATCTCTTGAAGTTGATGAAAATGACATATGGTTCTCTAAGTAGGAACGAAACTGGATCCTTCAAATTTGGCCATGAATACTACATTAGCATAAGGATATTAATATAGTGGTGGAATAAGATTTTTTTTTTTTTTTTGATGAGTATAAACTAAATATAAATAAATTGTGTTTTCACCCAAGCTATTTGTGTTATATGTATTTTCTATTATAAATTATATTTAGGTTCAAGAATATGTAAATTCATGGTAGTAAAAAGTGACGATCCTATCTTGATTGGTAAGTTACAATTAGTTTAAGAATGTTTAAAGGTATAATGCATTATTGCATACATTAATATCTAGGCTATAGCCTAAAGTTGGATTCACATTAATATTCCATTCACATTTGGAGCCTAAAGTGATATTAATATTCCATTGGCATGAGCTATTTCCTCTCTTTGTCCTTACATTTTGAGCCTAAAGTCCTTTTTTTGGAGATCTTTTAAGTGTAAGATATAGCCTTAGAGCAACCATTTCTCTGTTTAATTTGCTTCATATGTACCTTGGCCCTTCATTTTTCTCTACCTGACAACTTGCTTTATTTTACTTAAACCATGGTTTTGGTCAAGCTAATGTTTATGTTATTGCGCATACATTAGAATTTCCTCGCATAAATGTTCTGCCATTGAGGGTACAATATAAGCACATTAAATTTTTTATTTTTGATGAAAAATTTATTCCTTTCAGTGGAACATATTTCCCAGTTCCATTCTCAGCATCCAAAATGGAGTGAAGAAATAAGAGATTCAAACTGACCAATTGTAGATTCTTGATAGCAGAACTGAACTTGGGGGATTCTTCAACTACTAATATGAATTCCCTATTCATATGCTAGCTTGAATATTGAGTTGCAATTGCAATAAGAGGAAATTTTCTATTAATAATTAGACTAAAAGATTCAGTAATATCCAAATCCTCTGCTCTTGTACCTCCAGGCAATGTCCAATTAAATTTGTGCATAAGACTTGCCAAAACAATCTCCATTGTAGTTATGGCAAAGGCCATTCCGGGGCAAACCCTCCTACCAGCTCCAAATGGAATCAGTTGGAAGTCATGTCCTCTAAAATCTATCAAAGAAGTCAAGAACCTTTCTGGCTTAAATTCCTCTGGTTCATCCCATGACACAGGGTCTCTTCCAATTGCCCATGCATTGATATAAAACTTTGTTCCAACCGCAATGTCATGCCCTTGTATTTTCATATCTTGAATAGATTCTCGTACAAATAACAGTGGATATAGGCGAAGAGTTTCTTTGATTACTGCCTTTAAGTAATGCATTTTATCCAAATCATCCTTTGTTATATCCTTTTTGCAGTTTCTTCAGAGTCTTTGGGTGCCATAGCAGCTCTGACATTGTCCACTCTAAGGCTACGTACGTAGTATCAGTAGCAGCAGCAAATGCATCCTATAACATTTAAAAGAGGGTTAATATAGAAGAAATTTATCAATGTGTTTGTGCCAACAATTATTGAGCCAAGGCAGCATATCAATGTTCTAAAATTGACGCTTGGAGGAATTTTATACAATATAAAGCTGCAAATATAGTCGAATGTGGAGCATACTGATTGGCTGATAGTAAATAAATATTTCAGTTATTATGGATAAAGCCAAACTATTGGATTGCTGTGAAATTAGAATACTAGCAAGAGTTTGGAGCCTATGAAATGAAGAATTAATGACATAAGAAATTAATGCATTTAGATAACAACATTGATCAACATTTGAATTTGTTATCCTTACTATAGCTAAGTCATAAATGAGATTGCTTGTGGTTGTGGTATTGAAGAATCAAGCTAGATCTCTCACCGATCGAGTTTGTATTGCGAAAAGAAATTAATGCAAGTAGTCATAATTTCTAGTGTAAGTTTTCTTAATTGTTGTTACATTGCATTTTTGTAAAGGCCTCTTGATTGAGAAAATTATCAACCCATCGAAACAAAAAAAAGAAAAAGAAAAAAGAAAAAGAAAAAGTAAACAATAAGCATGAGAAAGAATGTGAAGTACATTGGCGGCCTAGACCAAAACAAACCCCTTTGCATGCACTTCTCAATCAATTTTGAGCGGAACCTTTAATTTCCTATATTAATTATCTTAGAATAAATTTGTGGATAGGCACTTCTTAAAATGACAAGTTGCGATTGGTAGACAATATAAATGTTTTCAATTGTATGCTCATGGGAAAGAGTAATTAAACTATTATCCACCAATCATAATATGCCACATCGACAAATTATAAAATTATATATCCATAAACTTATTAACTATCTCATTTTTCCCTAATTTATGAAGAATACAATTCAAAGACAATGATATAATGGTGAAATTGTAAATATATTTTTTCTCTTTATTTTATAGACTAAGTGAAAATATTCTAATTTTTTTTAATCCATTCCAAATTCCTTATAATTTATTTTGGTTTTTTTAGTATGAACTCGCAAACATAGTCCAGTTTATTTATTTATTTATTTTTTATAAATTCCAGTTTTGATACAAGCTAAAGAAAAATAAAACTAATCCATACTAAACTAGTATTATTTTAGTCCTAAATGCAAAAACACCCTCTGGGGTTTGGGTAAAAAAAAAAAAAAAATCTTAGGGTCTCAGCTCTTTTTTATAACTCTCTAAAGTTTTCATATTTACCAAATTGACCACTGGGAAAAAACTTTCATTAACTTTTATGAACAGAAAAATCAAGTGACCATAACGTGACTAGTGGTGCGAATTAGTTTGTGAATGTGGTTACATGAATTTTTCTTGCATTAGAGTTAATGAAAGTTAATTCCAGGGATCAATTTCGTAGATATGAGAACTTTTATAAGCTACGAGGAAGACTTGAAACCTCAAGAAGTTTTACAAATGAAAAATTACTTAAGAAGTTTATTTAAATGTTTTAATACTGTACCTCATTTTGTAAATAGGGTCCCCTCCATTTCATTGAAAATTGTGAGTCTATTTTACGGTTAAAATTTTATTTCTTTTAGATATGTAATGTTTTTTTTTTTTTTTTTTTTTTTTTTGTTTTTGTTTTTGTTTTTTGTTTTTGAGTAACTAGATATGTAATTTTTAATGTGAGCCATGACTTGAATTTATTTCAAATAGAGAAATACCATTTCCATTTGATACCATATTTGTTTGTAATCCTATTCATATAAAATTTGTAACAACTTTAGCATTTTGTTTTCTAATTGACTTCATACAAACTGCAAAATGCATATATTGTTAAGCTTATCCGAAATGTTTGCCAAATAACAGTCAATTTTTTTTTTTTTTTTTTTTTTTTTTTTTTTATTGAAGTCAAAATTATCTTTTACCTCCTCAAAGATGTAATTCAGGCATCATCATATTTTTCATGCAAAAGTCAACTAATCGCACCAAAAAGTCCAGGGCCCATGGTCCAGTTTCGTGGCCCACCAGACCACCAGATTAATGGTCTACACGACCTGATACTTTTGAGGCTGTGGGTAGCTCATTAGCATGATGGGTCAAGATAGGGGCTGATTTTTCTACCCATGGGTCCAATAGATTGGCCCGTAAACTTAGCCCAACAACACGATATTTATAAGAAATATCTTGGGAAAAGGGCAGGGGCAACGTTGTGTTCAAGCCAGGGGGTTCATGACTTGTCAATTTTTTTTTTTTAACTTTTGATTTGACACTTCTAAAATAAAAAATTGAACACTCTGACCCTAAATTTTATTTAAACCCAACTAAAATAAATTTGAATATGATCATCTAATGCTACTTTTACAATATTTTCACAATAAATGTTATATGGCAAGTTATAACTGGTTTTTATTTGAACCCATAATTAATATCACTTTTCACCTACCATTAACAACTTGCCACCTAAATTTTGTTATAAATTTTCGTGAAAGTATTTTGTATTGAATATTATTAAAAAAAAAAAAGTTTCATTTTTGCTCCTTTGTTAAAAATATATATGTATATTCTTTGCTGACTTACTTTACTTTATATTTGTGATTTTTTCCCATTCTCTTTATCTCTCTATCTCTCTTCTATATTTTCTTATTTTTTCTCTTTATTTAATCAAATTGTTTGATAAATACTCTATAGATTTTCAAGTCCAAGAAGTTTTTTAGTGCTTGCTCAAATTCCAAGAGAGCGATCACATGAATGATTAAAAAGCCATACATGATTCTAAAAAAAAAAGCAATACACTTCAAAAGCAAAAACTTATATTAGTTACTATTTTTTTTTCTTTGTTTCACATTGCTCCTAGTTCTACTCTTAGGTGTGTTAGTATTCTTCTTTATTATATATTTTTATTTAATTGACAATACATATAAATATAATAAGTTATTATTAATTTGACAAAATTTTATGATTAATTATTTAATTATATTTGTTGTTTTACTGATCTTTAAACAATTAATAACTTTTTTATATTATTGTACAATATAGTTGTATTATATACTGAATTATATTTAGAATACTATTTTAGATTATTGTATATAATATAGAAGTTGTACGTACAGAAAAAAAAAATCATTTTATTTTTTATTTACTCTCCTGATAAATTTCTTGCTTTATCATTGTTGAACTCCCTAGAAAAAAATCATGAAGTTGCCACTAGAAAGGGGAGGGTTGAAACATGTGACATGAGAGAGAAGAGACTCTTGGGGCCGCATGTCTAACCAGTAGGATACATCTTTTTTTTTTTTTTTTGAGAAGATGTGTTTAGTTATATATGCATTATAAATAAGAATTGAAGTTATGCATATAATATATTCTCACCCTACTATGAATAATTCCAATTAATAAAAGTTAATCAATAATTTTTTTTAAGTATCTTTAATCAATAATTATATATAATATAATAATAATTTTTTAATTAAAATTTATAAGTTCATCAACGGCCTGTTAAAAGCCTAATAAGAATCCATTAAAAGCCCATAGGTAACCTATTAAAAGTCTATTAGGCTCGACCCTCTTACTAAGTCTACTAAAGGCCCCATGAACTGGCCTATGGGTCAGAGTTTTTCTCCTTAGCTCGGCCTAGTTCTGCTCTTTGATTGATCAATGACTCGCCAAGGTTGGCCCACCCAATTCATGGGCTGAGTAAAAATAAACTAAACTAGCCCATTACTAACCCTCAAGCTCAACAAAGCTAAAAATGAGAGTGAAATATGCACTTAGTCATAGGAATATTCAAACATGCAAGTGTGCACACAGAGAGATGCTTACCAGGATTAGAGCCTTAATGTTAACTCTATCAATTGGAAAAGTGATCGTGTTTCCCTTTTGAATTAGAAGCAAAATGTCCACAAAAGTCCATTTGGGCTTCATTTTCAAGAGTAACAACATGGTCATCATTCTAACTCCCTTTTTGTTGACAATTTACTCTTCAATTACTTCTTCAAAAAAAAATCATCAAATTGGTTAGCCAATTTCTTCGCTCTAGCATCCAAGCCATTGAAATGGCTGACCCAAGCAAGCCATGGAATATAATGCCCCACGATAATTACACCTAACAACTCCATTAACTCCCCCAAAAGCTCCCTAAACTTCCTCCCATCTTCTCCTTCACCATACTTCCTTCCCAAGGCCACCCTACATACGATATCATTAGTAAACTTTGCAAACACCTCACTTAAATTCACAGTTGTAGAAGAATTACAAGATTGTTTGACTTTCTCAATCAGTAGAGATAGTTCCTCTCACACACCACGATAGGACTGAGCCCTTTTGTTACTCAATAGATTTAGCACAAGTATGCTTTTCATCTGCCTCTAGTGCTCGCCATAGGGGGCCATAACTACATCTTTGTAATTGTATGATAGATTCTCGTTCATTCTTGTTTTGGGTCGACTTGTAAGGATAGGGTCATGGGTTTTCATGATCTCTCGAGCAGCATCAGCAAATGAAACAACGAGGGCTGGTACATTGCCGAAGTGAAGTAACATGAGGGGACCATGGCGTTGTACTAAGGCTTGGAGTGAGCAGTGAGGGTGCAAGCCCATTTGATGAAGGTTTCCGATGATTGGTAGCTTTGGTGGTGAAGGTGGTAAGTTTGTTTTGGTTTCATTATTGTTTGGATGGGTCAAGAGCCATTTGAAAAGACAATGAAGATGAAGGCAAATATGATTAATGGTCCGTTTGGATTGAGAGGGAGGGAGGAGGAGTAGAGTAGAGTAGATTTAGCTCGAAATTAGCTTATTTTTAGTCAATTTTACTTTACTCCCCTCCACTCATCCTCCTTCCCCTCTCCATCCAAACGGGCCATAAAATAAAGAGATGCATCAACAATGATGTTAAGTCTGGCCCTAAAAATTTCAAGAAGTGTGACATTTTCTTCCCCCTTTTACAAGCAGTTATAAGTTTAAGTTCTTGCAGATTCCTTGACGTTAGTTTTCCTGTTTTATATTGGATTCATTGCCCAAACACCACAAGAGTAGTACTAGTAAGATACTAAAATCTGAAGAAAAAGTTACCAATGGTTCTTATAAGATTAAGTCCGTTTGGATTGAGGGAGAGGGATGGAGAGTATGGTAGATTTGATCGAAAATTAATCTATTTTCAGCCAACTCTACTCTACTCTCCTCCTTTCCCCCTTCATCCAAACGAGCCTTTGTATGTTGCTAAAAACTGTCTCAAATTGAACTCCATTATAAATTATGAATTAATGTTTGATTAATATCCCAAATTAGCCATTGTTTTCTTGTACTATTATTACATCACTCCTTCCACTAGTTGCTGTTTATTTATTACCATTGAATCTTTCGCTCTTTGGAGGTACCATTTCCCCTTCTAGCCAAGGTTTTGAAACCTAGACCGGACCGGACCGTATGGTCTAATCGGGAAAACTGTGAACCTCTCACAATCATGGTTCTTTTAATCTTAAGAATAGGTCTATGCCAAAAAGCAAGGAACCGTTCGAACTGCGGTTCAACCGCACGGTTCTGAGAACCGTGATCAGACCACTTCTCACGATTCCCTTTGAATTTGAACCTAAAAAAAAAAAAAAACACAGAAAAACAAAAGAAAAAGAGCACAACTGCTGGGAGTACATCATGTCTTCAGAAACTCTGCCACTGCCATCTCCAGAGAAACACAGCATGTCTTTATGTTTCTTCTTCTTCTCTCTTTAGAGCACATCACACAGCTCCCTCTCTTCAGAAACTCTTTTCTTGGGCGAAACAAGCTTTAAATTTTGGCTTTGTTCTCTGTCGGTAATGTGTGTGTGACAGGGTGAGAGTATGAGAGAAAGAGAAAGAGAAAGAGAAAGAGAGAGCTAGAGATAAAGAAAGAAAAATAAAAGCAGAGGACACGCTGTATGGAGGAGGAAGAGTCTAGAAAAATAAAAACTAGATGAGAGGAGTGGGGATGGGGATACGTGTGTGGAGGAGAAAAAACAAGAGAAAAAAAGAAAAGAAAAGGAAAAGAAACGCATGGATGCAAGGAAAGAAAGGAAAAATAATAAAAAGAATAAAAAATCACAATTAAATGTTACTACAATATTTTCACAATGTTTTACAATAAATTTTAAGTAATAGATTGTTATTAGTTAATATTGGTGAGTAAAAAAATAATTTCAATAATGGGTTCAAATTAGAACTAGTAACAATTTTTTATATAAATTTTGTTGTGAAAGTATTGCTAAAAATGTTGTAGACTTCTTCACTGCTTCTGGAGACTTCTTCTTTGTTGTTGCGTGTTTTAGTGTCAACTACTAACATATAATGCTTGCTTGCTGTCAAGCACTTCCTTCTTGGATTTTGTTATTTATTTAACTTTAACAATTTTTAAATGCATGGACATCTTCAGGTCTAGCTTTTGATTTTTTTTTTTTAATTCATAATAAATGGTGAATAGTGACTATTCAAATGGGCATGGGAAAAAAATGATTGGCAGTCAAATGGGCTTGGCCATGAGCAAATAAACTAATTTTTCTCTTAACTATTTTATTGGGTTTCATAAAATAAAAATTATTGGGTACTAAAGTGTGCTTTGTCATGACTTAAAAATAATTTAGAAACTCAATAGCTATTTATGCTTTTTTAGAATTTAATAATTTTTATTTGTATTATGAAGTTATGTTATAAAAAATACTATCTATATTTGTTTTGGACTATTTTAGTTAATTTTTCTATTTTTTTATTAATTTAATGTTTATATATATATTTAAAATAATTATTAAATTAATTATGATGTCATCATGATTCGACCCCGGTTCGACCTTGGTTCGACCTCAAAAACCTTAAACCTCTCCCTTTTACAGTTTAATGAACGGTCCGCGTCTGTCAACCTTGCCTCTAGCTACTATTAATTAATTATCATTGAATCTTTTTCACTGTACTTTGGGGGCATATAGAAGTGAGTGCTGTACTCTGTTACATATTAGATTTAGTAAATTCTATTAAAATGTAACTGCTCGATTAGATTTGTAATGAGTTCATTCAAGGTCAAGATCATTTGTACAAGAAGCATCTAAAGAGAAGCAATTTGTGAAAGTTTTAACTACTCTTCGATCAATTGAATATCTAGTGGTCAGAATTATGACAAGCATTACTAAAGTTGGGACTGTAGGTTATTTCAACCTTAGGGGTGGTAATTATTAGCTAGCTGGTAATGTTCGTGTTGTGTCAAAAATTTAAGGGTATTTGAATACATAACCCAATCCTAATCTAACTCATTTAATAATAGTGTCAAAAGACTCAAAACCCCTCAAGCCAAACATAACCTGTTTATTGAGTAGGTTTATATGTCATGACCTATTCTAACCTGTTTAATAGACAATCTATGAAAAATAAAGTGAAAATATATTTTCTTCATTATTTTGGGTAAAAGGGTTAAAGACTTTAGAGTTTAAATAAAATAATTATCAATATAACCACAAAAATTATTTTAATTACTCCGTTATATTCATAATTCAAATTTAGGTAAGATAAAAATGACATTTATTTATATTAATTGGGTCATTCCTAGTTAAGAAGATCAACACGAAATTGACCAATTTATTAATCGTGTTAAAGTGTGTCAACCAATTTTTGACATGAACCCATTTACACTAAACATAATTAACCTGCAAAAACTGTATTGTGTTTGTGTCATGTTCATAGACATATATAAGAGTATTATAAAACAATTAAATATATAAATTAAGTACTCTATAACTCTAATATGTGTACTCAAGATTGAATATATAAAACAATTACCCTAAGAGTATTATAAAACAATTAAATATATAAATTAAGTACCCTATAACTCTAATATGTGTACTCAAGATTGAATTGGGCCAACTAGCATATGTAATAGACTTAGGTGTCACTTAATGGACATATAAGCAAAAAATAGACAGAGGGCATATCAATCAAAATGATCCCCTAACATTAGGGTAGAATATCAAAATTTTGAAACATTAAGAAGGGTAAAATTATAATGATCCAAAACTTAAGAGGTGTGATTTGCTATTTGAAAGCTCGGAAATGTGTTAAAAACACACGAGTTGTTTAGACCTCCAAATTAAAATTACGGCTTGATTGATTTTACACTAACTTAGTATTAAGTGCGGAATAGTGTAAACACAAGTGTATAAGCACAACAACTACTCTAATCCATATTTAAAGCAACACATCAGTAAAAATGAAATGAACAAGAGTAGGGAAGAGAGATGCAAACACAGATAACATCGAGACATGTTATCGAAGAGGAAACTGAAGAACTCGGCGAAAAACCTCTCTGCCGCCCTCCAAGCGGAAATCGATCCACTAGACAATCAGTTGGGATACATGGGTTAGCAAGAGACCCTCCAAGCCTAATCTACCCGATGTACCTAAGCCCTCCAAGCTCCTACTCCAACAAGACTTCTCGGAACCGTGTCTTGTCTTAGTTCTCCGGATCCCGCAACAAGCTCCATGTTGCATCTGCCATCATCGACTTCTTCCAATGCTTCCTAGTAGCACCAAAACGTGACTTCACACTCTGAAAGGGTATGGTAAGTGTTTGGGCTATCAACCTCTCAATGGTATGGGAATGGAGAGGTAGGAGATGAGGAAATTGCAAAAACAAATGTGTAGAGGATTGTGGGTATAACAATCTCTAACTCTCAAGGTGTTTGGCTAGGGTTTTCTCTCAAAGGCTCTCCTCTCAATTGTGGGTAATGTGGGTATAAATAGTGTGGGTACAGAAAGTGTAACTCAGACTGGACAGGCTGGCAAAACAGAATGCCTCGCGGGTGTTTCGCGGAAAGGCCTTACCCGCGAGATACTCGCGAGATACAGCTGTCTCCACCTAACTTGACTCTTCGCATTCCAGAATGTGCAGGGCACATTTATCACTTCGCGAGAAGCTAAGTCGTAAGACACCCGCGATAAATCTTCAGTCTTCAAATGCTTGAGTCTTCACACTCTCTCTTTTTAACACACAACCCTTACAATGAAATCCCACAACAAATACAGGGTACAACAGATTGAATATAATTACAATCAAATTTGGTACGGAATATAAGCCAACAAAAACATATAGTTGTAAATAATAACTATACAATCTCCCCCTTTGGCTATTCCGTGACAAAACCCCTAAAACAGACTCTAGACTTAAACGTGAGTTTGGAAACATTTGCAAAACTCACTCACACCTAATCTAGAAGCTGTGAAGCTCTTGAACCATAATGACAAGTATCTCTTGAAACACAACAACACAATGAGTTCATGGTTATGCAGAAAACTTGTAATGAAAAATGGAACAAGCACAATGCGATCAAGCAAAATGGAATAAAGTATTAGACCATGGCTTGACCAAACACGCAATCATTTATACAATAGTGATCACAATGCTCATTCACACTTGGAATGAACATCCGGACATTCAAGTTGACAAACACAAGGCAAATCACTTGAATGACCAACACTCAACCAATGTACAGTATATGAAGTATGTGCATCTAGGAAAAATCCTACATGGGCATAAGAGTGAGGTACTTAAGACATAATAACAATATCTTAAAAGTACAAAAGAAATGCTACAAAAGCATTGAGAGAATCACAAATTAAACAGAAATAAAACTGAGATTAAACCAGAGTATTTAAGTTTAAAGCATAAGCAGTAAAAACAGTACGCATAAACCAGCAATAATAAAAACTAAAATAAACAAAGGTAAACCATTTGTGAACCAATAACCAATGCTTATAAGTCTAAAACTATGCTCCCCCTAACACTGTGCAAGCTCTTCCTCAGCTCCCCCTCAAAAATTTTCCCCATTTTTGACCGGAATGGCCAAAGAGGCTAAAACTGATCTGACTCTGAATCTGAGCCCTGCTCCATAAACAAGTCTTGTATCTGTGAAGACAATGCAGTGACCTGTCCTTGGAGGTATGCAAACTAGGTCGAGGTGTGATGCACATGGGAATCAAGCACTGCAGACATCTGGTCCATTTTAGCTAGCAAGAGATCAAGTTTGCTCAAGCCTTGTGTTGGAGTCGAAGATGATGGCTAATCCGCAGCCTCTGGAGCAGAAGTGAACCTGTCAATCTACTCCTCTGTATCTCCACCCTCGTCCTACTCAACACATGGTGGTGGTATGGTATGCGCACCAGTCTTGGAGCCTTCGATGTGTGCTGTGCTTCTAGTCAATGTATGACCACCAATGGGGTAGTCCCTCTAAACTACTGTGAGGCCACTAGGAAGTTTGAGCTTTGCTTTAGCAATCAAGCCCATGGTCAGAGAGGGAAACGGCATCACAGTCCTTGTATTCTGCTTTGTAATGCTTTTCTTCAGGACATGGATGATATGGCCACAAATGTCTATCTCCTTATGGGTAAAGAGATCATACAGGAATCTTGTTCTTGGAGCAGATAGTGTGGTGAGGTTGGTGACTGGATACAAATTATGAATCATCACATAACTCAGTGTCCTCATTTCTGGAGAAAATTTGATTGTGTTCATGGATGATTTCTTCGGTTCACCACCAAGAATTGTAATCATCTGAGCAGTAGAGCCCAATCTGTCCTTATATGCAATTGTGATTGGCTGAGATGGAGGACGAATTTCCAAAAAATCTTGGATGATCTCTCTAGTAATCACAAATTCTTTGTGCCTTACCCAGCACTCGATACGATCTCCGTTGACAGCTGCATTTGAGAAAAACTCCTTGATTATCTCAGAATAAACAACCCCAACTGGATTCAACAGCTTGGTCCAAGTTCTATCTTTGAACACTTCAGGGATGAATGTGTCCTCAAGAGTTTCTAACTGAATCACCCTTTCCATGATGATCGTCTTGTCCTTATAGCAGTCATTATACTTCATATCTGCTTCAGCAGACTTGAAATGATCAGAATCAGTGCGTGCATGCTTTGAAGTCGATTTCTTTTTAGCTGCATGCTTGGTGGGAGACATCTGCACAATTTCAATAAGCAGAAAGAGAACATGTGTACAAACACCAAAAACAGAACACATAACTTGATTAGATTCAAGATAGTTCAAAACAAAGTTAAACTAACTTAAAACAGAGCATAGCTGACTCTTAACAACATGCTAAACATAAAAAATAGACACAGTGCATGAAAATAAGTAATTGTGCATGTGTGTGCGTCTGTGTGCATGTGCTGATGCATGTGTGCAGTTAGAGATGCATGAGGGGTGCCTAGGTGTGTGCCTAGTGTGTGCATGGCATGACATTTAGGCACAAAATGGGCAAAGTGTGTAAAACACATAGCCATTGACAAAAGCATGAAAAACAAGACAAAAAAAGACCAAGAAACATGATTAGAACTAAGTTTAGTCCAATCATCACAAAAATGTCACTTAGACATTTTGTCAAACACCTAACATGCAACTAAGCAAAACACACATGAATCATGCATGAACATGATGAAATCATGCCTAAATACATGCTAAAATGCCTCAAGGGACCAACACAGATGCACAAAAGACAAGTGGGACACAACCCAATCATAGAAATTGAAAAAATTTCACTTTAAAAAGAAACCCAACCCAATTTTTCGAAAATCCCCAATTTTCAAACCCTAAGCATAAAAACTGCATAATCCGAAAAGAAAAGATGAGAAAAGTGTAATAGGTACATACCTTGAAAGGATTGTGCAGAAATTTTGCTTGAAAATGATGGGGTTTGAATGAAATAGTGATTTGGGTTAAAAGTGGTTCGAGAGAGGCTTAGCGAGGGAAAAGATTGATTTTGAAAACTGTCACATCTGCTACATATAAACTGAAAACACGCGTTTTTCGCGGGTTAGAGAGTAGCGAGACAGTTGCGAGAATGGCCACTGAAGCACATGGAATTTCGCGAGAAGCTCTAGGTCGCGATACAGTCGCGAGACAGTCGCGATACCTTCTGTCTAAATTTGGAAAAATCCAGTTTTTGCCAAACAGCATTTCGCGAGAAGCTGTTGGTCGCGAGATGCTGTTGGTCGCGAGATAGTCGTGATACAGTCGAGAGAGTTTCTGTGTGACATGATGAAAAAAATTATTTCCCTCAAGCCCATATCGCGGGAAGCTCTAAGTCGCGAGCTTTTCGCGAAACAACCCCTGAACCAGATTTTGATGAAAATCACACAAAATGCATTTTGACCAAAAATACACACATAAAGTATAAAATCACTTTCAAAAACATATAAAACACTCAAAAATATTTTTGGGTTCGATCAATAAGTTCTTGAGCATACACATCACATTTGAACATGTACAATCACACAAATGAGACAAGCATTCATTGAATCAAAGTCTTGTGTGTTGTGGGTGAGTATCAAGTGTGAAATAGTCCTTAGACCAGAGTGAAGCTTCAATGATCAATTCAATCGAATCATACACAACTAATATGAAATCATGTGGACTATCTCAATTATAGATATGAGTATATATGACCTCCCACAAATTGATTACATAACTTAGAAGCTTTTCATTTGGCTTCTGCATAAAGCATAACAATTGATCCATTTTTTTGGGACAAAACATCTCTTTTTGAGATCGGTGCTTGAAATTTTTGATATTTCAATATTGATGATTAGCCTTTGGCTTTTTGAGCACCATACAATTCAGAACACAAGTCGCTTTTCTTTTTTCCTAGTCAAATACTAGTATATGCGACAGGTTTTTGCAGCCCTATATCTCTTTTCATTTGGAGATTTACATTTAGAGAGCTCTTTTGCAAAAAAATAAAATAAAAAATAAAGTGGGAAGAGATATAGACACAAGTCTATGCATGTATCAAGACCATCAAGACTATTGACCAATCATTCATGATAAGCTTGAAGATCTATTTACAACAATCACACATAATTTTCAATATTTCTTCCACAAAGATAAATGTGCATACATAACAAGCTAAGTTCGTAAATGCACTACGCCATAAGTACGAAGGTACTAGGCCAAACTCACATGAGATATGCACAAAACAAGCGATCACACTTTTTGAGATTTTTCAATTTTTATGGGTTTTTGAATTTTTGAACACACCCAAAACAGAATCGAAATAAAGAAAGATCAACAAAAAAAAAAAAAAAAAAAAAAAGGCATAAGCCAAACAAGTAAAAGAAAACATACTATAAAATGAGGCAATGCATGATAGGATGCAACAGCAAATGTCCCTAATCATTGAAAGAATTAGTGCATGGACATGTTATAATGCTTATGCATGAGTACCCCTCTTCACCCACACGTCACGTGCGTTTGGGGTGATATCTTTGACGAATTGGGTACGAGAGTTGGGACTTTCAAACCTCCGTGTGAAGCTTTCCAAACAATTAGTGAAGGCACCGATCATCTTCATCATGTCCATCATTCCGGGGTCGCGGTTTTGACTTCTTGTTTGCTCACCACCCCAAGCCCTCTCGTCATTTCTCCTTCCTCGTGATCGAGGAGTGCTAGCATTGTTCAATGCTCTCAGCTTATGACAGTTGGGTCTTGTATGTCCTTGTAATCCACAAAAGTGACACACATGATTCATTCTAGGACCCTGTTGTGATCTTGGAAGTGATCTTCCTCTAGATCCAAATCTGGCTTCTGATTGATTACGGGACTTATTAAACACCTGTTGATCAGCCACATTCTTCTTCTTTTCAGCCTTAACTTTCTCAGGTGTCGGCTCTTCTACAACCGTATCTCTGGCCTTTACGAACTTCACTTCTTTGGTGACATTGGCTGATGAGCTGCTCCCTCTGGTATATCCCAGTCCGGACTTGTCTGAGGCATGTTTTTGAGATGAAATAACATCATCTAGCTTCTTGGAAGAGACCCTTTCTATCTTGGCTTGTGCTTGCACTACCTCTTGCTTAAGAAATCTCACTTTTGTGTAAGCTTCTGATAGCTCACCATTTAGTGTTTCAATCTCACACTTCACCTCTTTATATCGCACCAGAAGGCTTTTATAATCCTCCTTAGCCCTTTTCATCTTTTTAATGGCTGCATTAGCCACCTTTGCATATCCACCGGTCTTCTCAAGGAGGGAATTATAAGTCTCTTGCAGACCCACTTCTTCTCCGTCTACCTCATCTTCACATTCCTCAACTATTCCAATTGATTCCAAATCAGAGTGCTCACCAAGCTCCTTCACAAGTGCACCCAAGTTATCTGAGGAACCCACATGAGCAATGGTCATGAATGCGGAGTAGTTTCCTTCTCCGTCACAGCTCTTTTCAGAATCCGAATTTGAAGAATCTGAATCACTCAGCATTGTGGCATACGCCTTACCCTTTCCTCTTAGATAATTTAGACACTCCTTCTTGAGATGTCCATGGCCATTGCATTCATAACACACAATATCTGAAGGAGATTGAGAATCCTTCCCCCTCTTTCCTCTTAAACTCTTTCCTATCACCTTTTGAAGATGAAAACTTCCCTCTGTTGAATGGTTTCCCACTGTTCTTCATCTTCAAAAATTTGCAGAAGTTCTTCGCAAGAAATGCTACTTCCTTCTCCACTCCATCTTCTTCGGAGGAATCATCCATTCTTTTAGTGATAGTTTTGAGAGCAAGCGATTTACTCGTCTTATGGGAAGGCAGTCCAAGCTCATACGTTTGAAGAGACCCAATGAGCTCTTGGATTTTAATTTCATCCAAATCTTTGCTTTCTTCTATAGCTGTGACTTTTGCTCGAAAGCTCTCCGGTAAGGATCTCAAGATTTTTCTTACCACCTTAATATCTTCAATCTTCTCACCAAGATTGAGCTTAGCAATAACAATTTCGTTGAGCTTCCCATAGAACGAATCAAAAGATTCATCATCACCCATCTTGAGCTCTTCAAATTTGGTGGTAAGTATCTGGAGCTTTGTGTCCTTAACCTTCTTTGTACCTTCATATGTAGTCTCAAAAATCTCCCAAGCTTCATTGGCAACTGTCATGTGAGATATCTTGTGGAATTCATCTGGAGACACACCACAGAAAATAGCATTTAAGGCTTTACTATTAGCATTAGCCGCCGCAAGAGCTGCCTTATCCCAATTGGATTTTGCAGCCTCCAGCCTAGTCCAACCTACTTCAACCGCATCCCAAACGGTATCTTAATAGAGCATAAAAATGCCCTCATTCTGACTTTCCAGAAAGCATAATTGTTACCATCAAAAAATGGTGTAACATTTAGGGATTGAGACCTATCCATCTCAAAAAGGGTCAATGATCACACTCAGGTATTTAAACCACAACGAGTGTACCCGCTCTGATACCAATTGAAAGCTCGAAAATGTGTCGAAAACACATGAGCTGTTTAGACCCTCAAATTAAAATTACGGTTTGATTGATTTTACACTAACTTAGTATTAAGTGCAGAATAGCGTAAACACAAGCGTATAAGCACAACAACTACTCTAATCCATATTTAAAGCAACACAGCAGTAAAAATGAAATGAACAAGAGTAGGGAAGAGAGATGCAAACATAGATAACACCGAGACGTGTTATTGAAGAGGAAACCGAAGAACTCGGCGAAAAACCTCTCCGCCGCCCTCCAATCGGAAATCGATTCACTAGACAATTAGTTGGGATACATAGGTTAGCAAGAGACCCTCCAAGCCTAATCTACCCAATGTACCTAAGCCCTCCAAGCTCCTACTCCAACAAGGCTTCTCGGAACCGTGTCTTGTCTTAGTTCTCCGGATCCCGCAACAAGCTCCATGTTGCATCTGCCATCATCGGCTTCTTCCAATACTTCCTAGTAGCACCAAAATGTCACTTCACACTCTGAAAGGCTATGGTAAGTGTTTGGGCTATCAACCTCTCAATAGTATAGAAATGGAGAGGTAGGAGATGAGGAAATTGTAAAAGCAAATGTGTAGAGGATTGTGGGTATAACAATCTCTAACTCTCAAGGTGTTTGGCTAGGGTTTTCTCTTAGAGGCTCTCCTCTCAATTGTGGGTAATGTGAGTATAAATAGTGTAGGTACAGAAAGTGTGACTCAGACTGGACAGGCTGGCAGAACAGAATGCCTCGCGGGTGTCTCGCGGGAAGGCCTTACCCGCGAGATACTGTCGAGACACAGCTGTCTCCACCTAGCCTGACTCTTCGCATTCCAGCATGTGCAGGGCACATGTATCACTTCGCGGGAAGCTAAGTCGCGAGACACCCGCGAGAAATCTTCAGTCTTCAAATGCTTGAGTCTTCACACTCTCTCTTTTTAACATACAACCCTTACAATGAAATCCCACAACAAATACAGGGTACAACAGATTGAATATAATTACAATCAAATTTGTCATGGAATATAAGCCAACAAAAACATATAATTGTAAATAATAACTTTACACTATTTACTTGCAAAATTAATAATTTATGAAAATTGTATTCAAGTTTTCCTGACATCTCTCATTTAGTTGTTAATATGATTAATGCACTTAATCAATTATTGTGACTCGATCTTAAGTAGAATGTGCTTTAACTAAATATCAATTTTATTTTGAAAAGCCTCTTAGCTTCTACAAAAGCAACGGTAAAATGTGCTTTAACTAAAACTTCAGTAAGCCATTCATGCATTTGGGGAAAAAAAAAAAAGTTTTCTTTTATAATTTTTTTTTGAGAAGTAGTTTTCTTTTTATAATTAAGTTCACTGATTGGGCTATCAAAAAAAAAAGTTCACTGATTGGAGTATTTTTAATTACCATATGTAAAATTTATTTTAAAATTTTTAGTTTTGAAAATAAATCTAAGCTATCAATATTTTCACCGAAATTTTATGGTATATTTTGTTCATCTATACTACTATTTAAGGAGTTTCCCCTTGTTTGGGGTCCTCAATTTTTTGGTTGAAAAATACACCTAAATTCTGAACAAAACTAGAGGACATTCCAGTAAAATTACATTTCCAACTTCCAAAAAAAAAAAAACGTTTATTTAAAAAAAAACCCCCCACATTCCTATCCTGGAAAAAAATACCCCACATTCCTGCTCGTACCAACGTTAATCACAAAAAGTTCCTTCCCCATCTACACAACCAAAACTACCCCCACCTTCTATCCAATATATATATACAACTACCCCATCTCATATCCAAAAAAAAAAAAAATAAAAAAAAAATAAATCTAAGCAAAAACCAATTTTAACTGCCAGTAAAATTATGAAACTAAACTTAAAAAATAAATAAAGAGCATTATTGCACGCGCGAAGAGCGTGTGATGAGGCTAGTTATTATTTATTAGTATCAAATTTATCAAGAGATACCACTTTAGATTTAATTAATTTTTTATTCTTATTTTTTAATGATGGCTTCATATCTTGTGGCTAGATGTTAAAGGCCAGGTACTAGTTAGCCCAATTGATTAATAAATATTATTTAATTTTATTGTAAATGTTGATTTTATTTTCCTACTTGGTTAGTTGGTTTAGAATATAATTCATTTTTCTTACTGGATTCTCTATTCTTTTATGTTCAATATTTCAAGTTTCAGCTTTAAAGTTTCTCAAATAAAAAATAAAAAAAAGTTTCAACTTTGATTTCATTTTTCTCAACTACAAAAATTTCAACTACTTATGTATTACCTTCAAAATGGTCGCCAGGTTTGCCCGGAACATTGACACTGGCGAGAACGTGGCCATCAAGATTCTTGACAAAGAGAAGCTTCAATTTTTTTAAAAAAAAAAAAAATTCGATTTTCGAATTGAACGAATCAGAATTGTTATTTGTTAGATTCATTGATTCAGTTCGTTGCATTTGAGAAACCAAAAAAAAAGAAAAAAGAAAAAAAAAATTTCAATTATGTACTTTGAGGAACTACTTTCATTTATTCTAATTTTTTAATTAAGGAATCGTAAAAGGAACACAGAAGAATTGCAAAAGGAATTGTAAACCAAGGCTTAGATCTCTCTCTCTCTCTCTCTCTCTCTCATTCTTTTATTCATGAGTATTTGGGATTGAATTAACAATATAACAACAACAAATAAAGTCTTAGTTCCAAAATTTTGGAGTTGGTCATGGATTCTTGATAGATTAGTTAAGATCAGCTATATGTATTATTATTATTATTATTTCCATGTTACTCTATTTAAAGTCACACTCTCTATTCTAAAAAAAGAAAAAAGAAAAAAAGAAAAGGTTATTGTCTTTCATTGATTAAGAGAGTGTGTTGTGTGTAGTATAACTTACCCATCCTCCTTTAAAAGTTACCATAACTTTTGAGTGGAGTTGTAGTTTGCTTTTGTGTTAGAACCCTTTTTCTCTCCTTTGTGTGTGTGTATATTTTAAACTTTATAAAACTCTAGACTAGAGACTAAAGGTGCTCAATAGGTAAATTTTAAGGACTGACATTATCTTCCATCCAGTTTTACTTGTCATTGATTGTATCACGAGGAATCATAGTACTTGTAAATTAAAACAATAGTAATTTTTTACTCAACTTGGCTTTTTAATTTCTACAGTTGAAATAGATCTCTTTATTCAAATAGAATTAAGTAAAAATTACTAGATTTTTGTATTTTTTAATACATATGAATTTCACCATTATTTATGTACATGAAAATAAATAATTATCACTTTTTTAAAGTAAAAAATTTCACTAATGATTCACATAAGAAGATTTTTAATAGCTAGACAAATATCAAATATATCACATTTGAATTTTTGATATTTTGGTTAATATAAAAAATGATAAAATTGTAAAATTTTTAAAATTTCATTGTGAATATGTATGCACTTGAAATTTCAGAGCTCATTGATAAAATAATATTAAACTCAGAAGTTTATTATATGATTACTCACAATTTTTTTTTAACCTTTAAAATATAGATTAAAAAAATTCATGAAAAAAAGAAGAAGAAAATAGATGGGAAATTTTTTTTTTTTTTTTTTTGAAAATAGGAGGAGCAAATCAATTATCAAACATATAAACAATGTGAACTTTGGTGGGGCCAGGCCCCCTTGGCTTCACCATTGATGATGATGGGTAGAAAAAGAATAACCTGTTTCTACAATTGTTAATAAGTTCTAAAAATCAAATATTTCCCAAGTCGAATAAAATCATATAAAAAATGTTTTCAAATTTTCCATTACTTTTACTTTACCACATTGAATGGTATTAAACGTGAGTATAATGTGAAATTGGTTTCTCTCTCTCTCTCTCTCTCTCTTTTTTTCTTCTTTTTCACAAATTTTAAAAGTTTAATAGGCACTATGTGTCTCAAATTCTAAAACTTGAGTTCAAATTTTAAAGGTTGAAGAGGCGTTACATTTCTCAAATTTTAAAAGTTAAATAGGCGTTACATCGTTTACGTTACTCAAATTTTAAAAGTTAAATAAGCGTTATGTATGAATATTGGTGAAATTATGTGAATAGATGCTTTTGAATTTTAGTAATCTTTAATTTTGTTATCTTTTTTGTCACGTTGAATCTCATGACAGAGAAATTATAGAGTCTTCTGGTGGAGCTCGTTACTTGTCCACCGTTCTACTAAAAAACTTCCACTTGTTTAAAATTGTTGAGTCAGTAATTAATTTCTGTTTAAAATTTTTTTCTAACTAACAATTTTAAATAAGTAGCAGTTTTTTAGTGGAATGGTGGATCACATCACTTGTCCATCATGTGGATCTTATAATTTCTCCTCATGACAAATGCGTTTGTTTTGGGTATGAAATGTCACGGTTTGCATCAAGTGTTAGGTGAGTTAAATAAAATTACCAAAAAAGAAAAAAGGATCCTTAAGATTTCAGTAATCTTTCACTTTTGCCCTTGGCTTTATCACCCAACATTTCTATAGATACCTCTTAAGTTTTCTCTAAAAATGCAAGAACATCTTAAACTTGTTTAAAGTTTTTATCCCTAATGGATGACAACCAGGAGGATGAAAAAAAGTTAAAGTTGCTTAAGAATGTTTTTTCATATATAGAAATTGATGGCATGGGAAAATCAAGAGTTTGGAAGGAAGCTCTTATCCTCGACTGGCTCATGAGGTTATTTTCAAATACACTTCCCATTTCTTAAGTCAGGAATGATTTATTATTTTAAATGGATCTTTGAATATTTGTTAGTAAATTTTTTTTTTGAAGAAATGGTAAGCAAACTATTTTTTTTGAGAATACTAAATATTTTAATACACACAAGGAAAGAGGGGAGAAGGTCTTAAAGAAATTGACAGTGATGTATATTAAAAAAGGCCTAACTTTTGGATTTAGTGATGTTTAAGCAAACTTTATTTAGTTAATATTTGGAATACATACTCCAAATTGGATGGTAAATCTTCCATTCATACATTAAGATCTATAAATAGAACTGGTTCCAAATGGAGAGGAGCTACTCTACTTAGGTGGCGGGTGAAAATTTGAAACTTTTGATGGAACCATAATGTTAATGAAATTCAGCCAACATATATTTAACAGACTTTGATTATGAACAATTGCTACTTTTTTACCAATTTAGACTATATTCTACTCTATTTTTTTTTTTTTGGGGTTAAATTAACAATTAACTATGAAATAAAATTTGGCATTCAATTTTCACTTGGGAGTACCCTATGTCGTACTACTATTCATTTTTTTGTTGTCAATTTGATAATTATAACGTTGAGGAAGCGGAATTTGAATCCTAATTCTCTTCACAGAAGAAAGAAAGAAATTAGAAATGCCACTATATTGCTATATGACTCTTTGACCATTCTACCATACATTAATCACTTACTGTATTTCTATCGGCCAATGATGCCATTGCCTTTTATTTTCTACCATAAACTTTACTTAGGCACCATCAATTTTTCCATCATCTGTGTATGTAATTTTCTTAATGAAATTCATTAAACAGGAGAGTTATATCTTGTCCACCTCTTGGTCCTCTTCAGCATCAATAGCACAATCCTCAGGGAGTTTGAATGATATGGAGATTTCACCAGCCAACCAAACTGGTGCTACCCCTCTGTTTTTTAAAGGTGGCACTTGAGTTTTGAACTGAAAATGCAAACATCATGCTAGTAACAAAGCAATGAAGATGTCCGAAACTTGTATAATATATGAATTTAGAGGAAGATTTGTGCAATAATCTACCATGTTCATTGTTATATTGATGTTTTCACAATCTTTGGGTGGTTTGAACTTTGAAGTATATTAGGACACAATTTGTTGTGATCTCATTTTCGTTTTTGCATTTTATGTGCTATTTAACAGTTAATGTAACTCATAAAATGAATGTACTAATTGAAGTTTTATAAACTGTTGTTGTAGTGCTAAATTGATTGAGACCAAGTATCTGTAACTTCTTGACGGCAAGTATTATACTGTATTACCATAATCTAAGGTACACCAGCAATGTATTTATTGTCTACTTAAGGAAAGAAAAAGACGGAAAAAAATAGAGAGTAATGCTATAATCACAAACTATTTTACAATATTTTTACAAATTGTTGATGTGGCCAGCTTCTTATATATTGGTTTTCGTTATTAATATCACTAGCCGCGAACCCGCGTATTGTGCGTGATAATTATTTTATAGTGGTTTTATTAAATTTTTTATTTTTTTACAATTTAAACTAATCTAATAATGAGTTTTGTAATTATATTTTTATTTATTATAAGAACAATCATAAATGTAACATAGGAACTGTTAGGTTCTAAAGATTTAGGATTTTATGTATTTAGAACTCTAATTTGTATTGTTGGCAAACCATGATCAAAACAGGTTATTTAGTCTTGTTTAGACTTGCTCAAAGTTGGGTCTTTCATGTAAAGTTGAAATTGAGTGGCTGCAGATGCATTGGTACATTTCGGCCTAGCTCGATCGATCGAAGGAAAGGCTCGATCGATCGAATCTCAGGCAGAATATTTTTCTGCAGAATATTCCAGCTCAGCCCTAACTCATTAAACGTTTTGGGTTTTCTGTTTTTACCCTAGGTATATAAAGAAAAACCCTAGCCATGTTTTTAGAGTTGCTCCAGTTGTATTGTTGCTCATACATTGCGGTTTTGTGTAAATCTCTTGTGAGATCTAGAGGAGCTTTCCTTTACACAAAGCTTAGAGTTTTCGAGATAGAGATTACTTCAACATCTTGATGATCAACTCGGTTGCTACCATTGAAGCTTAAAGAATATCAAGCGTGGGTGCTTGTAGCTGATTGAAGAGTCCAAGAAAGAAGGAGTCCGTGGATTCGGAGCTTGCACGTGGTCGTGTCAGTAAGTTCTACTGGTGGGTAGCATTAGGAAGTCGAGCGGGGAGCTTGTAGTCCTTTTGTATGAACTTCGATTCTTTCGCATAGTGGATTCAGGTTTACCTTGAGGATAGCTAGGTCAAATCCTCCCCAGGTTTTTACCGTGTGATTTCCTGGGTGATCATATCTTGTGTTATTTATTATTCCGCTGCTTTATATGTTTGATATGATTATTTGATTGTTTTAACATAGAATTGCATAATTTGACTAAGTAACAACTTGGCTAATTAATCTAGGCTAACCAATCTGGTTGTTTTAAGGGGTCTAAAACCGTTCAAGTGGTATCAGAGCGGGTAGCTCTCTTGTAAGAGATTTTTTGATCTCTGAGCTGATCCTTGACCCCTATTATCATGGAGCATGGACACTCTCTTGTTGTTCCTCCTCACTTTGATGGGAACAACTATACTTATTGGAAAGTAAGGATGAAAGCATTCCTGAAATCTATTGTTGAGAGAGTGTGGAATTCCGTTGAATACGGATGGCAGAAGCCCACTACTCCTGTGAGTGAGTGGCAAACTTCTGAAAAAGAAGCAGCAGGCTTTAATAGCAAAGCTATGAATGCCATCTTCAATGCTGTTTCTATGGAGGAATTTAAGAGGATCTCAAATGTTGAGGTTGCTCATACTGCTTGGAAAATCCTCCAAACTGTGCATGAAGGCACAAAGACAGTTAAGATCAATAAACTGCAGCAATTGACTTCTAGATTTGAAAGCATTAGAATGTCTGAGGATGAAACTTTTGATGAATTCTATGCTAAATTGAATGACATTGTTAATTCTGCTTTTAATTTGGGTGAAATCTATGATCAACCTAAAATTGTTAGGAAGATTCTTAGATCTTTAACTAAAGACTTTAGACCCAAAGTGACTGCCATTACTGAAAGCAAGGATGTGGACTCCATCCCTGTTGATGAACTTGTAGGATCTCTTCAGTCCTATGAGTCTGACCTACCCAAAGTGAACAAATCCAAATCAATGGCTCTTAAGTCAGTTGATGATGTTGATGGTGGTGGATTTGATGATGAGCTCTCTGCTACAGAGATTGCGTACCTTGCCAAAAACTTTAAAAACTTTCTTAGGAATACAAACAGAAAGGCAAGAGGTACAAACACTACTGAACCTAGAAATTTTAGGAAGAATGATCCCACTAAAATGAATAACTTTGAAAAACCTAGAGAAAAAGTTGGTCAATCTTCAAATAATTTATTGGGTCCTCAGTGTTTTGGCTGTCAAGGGTATGGTCATTTGAAATCTGAATGTCCTACATTCTTAAGGACTAAGGGTAAAGCTATGGCTGTAACCCTTAGTGATAATGAGGTTTCTGATGATGAGTCCAGATGTGATGAGGATGGAAACTTCATTGCTTTCACTGCTACAGCTGTAGTCAATGAAAGCGTATCTGTTGAAGAGAACCTTTCTGATGAGGAACTCTCTGAGGATGCAGATCTTCAAGAGGCCTACAATAAACTTTACAAAATTGCTACAAAAGATGCTATGAATGTTGAACTTGGCCTGAAGAAAATTGAAACTCTTGAGCTTGGAAAGAAAAATTTGCTTGTTAAACTGTTTGATGCTAATGATCTTTTGAACAATGTTAAATCTGAGAACATGCTTTTGCTTGATAAAGTTAAAACTTTGGAACATGATTTATCTGTTGTTAGATCTGCTAGTTCTAAACTTGATCACATGCTGAATGTTCAAAAGTATCCTTCTGATAAATCTGGGTTAGGATATGTTGAAAGCATCTTTGATTCTGCACCACATTCCATGAAGTTTGTTTCTTCCTCTTCTTCTGAACCTTCCGTGAGTGAGGTTGTGAGTGAAACTGTCAAACCCCCTGTGAGTGAGGTTGTCAAACCTATAGAAGTTTCACCTCTTAGGAAGATTAGGGTTGATGTGAGAGAGTCTAAACCTAAGGATTCTACCCTTTCTAAGGATAAGATGCATGGTAAACCTGCTTGGGTTTGTCATTATTGTGGAAAGTCTGGACACATTCGTCCTAAATGTTACAAGCTTCAAGCTACTAAGAGAGCAAACAAACCAAAGGTGCCTGTGCCTCAAGCACAAGATCCTATGGCACTTATTGGTGAATTAGTAAAGGCATTGAACCTTTATTCCAATCCTGGAGTTGGAAATCACTCGAATGTGAATAAGAACTCCAATGCTCGTGGTGCATCTAAAAGGTTTTGGATGCAAAAGATTCGTCCAAATTGAGTCTTTTTGACATGGTCCTTATGCTTCACTGCTCATTCCTCTGTGACCATTGTTCTTTAGTTTTTGTATTTTTGTGTTTTTTTTCTAGGACTTGCATTGCATTACATTCATGCATTACATTCTAGGATTTATTTGTTTTCTCTTTAAAAAAAAGAAAAAAAAAAAGGGAAAAGCAAATTGTGTTTGGCACTATTTTTCTTGGTCTTTGAAGACAAGGTTGGTCAATTTACTTACACATAACATGTCTTTATGTACCTTGTTTAGCTTTGATGAGCTTATTTATTGCACTCTACTAGTTGAAGCCTTGTAGTGCATGTTGTGTGGGAAAGATGTTTATGGTGTTTATCACTTTGTCTTAATCTTGAAGTCACATGTTATTTGACTGTCGGACTAGATTCTTTTGAGAAAGGCATAAATAACCATCTCACTACTGTTCACTAGCCAATCATGAACACCTTAGTGCATATCATAAGATTTTGTGCTCGAGAAAGTGTAGCACATGCACAAAAAGAACATAAGGTGTAGCCTCGGTTTAATTGCTTAATGCTTAAAATTGGAGTGTACTATTAGGCTTGATGCCAATTCACTTAATTAAAACTGGTGTGTACTATTAGGCTTGATGCCAAATTCACATAATTAAGAGGCTAAAATCAAGAAACTTACATGATTGCAAGCTTATGTTCTAGGAGATGTGGGAGTTATATGATGTAACTCTTTAGGTGATAGTTTCTTTTAAATTCTATGTGATGAATTTTGTAGACTTTGTGATTGATTGCTATACACATATCACCTCATATGTTTCTCAAGCTTTTGCTAGTTTGCACACACTACACGAGTTACACTTTGCTAAACACTGTACATGTTATTGTGTGTGTTTGTGGTTTGACCAACCAAGTTTGAAAATATCTTGAGATTTATGCAAAACATTAGTTTGCCTGAGAAATTGAAAGAAGAACTGGTTGAAACTTTCTTTGGAGAAACTGGGATTACAAATTTGGGTTTTTGAAAAATCATTCAATTTCATCTCATACTCATGCATTGTGGTTCATTGATTTCAATGCTTTGAGGAGTTGTTTTTCAAAAAATTGGTTTGAGGTTTTCAAAACTGGAATTTTTTTGAAAAATACTGTGATCCGCTGTCTGATTCGATTGATTCAGTCTGTTTTTCGATCGATCGAAAATTTTAAAATTTCTTTTATAAAATTTCGGAGTGATTCGATCGATTGAAAGTAATTTTCAATCAATCGAAAATCGTGAATCAGCTTTTTAAAAACAGTTTTCTTGGACTAATTCAACTAACTTTTCAAAAGTTTTTTCAAACTTTTCTTTCTCTCTCCGAGTTGGCACGGATCTACAGCGATTTTTTGTCGTTTTCCTCCAAATTTTTTGCAAGATTTCTCTTTCCTCAAGCCGGTAAATCTCTTTTGCCCTTCCTTTTTGAGTTTATTTGCATTTTTCATGCATTTTCACTCAAATTTTCGGACCTCTCTATTTTGGGATTTTTGATGTTTCAAGCAAAATCTTGTGCAATTGATCAATGGGTTTTGATGGGGACATGTTATAAGCTTGATTGTCATAGTTTAATTTGATCAATTTTGGTTTTTGTGAGAAATTGAAATTCTAGGGTTTATGTTCAAGTTCCGAATTGGGGATTTTGTTAAATTGAGTTGTAATTGATGAAATTGGCTTGTTGTTTGGATGTAATTGGGCACTATAATCTATGTGTAATGTTTTGAAAGGCTTAAATCATCCATGTGTTTCAAAATTTTTCAAGTGATTGTCAAATTTTTGGGTTTTTGTTAGAAACTCTGTGCTCAAGCCAATTTTGTGCAATTAAACTTAATTTTGACCTTTGTTTACTGCATTAGTACATGCATCATGTCATTTTAACTGTTCATGCATCATATAGATTTTTTTCTATATTTTTTCTGTGCTGACTTGCAGTCTGCCCTTGTTTTTTTTTTTTGGTTTTCTCTGTGTCTCTGTCCTTTCCTTAGCATCATGCCTAGGAAAACTAGAGCTCGTAGGTCTGTCACCGCCTCTTCCCCATCCCCTCCTCCCTTTGACCGTGAGAAATTCCCCAGTGAGAAAAATCAAGAGGTTTATGATAAGTTGAATCTTAAGAGGAAAATTTGGTTTGAGCGTTCTGTCATTCTAGATGAGCTTGATCCTGCCATTAGGGCAAATTTAGAGCGTCGGGGCTGGTTACCCTTGGTGGATATTTCTGATCCTCCTCCACCTGCTACCTTGATTAGAGAGTTCTACTCGAACATCTCTATCCGCATCTATGATTCCAACACTTTAGTCAAGAGTTGGATACGAGGCGTAGAGTACTCCATTACTCCTAAGGTAGTGGCTGATGCTCTAGGAGTACCTTTGGTACAACACCCTGTCTATCCCTATGATGAGTCTCTAGTTTTGAGTGATGTTATATCTTACATCACTGGGTCTACTATCTAGTGGGGTTCTGATCCTCGGATCACTACTGCTGAACTTTCTGAGCTTCACTATCTTTTCTTTAGGATAGGTTGTCACTCTATCTGGCCCATTTCTCATCTTCACACCATTCATCTCGAGCGGTGTGTATTTTTGTACGCTCTAGTCACTGATGCTCCTATTAGTTTTCCCCACTTGTTCCTTCGTTCTTTGAACGAAGTGTATAGGAGTTCATCTTTTGCTCATGCACTTGTTCATCCTATTTTCATCCATAGAATTCTTCTTTATTTAGGTTTAGAGGATTTCCCTTCCTCAGAGCCTGTGCATGTCATCGGTCCCTTAGGTGCGTCTTTTCTTAGACAGAGGGCTGCTCACCTTCGAGCTGGCTCTAAACACCCTTGGTCTGAGCCTTCCAGGTCCGCACCTCCTCCCTCTTCTTCTACAGGTCCTACTGGTGAGGCTGTTCCTGATCCTGATGCTGCTGCTCCTGCTGCTGTTCCTCCACCTCCATCGGATGGCTTTGATATCCGTCGTACTTTGGAGACTGTCATGACCGTTCAGGCGGCTCATGGTCAGCTTTTGGTGGACCTTTTTGATGATATCCGAGCTTTGCGAGCTGATCTAGCGCGTCTGCGTTCGCCCTCACCGCCTCCTTTTGATGATGGCTTGTGATTGCCCTTTGGCATTCCGTCACAAAAAGAGGGAGTAGAGTTTGTAGAGGAGATTTTTTTGTAGTTAGGGAGATTTTTGTTTATTGTGGAGTAGATTGTATTTAGGCGCTTCACTTTGTATATCATTTTTGGGATATTCATGTTAGGGGGAGTAACATTGATTGATATACATGACTTTTTATTTGATTCTTGTTTCTTTGGATTCACTGTTTATTGATTTATATTCTATGAGTTATTCATTGATATATTTCTTTACTATGTGTTGTATGAATCATACAAGAATGTTATACCTGTTTATATACTATTTTCTGTCACACATGCGTTTATGCGTTTGTTGAGTATTTCAGGAATATACAAGTTGATTCAATTGAGCTGCTGTCTACACTTGCAACTGATGGATAGTAGTTAGGATTGAATTTTGATTTTATGAGTATTATTTTGTAAAGGGCTTTTTAATTGTAAACTTTGAGCTTTTAAGTTTGTGTTTTGTCACGGATTGCCAAAGGGGGAGTTTGTTAGGTTCTAAAAATTTAGGATTTTATGTATTTAGAACTCTAATTTGTATTGTTGGCAAACCATGATCAAAACAGGTTATTTAGTCTTGTTTAGACTTGCTCAAAGTTGGGTCTTTCATGTAAAGTTGGAATCGAGTGGCTGCAGATGCATTGGTGCATTTCGGCCTGGCTCGATCGATTGAAGAAAAGGCTCAATCGATCGAATCTCGGGCAGAATGTTTTTCTGCAGAATATTCCAGCTCAGCTCTAACTCATTAAACGTTTTGGGTTTTCTGTTTTTACCCTAGGTATATAAAGAAAAACCCTAGCCACGTTTTTAGAGTTGCTCCAGTTGTATTGTTGCTCATACATTACGGTTTTGTGTAAATCTCTTGTGAGATCTAGAGGAGCTTTCCTTTACACAAAGCTTAGAGTTTTCGAGATAGAGATTACTTCAACATCTTGATGATCAACTCGGTTGCTACCATTGAAGCTTAAAGAATATCAAGCGTGGGTGCTTGTAGCTGATTGAAGAGTCCAAGAAAGAAGGAGTCCGTGGATTCGGAGCTTGCACGTGGTCGTGTCAGTAAGTTCTACTGGTGGGTAGCATTAGGAAGTCGAGCGGGGAGCTTGTAGTCCTTTTGTATGAACTTCAATTCTTTCGCATAGTGGATTCAGGTTTACCTTGAGGATAGCTAGGTCAAATCCTCCCCAGGTTTTTACCGTGTGGTTTCCTAGGTGATCATATCTTGTGTTATTTATTATTCCGCTGCTTTATATGTTTGATATGATTATTTGATTGTTTTAACCTAGAATTGCATAATTTGACTAAGTAACAACTTGGCTAATTAATCTAGGCTAACCAATCTGGTTGTTTTAAGGGGTCTAAAACCGTTCAGGAACAATCTAAAACACCAAAAAAATGTAAACTAAAAAAAATTAATAAAACTTAACAATGATTAATTGAACCAATATTAGGATAAAATTTTGTTTTTGATAATCCATTAAGGTTATTTTCTTTGTAGAAATTATATTTTCGGCCACCCAAAGCATATTATCAAATAAACAATTATTGTATATATACAAATTTTAACTTTTGCAATTTGTCACCTATCCGATTATTTTCGTTTGGCTAACATTTGCTTTTCTTTAAATGAATAGCATTATAGAGTACTTCTAATACAACTATAAAAAGTACTTTGTCCACCACAAAGGATTAGAAAATAAACAAAAATTAGTAAAGTCTCATAGTTTAACATCCTAATTGAGCACTATAAAAAAATCATGCTATGTAATAGAATAAATACCAAATTATCCAAATCATGCTATGTAATATAATAATATTATATTTTTATACGCTATATTTAATTCTTTAGATCGCAATAGGATAACATTTAACAATCAAAGAGAATAAAAAATAACAACAACAATTTAAAAAAAAAAACTAAATCGCATTAACCCAAAATAGAGTTTTAAAGAATATAAAAAATTATCAACCTAAAGTAGAGATGCAATAAAAATAAAAAAATCCACCAAAAAATTTAGAGAGAGAGAGAGAGAGTACCATTTTTTTGTGAGGAAAAACTATGCATAGAATAGAAGAGATAGTGACAAATTTATAGTAAGAGGGTGTGAATAAGAAGAGACAAAAATAAAGGAAGATGAAGGGAAAGAGGAAGAATGATATTAATGTAGAGAGTAGTGGGAAGATGAAAAGGTAAGGAATGGAGAAAGATTGAAGAAGTAGTGGGGAGATGAAATGGTAAGGAAGAGAGAAAGGTTGGAGAAATGTAAATATTAACAAAATAAATGTTAAAAACAATTATAGGAAAATTGAAAAAAAAAAAAGGATTTTTTTTCCCCTTTAAGCTAAAAAGGCTCACACAAAATCCTAAAGCTGAACTGAAAATATTTTGGGTTGGACGTGATAATGGAACTAAATAAATAAGAGTTAGGCTAGATTAATTATACAAATTTATTATAGGGTGATAGTAGAAGTAAATAAATAAGTAATGGGCTGTATTTATATGGCTGAAAATTGTAAAAATCATTTTTAAATTGTAGGACAAATTATATTTAAAAAAAAAAAAAAATAACGTGACAGCTGATGTGGCGCAACATGAGAGCAGCAGCATTAAACCCTACACTTCAGCTTTTAGTAATATATAGATTTTTTCATTTACTAATAACCACTCACCATATCAGCCGTTTGTAAAAAAAATTTGTCAAAAAATTTGTATCTCTAGCATTATTAAAAAATGGAGGATAAAAAAGGACAAAGAATAAATTACAAGATTGATTTGGTGAATTGACATCAGGATCAGTTTTTTTCTTTTTTTCTTTTTCTTCTTTATTGGCCAACTTTAATTTAGGGTCTTTAACTTGGATTAGTCATGCCTAAAATAAAATGAAAATTTGGCCCTTTAGCTTAAAAAAAAAAAACGCTTATATCAAAAGACCCAGAGGTCCTGGACTTGCCTTTAGGCAAAAAATGGAAAAAGAAAACCAAACCCAAACCCAAATAAAACAAACTGTGGACTTTAGCTTTCCCCTTATTGGTAGTCGAATATACCCCATTAGTACACTGCTACGTATATAAAAAATTTGCCAATATTTTTCACACCAGTTGAGTTGGCAAGAAAGTTTCTATCGGTTTTCATTTGGGCCACTATTGACATCATTTTTTTTTATAGAAGCAGTCATCACTTTTATAAACAATACGGAAAAAACTTCAGTCAATGTGATGGTCCAGGCACAATACTGTCACCACATCGAGCTGATGGAAAAGCTAAAAAGATCGTGTTTGATCCATTTGAACAATATGTTAAGTTGAGGAAGATCGAAGCCTATCACTAACAATTTGCTAAATCTAGTAGGTGTTAAATTTTTTGTGCCCCCCATTGCTAGAGAAGTTATTAGGTCCACTAGAGGACTACTAAAGTGGCCCTCCCTAGTTTTCTCAACTAATAAAACACTGTCACCAATGCAAATATGACATCACCTGGTAGTTATTTATTTATTTTTCTCTAATTCTGATTAGGAAGCTGACTCAAATGACATTGTTTTATTGGCTAGAATGACCATTTTAGCAATCTTCCAAGTGGACATAATAATTTCTCCCATTGTTGGCTTCTCTTTCTCACTTTCAAATTTTAGGAAGCTAACTCAGATAACATTGTTTCATTGGTTGGAATGACCATTTTAATAATCTTTAAGAATTTCTCCCATTGCTGGCTTCTCTATCTCACTTTCAAATTTTTTTTTCCAAAATTGACCAATGTAAATATGGCATCATCTGGTGGTTATTAATTTATACATATATATATATATATATATATATATATATTCTTATGCTGATTCGAAAAATGACTTAGATGACATTGTTTCATTGGTTGGAATGACCATTTTAGCAATCTTCCCAATGGACTTAGTAATTTCTCCCATTGCTGGCTTCTCTATATCACTTTTAAATTATTTTTTTCCCGAAACCGAACAAACGAAGCAACCACCCTGTAATGCTTAGTGGTAAAAAAAAATAATGCACTTCCAAAATCAAGTGATGATTGATGAATCCATTTCCCTCTCCCCTATGTGTGTGTGTGTTTGTTTCTCCCCAAAAAAAAAAAAAAAAAAGGTGATGATTGATGAACAACTTTATTTAATATATACACTGAATAAAATATAAGTTTTTGTGGGTTGATACGAACACCCCAAATATCATATGATCCAACTTTGTCGGAATAAACAAGACCTAAATTGTCAACCCAAACAATCCCTTTATGTTAATATATTACATTTTCAATACACAACTCTATACATGTTCAATATACTTTACTTGCATATAATGAAATTCCAAAAGGCATATGCATGCATGGTGGAATTAATAAAATTTTGAAAATTTTCCAGCTTGACATGTTTCGGTTATTGCTGATAATTTACAGGTAAATTAATTTTTTTTTGGCTTCTAATGGAACTTTGTTGTATTTCAATATAATATCCTATGACGCATTGGTGCGATTAAATGGTAGCCATATCCGTGTCAGATGTGGGGTGCAGCTTGGACGCGCCTACATGCGTTTCTCACACAGGGGCGGAGTTATAGCAAGGCTTGGGGGTCATGGCCCCCCAAAATTTTAAAAAAAGCCTATTATATTATGTGAAAGCATTAAAAAATTTAAGTATTTAGCTACAAAAATAGAAGTTGCCCCCCCAATTGTTTGAGTTAGTCCAATGATGCTCTTAAAAACTAAAAGAATTTTTCAATCAGTCTAGTAGTTATAGAGATAAGTTAGTTTTCGTTTTCTCAAATTCTTTTTTTTTTTTTACATGTTTAATATCAAACTAGACAGTTTTTATATACTCATTGGAGTTTAAAAGATGATAAGTTCCTCTAAAAAATTATCCTGCAAATATACATATGTGAAAGTTGTTCATTTTATATACAATATATTTATAAATTATGACTTACTCTAATATCAAAATATTAATGTTTATATATGTGTATGTGCATTTACGCATATATGTGATAGTTTATCTTGACTTGTAACTACTATATTTGTACCAAAATTTGGCTCCCCCAAATAAAAAATCCTAGCTCCGCCCTTGGTCCCACACAATTTTTTTTAATAAAAAAATCCGATACAGGGAACCAATATGGCGAAGAAGATCAGGAATAGTGAGTTTTTTAAAATTGGCATGCACTGAATCTGATTTCTGAACCACTTTTCTAATAAGTATTATTGTTTACTCAAAAAAAAAGAAAAAAGAAAAGGGATGTTTATCTCACATTGGTTGTGTGTGTCTAGTGTCTGCTATTTATAATTCCAGTCTACAATTACAAAGGTTAGGTCATTTTGTAGTTGTACTCTGGTTATGTAATGTATTATAAACCTAGTCTACAACTACAAAGGTTAGACCCTTTTGTAGTTGTACTCTGGTTATGTAATGTATTATAAACTCGGTTTAAAATATTGATATTACTATTTTCGTGTGCATTCTAATAAGTATTATTGTTTACTCAAAAAAAAAAAAACCACCGCCCTTTCTAGGAAAAACAAAAAATTTAATCCATTGCTTCATCTCTGTTTTAAACGGAGAAGAAAAAGCATAGGATGAAAAAAAACAATGAAGAACAAAATGATACAGAGGTAGTAAGAGAAACAGAGAAAAGAAAAATAAGAATAAGACGAGAGAGAGAGAGAGAGAGAGAGAGAGAGAGAGAGAGAGAGAGAGAGAGCACTGGTGTCCAGCAATTTGAAACTTCAAAAAGAATACAGAGAAGTGTCTGAGACAATTGAAATAAATGTGAAATACTATGTTCACAACATTTTCACAACAAATCTTAATTGGTGGGTTGTTATGGGTGGAAAAAAAAGTAATTTAAGTTGTAAATTTAAATTAGAACTAATAACAACTTACCACCTATGAATTGTTGTAAAAATATTGTGGACGTAACACTTCATGAAAAAAATTGGGTAGGTCAGAAAGAGTGGCTAAAGTGAAATTAAAAAAGGTTCCTAGTTTCTAATTACTCAAAATGTTGGCTTGATTTTAAAAAAAATGCCATAAATAATTTTTTTTATATTAAAAATAACCATATAATCACCTTTATTATGATTTTTTTAATAAAAAACTATGATAAGCCAAGAATGTATTGACCTATTATGATAAATTAACCAATTGATTTAGCCAAGTTAATTAATTAATTCAATTAACATGCAAAACGCGTAGTAGCACAAACAAATCACCAATTAACTAAATGCAGTGGAAATTAAATTGACATGGTGATTTATTTACGAATGGGGAAAACCTACATGACAAAAACCTCATCAGGTGATTTTAAGGTCACCACTCCCGAGAATCTACCATTATCGAAACAAGCGATTACAAGTAAAGGAATCCTAGTACTTTATACCAACCAACAGTTGAACCCTTACCGCAATACGCAATTGGATTTGTTCTGTAATGACAATCTCTCATTTTCAATGCACGGCTCCCAGTACGTGAGTAACCAATAGATGCGCGGATCCTAGTACGCGACTTGATAACCAACTTGAGAAAGATGTTGGCTGCAAAGTTCTTCAGTTCATCACACGATGAAGATCATGAATCTCCTTGGTCACAAAACCCTAAGATGTACAAACACAGTAGCTTCTTCAAGAAAAAGATGAACTAGGGCAAAATTTGTTTCCGGTCACAATTTGCATGAATACAACTTTGCTTCACACTTGTGCAACTGTGCAACCTTTGACGACCCTTAAAATAATCCTTATGTATGTTTAGGGTTGTAAGAAAAGAAAGCCTAAACATATACTTACGGATTGGAGTAAAATCAGCTTTGAAAAACTGAATTTCATAAACCTCGACAGATAGGGTATTTATCGAGCTAGCTGTTGAGTTTCGGGCTTCAGTAGCTTTTTAAACCTCGATAGATACTAGCTATCGAGCTTTAAAATCCAGCACTTCTTCACTTGTTTCTTGGACAAACTTGCATGGCTTTAACAGTTGACCTTGAAACCTTGTTCCTTGAAGTATTAAACACATCATAAATCTATCCAATTACAAGTAAAATACGTTTTGTCAAAAGATTAGCCAATTACATAAAAATATTGACATATGTTCCTAATATGATTCACATATGTCCTAACAAACTATAATAAATTCATTAATTTACTTGACTTTATAATAGTAACTAGAAAAAATATTATTATATTAATTACTAAATAATAATATTAACATGTATTCACTTTATTATTTACTATTGCTTTTAAATTGATATATATATTTACCATTATATATTAAAAAAATGATTAGCAATATAAATAAAAATATATTTAATAATTAATTTATAAATGTATCCCGCTGCAGTCATGTTCTGCTTTTTAAAAAAAATTATCGTGTTGCCACATTGCATGCACTTGCACTCGTATTCCTGTAGGTGCATCCTAGATAATATCATTATGTTCCTTGTTGATATGTTATGTGCTCAGTTATTTATTTTCAAGTTCCATTTTCAACAACCAAATTGGAGTGAAGTAAAAAGAGATTCTGTTGGGAAATTTAGACCCCGGTTTATAGAATTAACAAGTTTTAAACCAAAGTTGTTAATTAGATTTATTATGAATAAAACTTGTTAAAAACAAACAAACATCAATATCATGTCAAAATCATGCAGCGGAAAAATAAATAAGACAAGATATGATGACTCAGGAAAACCAATGAAACCAACCAGTTTCACAGTAAAAAGCCTAGGGGAAAACCTTCCCAAAAAGCAATCCACTATAGTAAAGAGAAGTTTCAGATCTAGTACAAAACCTTTATCCCTAAACTCTACAATCCTCGTAGATGAACTTACAACAGAAACCTTCTACCGCTTCAGAACCTCTGAACTCTTCAATATATGAACGCCACCCTTTTTGTTGCACGGATCCCAGTACGTGACTAACTCCTTTGCACGAATCCTAGTACGTGACTCACTCACCAACTTGAGGAAGAAGAATGTTGGCTGCAAAGTTCTTCACTTCATCAATAATGAAGATCAAGAAGCACTTGGTTACAAAACCCTAAGGCGCAAAAACGCATAAGCTTCTTTCAGAGAGAATAAGGCATCAATCACCTTTTGCATATGTTCTCTCAGTGACGGCCTCTAAAATAAGCCTTATATAGGTCTAGGGTTGTGAGAAAAGAAACCCTACACAAATACAAAAGCCTGGCCCAAAAATCAGATCTGAAAATTTTGATTTTCGTAACCTCGATAGATACCTCGATAGATAGTATCTGTTGAGCCTCATTAAACCTCGATAGATAGCTAGGTGTCGAGAAGGCGTCGAGCAGGTGTCGAGGTGACAAAAGCTTTCTCGATTGATCCACCAGCTGTCTAGAAGGTGTCGAGATTGCAATAACAATCAACTGAAGAGCCCGATAGATAGCCAGCTGTCGAGAGGTGTCGAGTAGCTATCGAGCTATCTGTCCGCAGGTGTCGAGCTATCTGTCTAGCTTTAATGAACAACTTTTCTTCACTTGTTTCTTGGTCCAATCTTCATGGCTTTAATACTAGATTTGAACAACATGTTCTTTGAAGTATAAAACACATTTTAGATCTACCAAATTACAAGTAAAGTGCGTTTTGTCAAAAGATTAGCCAATTACATAAAAGAATGACATATGTTCTTAAACAAGTGAAACACATATGTCCTAACAAATTCGAATTGAGTAATCTTTGATCCTTGCTAGTGAAGAAGATTCTTCAACTACTAATATCTATTGCATCTGTGTATTCTAGCCAAAATATGGAGTTGCAATCACAGTTAGAGGAAATTTTCTATGAAAAATGGATATTCCAGTAGATTCAGTCATGTCCATATGCTTTCCTCTTGCCCCTCCAAGCAATGTCCAATCAAAGTTGAGCAGAAGATTTGCTAAAATAAGCTTGATAATGGTTATGGCAAAGGAAATTCCTGGGCAACCCCTCCTTCCAGCTCCAAATGGGATTAACTAAAAGTCATGTCCTTTAAAATCTGTAGAATAAGTCAAGAACCTTTCCGGATGAAATTTCTTTGGATTGTCCCATAATCCAAGGTCTCTTCCAGTTGCCCATACATTGATAAAAACTTGTGTTCCAGTTGCAATGTCATAGCCTTGTATTTTGGCATCTTGAATTGATTCTTGGCGAACTAATAGTGGAAGAGGAGGATGGAAGTGAAGAGTCTCTTTGCTCTCTGCATTTAAGTAATGCATTTTGTCCAAATCATCCTTTGCTATGTCCTTTTTGTGGCCAATTATTCCTCTAACTACATTTTGCACATTCTTCGTGAGCTCTGGGTTTCTTAAGAGCTCTACCACCATCAGCCCGTCTAACACTATGTACGTAGAGTGAGTACCAGCAGCGAATGCATCTTATAATAAAAAGAAGGGACATATTATAGAAAATTGTCAACCAGCTTTTTGAAATGCCATAGTCTCCTTGAACAAAACAAACCTTTTTGATGAAGCTTTTTACCCCACTAACTGTATCAATAGACACAAATTCATAACATTTTCTACAATTTATTGACATTCTTGTCCTTATAAAATCATGTGAATGTAATGTTATGGTGGGTCTAAGTCAGGTGTTTGTGACAAACAAAATACCTTAGTAAATTGTTAAAAAGATTGTGAATTTGTGTGCCTATAGGCTTATGTTCTTTAAACCCTCTCATTTTCGTACCAGAGACAATTTTAGTTACTATACAATTTGACCTAATCCAGTCTAAAACTTTTTCTTTTTTGAGGTAGAAAAATGCATGTGAAAATACCAAAATATAAAAAATTGATTTTGGAAAGAATGTGTCATTAGAGGAATCTATGCTAGCTAAAACTAGTTTTATATGAAAATATATCTAGATATATATATATATATATATTTAAAAAAAAAAAAAATCAAACGTATAAACTACTAAAACCAATTATATTGTTCTTAGCAAACTTGGTTTTATGTTTTTCCAAACACTATATGCTCTTTTGGATTAACGGTAGGATAAAATTAATATGCCGTTTTAGGTTCTAAAGTCTTATGATTTCATGTATTTAGAACTCTAATGTGTATTGTTGGCAAACCATCATCAAAATAGGTTGTTTAGTCTTGTTTAGACTTGCTCAAAGTTGGTTCTTTCATATAAAGTTGGAATTGAGCTGATGCAGAAGTTACTGTGCATCTCGGCCTGACTCGATTGATCGAAGCTTAGGCTCGATCAATCGAAAATCGGGCAAATGCCTTTTTTTCTGTAGAATTCCAACTTAGCCCTAACTCCTAAAATGTTTAGGGTTTTATGTTTTTTCCCTAGGTATTAAAGGCAAACCTTAGCCACGTTTTAGAGGTTGCTCATATTGCTGTTTGTGTGAATCTCTTGTGAGATTTGTGGGGAGCTTTCCTTCACACAAGCTTAGGATTATCAAGAAGGAGATTCGTTCAAGAACTTGATGATCATTCAGTTGCTGCCATAAGAGCTTAAAGATACACAAGCGGGTGTGCTTGTACTTGCTAGAGAATCTAAGAAAGGAGTCCGTGGTCTCGAAACTTGCACGTGGTCGTGTCAGTAAGTTTCTACTGGTGGGTAGCAATAAGATGTTAGTGATCTAAGTCTTATTGTAAAACTTCAATTCTTTCTGTAGTGGATTCAAGTTTACCTTGAGGATACACAAGCGGGTGTGCTTGTACTTGCTGGAGAATCCAAGAAAGGAGTTCGTGGTCTCGAAGCTTGCACGTGGTCGTATCAGTAAGTTTCTACTGGTGGGTAGCAATAAGAAGTCTTATTGTAAAACTTCAATTCTTTCTATAGTAGATTCAAGTTTACCTTGAGGATAGCTAGGTTAAATCCTCCCCAGGTTTTTTACCGGTTTGGTTTTCCTAGGTGATCATATCTTTGTGTTATTTATATTTCCGCTGCTATACTTGATATGATTGTTCGATTGTGATAACCTAGATCTGGAATTTGGACTAAGTAATAACTTGGCTTGTTAACTAGGTTAATCCGGTTGTGTTTTAAGGGGTCTAAAAACATACAAGTGGTATCAGAGCGGGTAGCTCTTTTGTTTTAGATCTTTTGATCTCTGAGCTGATCCTTGACCCCTGTTGTCATGGAACACGGACACTCTCTTGTTATTCCTCCTCACTTTGATGTGAATAATTATGCTTATTGGAAAGTAAGTATGAAAACATTCCTGAAATCTATTGATGAGAGAGTCTGGAACTCCGTTGAGTACGGATGGGAGAAGCCCACTACTCTTGTAAGTGAGTGGAAAACTTCTCAAAAAGAAGCAGCTGGGTTCAATAGCAAAGTTATGAATGTCATCTTTAATGCTCTTTCTATGGAGGAATTTAAGAGAATCTCTAATGTAGAGGTGGCTCACATTGTTTGAAAAATCCTCCAGACTATGCATGAAGGCACACAAACTGTCAAAATAAATAAGTTGAAGCAATTAACTTCTAGGTTTGAGAGCATTAGGATGTTTGATGATGAATCCCTTGATGAATTTTATGCTAAGCTTAATGACATTGTTAATTCTGCATACAACTTGGGTGAAATTTATGATCAATCTAAAATTGTTAGGAAGATTCTTAGATCTTTAACTGAACATTTTAGACCCAAAGTGACTGTCATAACTGAAAGCAAGGATGTGGATTCCATCCCTATTGATGAACTTGTAGGATCTCTTCAGTCCTATGAGTTGGACCTACCCAAAACTAGCAAATCCAAGTCAATGGCTCTTAAGTCAGTTGATGATGTTGAGGTTGGTGGATTTGATGATGAGCTCTCTGCTACAGAGATTGCTTACCTTGCCAAAAACTTTAGGAACTTTCTTTGGAATAGTAACAGAAGGGCAAGAGGTACAAACACTGCTGAACCTAGAAACTTTAGGAAGAATGATCCCACTAAGGTTAACAACAATGAAAAACCTAGAGAAATAATTGGTCAATCTTCAAATAATTCTTTGGGTCCTCAGTGTTTTGGATGTCAAGGGTATGGTCAAATGAAATCTGAATGTCCTACATACTTGAGGTCTAAGGGGAAGGTTATGGCTGTAACGCTTAGTGATAATGAAGTTTCTGATGATGAGTCTGGATGTGACGAGGATGAAAACTTCATTGCTTTCATCGCTACTGCTGTAGTCAATGAAAGTGTGTTTGTTGAAGAGAACCCTTCTGATGGGGAACTCTCTGAGGATGCAGATCTTCAAGAAGCCTACAATAAACTTTGTAAAGTTGCTGCAAAAGATGTCATGAATGTTGAATTAGGCTTAAAGAAAATTGCATCTCTTGAGCTTGATAAGAAAAATTTGCTTGTTAAATTGTTTGATGCTAATGAACTTTTGAACAATGTGAAAACTGAGAATATGCTTTTGCTTGATAAAGTTAAATTTTTGGAACATGATTTATCTGTTGCTAGATCTGCTAGTTTTAAACTTGATCAAATGCTGAGTGTTCAAAAGGCTCATTCTGACAAATCTGGATTAGGTTTTGTTGAAAGCATCTTTGTGTCTGCACCCAATTCCACAAATTTTGTTCCTTCTTCTTCCTCTAAACCCCCTGTGAGTGAGACTGCTAAACCTGTAGAGGTCACATCTCTTAGGAAGATTAGGGTTGATCTGAAAGAGTCTAAACCTAAGGAGTCTACCCTTTCTAAGGACAAGATGCATGGTAAGCCTATTTGGGTTTGTCATTTTTGTGGAAAGTCTGGACACATTCGTCCAAATTATTACAAGCTGCAAGCAGCTAAACGAGCAAATAAGCCGAAAGTGCCTGTGCCTCAAGCACAAGATCCTATGACACTTACTGTTGAATTGGTAAAGGCTCTAAACCTTTATTCCAATCTTGGAGTTGGAAACCACTCTAATGTGAATAAGAACTCCAATGCTCAAAGTGCATCTAAAAAGTTTTGGATGCAAAAGGCTCGATCTAAGTGAGTCTTTCTGACATGGTCCTTATGCTTCACTGCTCTACCTCTTTGTGACCATTGATCTTTGGTTTTTGTTATTTTTTTTTTCTAGGATTTGCATTACATAATATTCATGCATTTCATTCTAGGATTGTTTTGTTTCTTCTTTTCAAAAAAAAAAAAAAAAAAAAAGAAGGAAGCAAATTGTGTTGTGTATTCTCTTGGTTTTTGAAAACAAGGTTGGTCAATTTATTTTTGATAGGCCACAAACTGAATGACCCATTGTGATAAAATCAATTAATTAATTAGCCAAGTTATTAATTAATCAATTTAACATGCAAATACGTGGAAGCACAAACAAATCACCAAATACTAAATATGCACCGGAAAATAAATAACACAGTAATTTGTTTACGAATGGGGAAAATCCTAACGGCAAAAACCCCACTAGGTGATTTTCAGGTCACCACTCCCGAAACTCCACTATTATCAAATCAAGCGGTTACAAGTAAAGGAATCCCAAGTACTTTACCAACCTACAGTTGAACCCTTATCCCAATACCCAATTGGACTTGATCTGTAGTGACAATTTCCACCTTTGATGCATGGCTCCTAAGTACGTGACTAACCAATGCGCGGATCCCAGTACGCGACTTCAAACACCAACTTAAGAAGAAGAGGTTGGCTGCAAAGTTCTTCAGTTCATCATACACGATGAAGATCAGGAAGATGCTTGGTTACAAAACCCTATGGTGCAAATACACAGCAACTTCTTTAGAGAAGATGAACTAGGTCAAGAACTTCGTCTTTTGATCACAATTTGCTTGAACAAAGATTGCTCAATGCTTTTGCAACTTGTGTACATTATGACGACTCTTAAAACAATCCTTTTATATGTTTAGGGTTAGAAGAAAAGAAGGCCCAAAAGCATATTCACGGATCCCAAGGAAATCAAATCAGAAAATCTGAAATTATAAATCTCGACAGATAGCAGGTGTCGAGGTAGCTATCGAGCAGGTGTCGAGATTTAATGAAATTGCACTTCAGCTTGCTTTTTCTTGGACAGACTTGATGACTTCAACACTTGATCTTGAAACCTTGTTTCTTGAAGTATTAAAAACACCTAGAACTACCCAATTACAAGTAGAGTGCGTTTTGTCAAAAGGATTAGCCAATTTACATAAATAAGTGACATATGTTCTTAACAAGTGAACACACATATGTCCTAACAATCTCCCCCTTTGGCAATCCGTGACAAAACTACAATAAACAATTGAACATATGAGAGAATTCATAAATCACTCAACTCATATTCACTTGTTGAATACAATAAAATCTATCCTAACACAAACTCTTGAAAAACTTTGCAAGAAGAGAGTTTATGGCAAGTAGACTTTGACAACCTGTATTTCTGAAACACTTTAAACAAAACTCATCAAGGCATTTTGTGTGAAACAGAAATAAATAGATTGCATACAAGTATAAAGCACATGTGTATAAAGATAGAGAAGCAATAACACATGAAGAGAGAGGTGAAAGAAACATACATCCACATATATAGAAAATAAGTACAATATATGTAAAACTGGTCAGAAGACCTCATATACAAGATCAATGTATCTATAAAGAATAGAAAAGAAAAGATACATCAAAACCTCACTACATCCCTCAAAATATCAACACTCCCCCTATCAAAAATGTCCTATACTAACTCTCCTCCTAAGATGACTACTCTCATAACCCAAAACTACTCCCCCTTTTTGTCATGAGTGACAAAGGATAGAGTGTCATGTAGACATCTCATCAGTAGAGCTAGCATCCCCATCATCATCATCATCCTCATCATTAGAATCTGAAGCTGCTGGAGTAGGTGGTGAAGGAGTAGCCTCTGGAGCAAAACCACCTATGGTCTCCTGCCGTCGTGCAATACGACCAACACGAACATTCACCTGATACAACTCAGCAGAGAGTGTATCGAGGTGAGTATCCATGCGCTGCAACTGCGCCATAATATCTTCTAGAGATACATCGCCCGTAGAGGAAGAAGGAGCAGATGTAGATGGAGCGGATTTGGATGGAGCTGATCTGGACGGAGTCGAACGGGAGGGAGGAGTGGAATCCGTCTGTCGCGACCTAAACTTAGCCTCACTACATTTTACGGTAGCGGCATCTATGGCACAGATGTGAGTGAAGTGGTCGGACACAGGAAAAGGGATAGAAAAATGGCGTAAGATCCTCGTGATAGCGGAAGGAAAGATGAGCTTATCACGGGACGCCGAATCTAGATGGACATCTATGATAGAAAGGATGAAATGAGAAGAAAAATCTATAGTAAGATGCTCTAGAAGTGATAGCAAAAATCGAGCACGAGGCTCTGTGATAGAGTTGTAGTGAGAGAGTGGATGGAGTATAAAGGTCATCACTATGTTTAAGAATCTAGGACCTTTAGCGAAAGGCCTACATGATGTGTACTGATGCTCACCCCAATCAGCAGGACGCTGACAGAAGGCAGAGATGAGCTCATCTTTGGACACAGTCCTTAGATGCTCACAGGAAGGGTAATTAGGAAAATCTATCCTAGGTACCCTAAGCACATCCGCAACTAGCTGCGGTGTGACAGGAATGCGCGTACCTCGAACGCGAGTGAAAAAGAGAGGTACTGAACGATCTATCCCGTGCATGTTGGAGTAAAACTCTTGTATCAGCACGAGAGGGCAAGTGACCGGGACGTCACACAGTGACTCCCATCCCCTACTATGAATGACAGAGGGAAGGTCAGTGTTGGCGAAGTCCGCCAGAATGACTTGGTGTTTCGAATGAACACCTCGTCGAGAAAAGTTCTCCGAAAATGCCTTGTGGGCATCTCCATCACGGAACCGAAGGTTAAGAGGAGTAGAGTCAGAAGAAGAGGAAGCTCCAGAACCCAGAGGGTTCCGAGCAGGAGTGGATTTACGTTTGGGTGCCATAGCACTACTAACGTAAAAGAATGAGAAAGAGATAGCGAGGGAGACAATCAGAAAAGTCCCAACACAGTTCAAATAGATCAAATATATTGAACAAAAAGTACGTATGCATGGGAATGCATGAACATGTGACATGCAAAGGAAAAAACATCATGGGCTCAGCCCAATCCAATCCTAGTAGCAAATAAACATAGAGCACACATCTAAATGCATGTAAATTCCATTCTAATGCACATGAAATGCAATGTATGATATTTTGAAAACATTTAAGTGCAAACCCAACCCAAAATTTGAAGAAAAACGCATCAGTTTTGAAAAACCCCAAAAACTTTCAAAAATCCCAAAACCTAGGTTTCAAAACATGAAATGCATGAAAAAGGAAGGGAAAAATGATCTTACCAAGTGATTAGAAGCAAGGAATGGTCAAGATCCAAGTGGGTTGGAAGATTTAAGTGAGAAAATGGTGTTTGGGAGAGGAACCACCTCGGACAGATCGAGAGAGATCGAGTGAAATGAGAGAAAATCACGACATGAGCTTAAATAGGCTTATCAGTAATTCTCGACAGCTGAGGTGTCGAGAGGTATTGAGGAAGCTGTCAAGGAAGGTGTCGAGAATTTTGCCTTCGATAGCTTCAGGTGTCGAGGTACAAGGCCAATTTCAGAAAACAGAAGCTCGATCGATCGACAAGGTATCGAGAAGGTATCGAGAAGACAGAAGATTTCTCGATCGATCCACCAGGTGTCGAGATTGCGATTAGAAAAGGCTAGAGAAGCTCGACAGATGACCAGGTATCGAGGAGGTGTCGAGGAGGTGTCGTGCCATCAGTGAAAAGCAGTTTTTCGAGAAGTGAAAAACACAAACATGAATGCAATCCAACAAGCACCTCAACCAATGATCCACTCAACATAAAAAGCTCTCAAAATCATCTCTCAACAAGAAATTTTAAGCACATGGATCCTCAGAAACACACTCACACACTAAACAAGTCTAACCAATTTTATTTTTCAAAAACAAGTTAAGACAGTTTAGTGAGTATACATTAGTATATGTAAACACGTGTGATGGCCAAATCACATTGTACCTGCACATGTATCAAAAGTAGCAAGGAATATTGCGTGTTGTGTGTGAAAAATATCGCAAGATTGCATATGTGTATACAAGTTATGACGATCTGAGATATGAGAAAAAAACTTTTAACTCACACACAATCATAACTGTTTGATGGAGACTATCACCTTTGAGGTGCATCCTATGACTCCCACATCTCCTAGAAAACATGCTTGCAATCATATTTAAAGCATTTTAATCTTTTAGCTTTATATTTTCTTTGCATATTTTCTTTTAAGCATATCATGCATGGGCATAAAAAGAGAGAAAAGAAATACTCAACATGTTAAGCATAGACATTGCACTTTTGCTATGCCGAAACATACGGATGTCTTTGACACTGCACTTTTGTTATGCCGAAGCATACAGGTGTCTATGACACTGCAATTTTGCTATGCCGAAGCATACAGGTGTCATACTATGATTGGTGGGCAACAGTGGTGAGATGGTCATTTATGCCTTTCTCTTAGGATTTTCTAGTCCTACCCATCAAAAAGAGTGATATGAGTGTTAAATTTAAGAGATAACTTAATCTTACTCATCACAAACAAGAGCCACAAAGCTCACTTGCTTAGTTTTGCACAGAGATGCTCATCTAAACTACAAGAGATACAAAGTTTAGAAAACTTTGTTTCATTGGCCTTCCAAGGTACACAAATACCAAAGTACACAAAACACACACTGTTTTTGTATTTTTCAAATTTTTTAAATTTATTTATTTATTTTTATATCAAAAACAAAATAAACAAAACTGAAAATAAACAAATAAAAACATGTTATCAAAGCAAATCAAAAACTAGATGCAAATGCATGAGGAAGAGGGACAAGAGAAGGAGATCAATCCATGGAGATGACACCAATGTTCTGACGAAGGAATTCAAAACGTTTGCTGTCAAGAGGTTTGGTGAACAAGTCAGCCTTCTGATCATCAGTGTGGATAAACTCAAGAGTGAGAGTACCATCTTCGACAAGCTCCCTAATGAAGTGATGTCGAATCTCTATGTGTTTGGTTCTAGAATGTTGAACCGGGTTCTTAGAGATATTGATGGCACTGGTATTGTCACAGTAAATAGTGAGATGCTCTTGACAAATACCATAATCATGGAGGAGTTTTTGCATCCAGAGGAGTTGGGTGCAGCAGCTACCGGCAGCGATGTACTCAGCTTCTGCAGTGGATAAGGAGATGGAGTTCTGCTTTTTTGCTCATCCAAGAGACAAGATTGTTACCCACATAAAAACAACCCCCCGAGGTACTCTTTCTATCATCAGCATTTCCAGCCCAATCAGTATCAGAGTACCCAGCTAAGACACCATTAGTGTCCTTGCTATACCACACACCAAACTCAGCAGTGGTTTTGACATACTTTATAATTCTTTTTAAAGCAGCCATGTGAGATTCTTTGGGGTTAGCCTGATATCTAGCACACACACCAACACTATAACTAATGTCAGGTCTACTGGCAGTAAGGTAAAGAAGACTACCTATCATGCTTCTATAGAGAGAAGGATCAACACTCTTGCCTAACAAGTCTACAGTGAGTTTAACATTAGGGCTCATAGGGGTTCTAACAGAACTAGCAAAATCCAAACCAAACTTTTTCACAAGATTCTTAGCATATTTAGATTGAGAAAGGAATATACCTGAATCTTGTTGGCGAATCTGCAATCCTAGGAAGTGAGTCAGCTCTCCAATCATGCTCATCTCGAACTCGGCTTGCATGAGTTTTGAGAAGCCATGAGCCAGTTCATCCTTAGTCGACCCAAAGATGATATCATCAACATAGATTTGAGCAACTATCAACTCCCCATCTTCCTTTTTGATGAAGAGAGTTTGATCAGCCTTCCCTCTTGTGAACCCATGTAACACCAGATATTATGTGAGTCTATCATACCAGGCTCTAGGAGCTTGCTTCAACCCATAAAGTGCCTTTTTAAGGTACAACACATGATCCGGAAAGTGTGGATCAATGAATCCTTTTGGTTGAGCCACATAGACATCCTCTTTGAGTAACCCATTCAAGAAGGCAGTCTTTACATCCATCTGATAAAGTTTGAAATTCAGTTGACATGCTAGGGCAAGAAGAATTCTGATTGACTCCATTCGGGCAACTGGGGCAAATGTCTCATCATAGTCTACTCCTTCCATTTGTGAGTATCCTTGAGCCATAAGTCGAGCCTTGTTGCGAATCACATTTCTTTCTTCATCAGTCTTGTTGCAGAATATCCCCTTTGTACCGATGATGTGTTCACCTTCCGGTCTAGGTACTAGAGTCCAAACATCATTCCTCTCAAACTGAAGTAATTCATCATGCATTGCTTCAACCCAACTCTCATCTTGTAATGCTTCCTCAACTTTCTTAGGTTCAACTTGTGACAAGTAGTAGAAATAAGACACAAAGTTAGCAACACATTTATCAACTATGCGTTTCCTTAATGTGAGTTCATTCATGTCTCCCACAATAACTTCTGGAGGATGATTTAATTTGATTCTAGATAAAGGTCCCTTCTTTTCATGAGATTCAGACTTTGGTGAAATGGGTAAGTCTGCAGTGTCTTCCATAATACTGGGAGTACTGGGAGAAGCAGGTTCTTGTTCAGTAACGTCTTGAACTTCCCTAGGCTCAGAAGGAAGAATTTCTTTGGGGAGTCCCTCAATGCCTTTCTCAGAACTGGACTCTGAAGACTCATCAATGACGACATTTACTGTCTCCATTACCTTCATAGTTCTTTTGTTGTACACCCGATAAGCCTTGCTTGTAGAAGAGTAACCCAGAAATATGCCTTCATCGCTCCGAGAGTCAAACTTTCCCACATTCTCTCTATCCTTGAGAATGAAGCAGGTACTTCCAAAAATTCTGAAGTACTTCACATTAGGCTTCCTTCCTTTCCACAACTCATAGGCAGTCTTTTTGGTACCGGGTCTGAAGTATACCCTATTAACTGTATGACATGCAGTGTTTACAGCTTCTCCCCACAAGTTTCTAGCCACATCTTTGTTATGCAACATGGCTCTAGCCATCTCTTGAATAACCCTATTCTTCCTTTCTACCACACCATTTTGCTGAGGGGTAATAGGAGCAGAGAATTCTTGAGATATACCCGATCTTATGCAGAAGGATTCCATGTATGAGTTCTCGAATTCCTTCCTATGGTCACTTCGAATTCGATCAATCTTCAGGCTCTTTTCATTCTGCAGTCTTGTGCATAAAGCCTCAATGTGCTCAGGAGCATCAGACTTGGATCGTAGTAGAATGACCCAAGTGTATTTAGTGAAGTCGTCTGCCACAACCATGATGTATCTTTTACCCCCAAGAGACTCGGTTCTGGTTAGACCCATAAGATCTAAGTGCAACAGCTCCAATGGTCTGGATGTAGCTGACGTCTGAGTGCCTGGATGCTTAGCTTTCGTCTATTTTCCAAGCTGACATGGTCCACACACCACATTGCTTATTCTATGAAGCTTTGGTATCCCCAAGATTGATTCATGCTTAGATACAATAGATAAATGCTTGTAACTAGCATGTTCCATTCGTTGATGCCACAGATCTTCATTAGGCAAACAAATGCTATTACACACAATATCAACATCAGGAACCAATCCATAGCAGTTGTCCAAAGTGCGAACCCCACTAATGAGCTTCTTTCTAGACTCATCCATGACAAGACACTTTCCTTTTCAGAATAGCACCATGAAGTCTTGATCACATATTTGATTTATGCTCAATAGGTTCACCCTTAGACCTTCTACATAAAGGACATTCGCAATGTTTGGCAGTCCTGGCAGAGATATAATCCCTTTCCCTTTAATTTGTGACTTGCTTCCATCACCAAAGATAACATTGCCACCTTTCTTAGACTCGAAGACCTTGAAGAGAGATCTGTCTCCAGTCATGTGTCGTGAGCAACCACTGTCAAAATACCATAGACATGTGTCCATTACCTTGAATGCAGACTTCATCATGAAACATACTTCATGCTTAGATGATAAATCAGAGGGAATGGTTCTTTCTCTCAACTGCCTTTTATGAGCTAAGCCTATAACTTTCACTCTTCTCAGACGAACTCCTTTGCACATTTTCATTCTGAGACAATCTAGTTTCTTCTTAGCAAAACTGAGATCTTTTCCAATAGTCATCATAAGAGAATTCAAATAACTTTTAGACTTGTATTTTCTGAGACACTCAAGCAAATAGTGATTAAAAAAACAAGATGTATTTGAAAACAAAGATCTCTTCAAGCAGGTTATAGCAATGACAACAGGGGTCAATGGATCAACACAGCAAAGATTAACCCTAATCAGAGTGTGCCTGCTTTGATACCACTTGATAGGCCACAAACTGAATGACCCCTTGTGATAAAATCAATTAATTAATTAGCCAAGTTATTAATTAATCAATTTAACATGCAAATATGTGGAAGCACAAACAAATCACCAAATACTAAATATGCAGCGAAAAATAAATAACACGGTGATTTGTTTAAGAATGGGGAAAATCCTAACGGCAAAAACCCCACCGGGTGATTTTTAGGTCACCACTCCCGAAACTCCACAATTATCAAATAAACGGTTACAAGTAAAGGAATCCCAAGTACCTTACCAACCTACAGTTGAACCCTTACCCCAATACCCAATTGAACTTGATCTGTAGTGACAATTTCCACCTTTGATGCATGACTCCCAAGTACGTGACTAACCAATGTGCGGATCCCAGTACGCGACTTCAAACACCAACTCAAGAAGAAGAGGTTGGCTGCAAAGTTTTTCAGTTCATCATACACGATGAAGATCAGGAAGATACTTGGTTACAAAACCCTATGGTGCAAATACACAGCAACTTCTTTAGAGAAGATGAACTAGGTCAAGAACTTCGTCTTTTGATCACAATTTGCTTGAACAGAGATTGCTCAATGCTTTTGCAACTTGTGTACATTATGACAGCTCTTAAAAAAATCCTTTTATATGTTTAGGGTTAGAAGAAAAGAAGGTCCAAAAGCATATTCACGGATCCCAAGGAAATTAGATCAGAAAATCTGAAATTATAAATCTCGACAGATAGCAAGTGTCGAGGTAACTATCGAGCAGGTGTCGAGATTTAATGAAATTGCACTTCAGCTTGCTTTTTCTTGGACAGACTTGATGACTTCAACACTTGATCTTGAAACCTTGTTTCTTGAAGTATTAAAAACATCTAGAACTACCCAATTACAAGTAGAGTGCGTTTTGTCAAAAGGATTAGCCAATTTACATAAATAAGTGACATATGTTCTTAACAAGTGAACACATATATGTCCTAACAATTTTCATATAACATGTCTTTGTACCCTGTTTAGCTTGGATGAGCTTATTTATTGCACTTTACTGGTTGAAGCTTTGTAGTGCATGTTGTGTGGAAAAGATGTTTATGGTTTTTGATCACTTTGTCTTGATCTTGAAGTCACATGTCTTTGACTGTCGGATTTGAACCTTTTGAAAAAGGCATAAATAACCATCTTACCACTGTTCACTAGCCAATCATGAACACTTTAGTGCATATCGTAAGATTTTGTGTTCGAGAAAGTGTAGCACATGCACAAAAAGAATATAAGGTGTAGCCTTGGTTTAAATGCTTAAAATTGGTGTGTACATTATTGGACTTAAAGCTAAATCAAATAAATAAAATTGGTGTGTATATTATCCCGGCTTGTTAATAAGTTTCTGAACAACTAAAATTGGTGTGTACAATATGAGGCAAATTCAATAAACTTACATGATTGCAAGCTTATGATTTAGGAGATGTGGGAGTTATATGATATAACTCTTTAGGTGATAGTCTCTTTCAAATTCTATGTGATGAATTTTGTAGACTTTGTGTTTGATTTCTATTCACATATCATCTCACATGTATCTCAAGCTTTTGCTAGTTGCACACACAACACAAGTTACTCTTTGCTAAACATTGTACATGTGATTGTGTGTGTTTTTGGTTTGACCAACCAAGTTTGAAAATACTTTGAGTTTTATGCAAATTAGATTTGTTGCTTGAAAATTCAAAGGGAGATTGTTGAAAATTTTATTTTTGGGAAAACTGGGTTTAAATCTTGTGTTTCTTAAAAGCATTTCATATCATACTCATGCGTTTTATTCATCAGTTTCAATGCTTTGAGGACTTTTTGTCCAAAATGTGTTTTTGTTTTTCAAAACTGTGTTTTTTTTTCTCTCCAAAAATTTTAGTGAGCCTCGGTCTGTTTCGATTGATCTAGTCTATTTTTTGATCAATCAAAATTGCTTTAAAAATTCTTTATAAGTTTCTGTCTGTTTCGATCAATTGAAACTGATTTTTGATCAATCGAAAATCGTGAATCAGGTTTTTAAAAAATTAGATCTTGACTTTTTCAAACACCTTTTTCAAAAGTTCTAAACTTTTTTTCTCTCTCTCTCTCCCCGATTCGGACTAGGTTCCACATCCAATTTTTTGTCGTTTTCCTCCGAATTTTTTGCAAGGTTTTCCTCTCCCAAAGCCGGTAAGTCCATTTTACCCTTCCTTTTGCATTTTATTTCATGTTTGCATGCATATATTCATGCATTTGTTTGAAATTTTCGGACCTATTAAAAATTGGGGTTTTTTATTATTCAAGCTTTATTTTTTGAAATTGATCAATGGGTTTTGTTCCTATGATGTTATAAACATGATCTATGTTGGTTAATTTGATCAATTTTGTGATTTGTGAGAAATTGAAATTTCTAGGGCTTGTTTCAATCCGATTTGGGGTTTTTGTTCAATTAGGTCAACATTGATTAAATTGGCTTGTTGGATTGATGTAATTGATCATTCTAATCTATTTTCTAACTTGTGTGATAATCAATTGATCAATTTAAAAAAAAAAAAAAAAAAAAGAACAAGTGGTTTTTCAAATTTTGGAGTTTTGTTAGAAACTCTATGCTCAAGCCAATTTTGTGATTTTGAACTTAATTTGAACTTAATTAACTGCATTAGAACATGCATCATGACATTTAAACTGTTCATGCATCATATAGATTTTTGTTCTATATCTGTTTGTTGCTAACTTGTAGTTTGCCCTTGGTTTTTCCTTTTTGTTCTCTTTGGTTCTACTTTGTGTCTTTGTCATTATCTTTAGCACCATGCCTAGGAAGACTAGAGCCCATAGGACTCCCTCGACTTCTTCTGAGTCTTCCTCTAGGAGTGAGCGGTTTAGGAATGACAAAAGCAGAGAGACTTTTGATAAGTTGAACAGTAAGAGGAAAATTTGGGCTGAGCGTTCTGTTGTGCTAGATAAGTTAGATCCTGCCATTAGGGCAAACTTTGAGAGTAGGGGCTGGTTGCTTTGTTGGAGATAGATCATCCACCCCCGACCGCCCTGATTAGAGAGTTCTATTCAAATCTCTTTTGCCACGTTTATGATTCCAACACCCTTGTTAGGAGTTGGATACGAGGTGTTGAGTTCACCATTACCCCTAGGATAGTGGCTGATGCTCTTGGGGTTCCGGTCGTTAGGCAGCCCGTTTATCCTTATGAGGAGTCTCCACCCTTAGATGACGTCATGTCATACATCACTGGGTCTTCTATCCAGTGAGGTTCTGATCCTCGGATCACGTCCGCTGAGCTCACTGAGACTACCTATCTTTTTCTTAGGATAGCGTGTCATTCTTTGTGGCCTATTTCTCATCTCCACACCATCCCTATTGAGCGATGTGTGTTTTTATATGCCCTTGTTTCTGGTGCTTCTATTTCTTTCCCTCATTTGTTTCTTTTTTCTTTGAATGAGATTCATCAGAGTAGCGCTGTTGGTCACGCTCTTGTCTATCCTATTTTCATTCATAGGATTTTGTTGTTTTTAGGTTTAGATGGTTTCCCCGCGTCTGAGCCCATTCATATTACTGGTCCCATAGGTGCCACCTTCCTTTGGCAGAGGGCTGCTCACTTGAGAGCTAGAGTTCAGTCTTCTAGTGCTGTCCTCCCTCATTCCTTTTCTACATGTGATGCACAAGCTGAGGCGTCTAGTGCTGCTGCTACTGCTGATGTTCCTCCACCGACTACTTCGGATGCTTCTGACATTCGACGTACGTTGGATCATGTCTTGACCGTTCAGGCGGCTCACGGACAGGTTTTGGTGGACTTGCTCGATGAGGTTCATGCTTTGCGTGCAGAGTTGGCGCATTTTAGACGATTTCCTATGCCACCTCCTTTTGATGATGGATTCTGATTGCCCTTTGGCATTCCGTCACAAAAAAGGGGAGTAGTTTTTGGAGTAGCTTGTAGAGTTCTTGTTGATAGGGGGAGTTTTGTTCTTGTTTGGAGCCTATGGTGATTAGATTGTATCTAAGAGCTGCACTTTGTATTTACTTTTTTTTTGGCTCTTGATGTATTGTTGTTGGGCTATTCATGTTAAGGGGAGATACTTTTATTTTGTTTCTTATTTCTCTGCTTATTGACTTTTTTTTTTTTTTTTTGAGATATTCATTGATATATGTCTTTATTTTGTGTTTAGGTGAAATCAAGAATTTATTTTGTTTACTTGTATTTTTCACACATGTGTTTATGCATTTGTTGAGTATTTTAGGAAATACAGGTTGATTCAGTCGTGCTACTGTCTACACTTGCAACTGATAGATAGTAGTTAGGATTGGTTTTGTTTTGTAAAGGGCTTTATTTTGTAAACTTTGAGCTTTTAGTTTGTGTTTTGTCACGGATTGCCAAAGGAGGAGTTTGTTAGATTCTAAAGTCTTAGGATTTCATGTATTTAGAACTCTAATGTGTATTGTTGACAAACCATGATCAAAACAGGTTGTTTAGTCTTGGTCAAAATTGGTTCTTTCATGTAAAGTTGGAATCGAGCTGATGCAGAAGTTACTGTGCATCTCGGCCTGGCTCGATTGATCGAAACTTAGGCTTAATCAATCAAAAATCGGGTAGATGCGTTTTTTTCTGCAGAATTCCAACTCAACCCTAACTCCTAAAACGTTTAGGGTTTTATGTTTTTGCCCTAGGTATATAAGACAAACCCTAGCCACGTTTTAGAGGTTGCTCATATTGCTGTTTGTGTGAATCTCTTGTGAGATCTGTGAGGAGCTTTCCTTCACACAAGCTTAGGATTATCAAGAAGGAGATTCGTTCAAGAACTTGATGATCATTCAGTTGCTGCCATAAGAGCTTAAAGATACACAAGCGGGTGTGCTTATACTTGCTGGAGAATCCAAGAAAGAAGGAGTCTGTGGTCTCGGAGCTTGCATGTGGTTGTGTCAGTAAGTTTCTATTGGTGGGTAGCAATAAGATTTTAGTGGCCTAAGTCTTATTGTAAAACTTCAATTCTTTCTATAGTGGATTCAAGTTTACCTTGAGGATAGCTAGGTTAAATCCTCCCCAGGTTTTTTACCGGTTTGGTTTTCCTAGGTGATCATATCTTTGTGTTATTTATATTTCCGTTGCTATACTTGATATGATTGTTTGATTGTGATAACCTAGATTTGGAATTTGGACTAAGTAATAACTTGGCTTGTTAACTAGGTTAATCCGGTTGTGTTTTAAGGGGTCTAAAAACATACATGCCGCTATAGCTAGTATTTAAAAGAGGCCTATAACAGCGCTTTTAAAACCGCCGCTATAGGCCTTTTTAGATTGTATTTTAAAAGGCCTATAGCGGCTATAGGCTATAAAAAAAAAAAAAAAACCTATCTCAACGCTTTTAAACTGCCGCTATCTTGTATTTAAAGAAGAAAAAACCCTATAGCAACGGTTCAAAAAGCGTTGGGATAGGGTCTGAAAAGTACCGGGACCTATCCCGGCACTTTTGAAAAGCGCTGGTACAAGTCCGGCGACCCTATACCGACTGTCACTACGTGGCAGTTTAAAGCGCTAAGAAAAAAAGCGACGGGATAGGCATTTTGGGTCTATTTTGGTGCTTTTTGGGGCTATCCCAACGGTTTTACAAACACTGGGATAGTCCCATTTTTTTTGTAGTTAAGTTGTTAAAAGTTTTACACTTTTTATGTAAACTGTACTTTTGTGCAGTTTATTTATTCTTAAGTTTAATGAGTCAATAAGAACAAATTCTTTCAAAGCCATTTATGAATAACTCAACTCAGTTTTAGGAAATTCTAATTTATATAAATTTGTTTAGCAAGCAAGCCAAGCTTAAGCCCAATTTTATGTTCAACTATTAAAGCAACCAAAGTCCAACATAATTATTTGTATGTGAACAAGTTTGTGAACATAAGACTCAATTTAAATATGGGAAAAATTAATGGATGCCCTGAGGGTATTGATTTAGAAATTATTTTTAGAAACTTTTTATAGGAAATGAGAAAAGTAACTTTTTTGACAAATATTTTTTTTTTAAAAATTTCCCATGAAAGTGGTATTAATTTTTTCTAAAATGTCCATTAACAAGAAATTTCAACTAGATATAATATTGTATTTTTATATGAATACTTCTCTAAAAAAATGCGTATATAAACTTAAGATTAGATTGTATAAGTTTGTAAATAGGTTTATATGATATCAAATTATTATCTGTAATTTATTGATAATGTTAAAAGTTTATTCATAGTAAAAATTATTGAAGTTGTGAAGTTGTAAAATATTTTAGTCCTAGTTTTACTATATAAGAGAAAAGAATAAGTTACTAGGTAGCTCGTGAACAAACTTTAGCTTGTTCAACAAAAAAATGAAGCAAATCTATATAATAACTAGTAGTCGAAATATTTGACTTTTTGTTGACTGCGCCTCATTGCGTCACGTGGTTGCAGAAATGATTGACACGTTTATATTAAAAAACACCAAAACATTATGTCTCTTCGTTTAGGCAAATGTATGACATGTTTCCTTTTAAAAACACTGAACAAACAATTGAATCTTTCAGTTTTGCCCATTAAGTTTCACTATCTCCTAACCAGTTGGCATAAGTTATATATTAGAACCAAAAAAAAAAAAAAAAAAAAACTGCCAGAGATATATAAACATACATATATCAATCGAGATTAGAGAGCATCCCTAAGACACAAAGAGAGAAATTTGATAAGATGCAGAGACAGTTGGAGAGAGAGAGATCTAAGGAAGCCATCTTCATTATCAGACCGGTCTCCCACCATCTTCCGGTTCCACACAGTTGTTGGTAAATTTTATTTTCTTAAAATATTTTTTATCTGAATTGGTTTTGGTTTAGCTTAAGTTTGGCATGTGATTTTTACACCTCATTGTAATTTCTTTTATTCTTTCATTGGATTGCTGAATTGCCGCACAATACATAACATCAAGGTTTTTAAATCTGGACTGGATCGTACAATCCGACCAGGAAACCCTCGAACCGTTCACATTTACGGTCAGTTTAAGGTGAAGAACCGTTCCATGCGAAAAAAGCATGGAACTGTCCAGACCGTGATCCGACCATTTGGTTCTGTGAATCGTGACCGGTTCACACGGTTCAAACAGGTTGCCTTGTTTCAACCTTAAAATGGCGTCGTTCCATGTCTTCCCCCCCCCCCCCCCCCCCAATACGGCGTTGTTGGGGCATACTGATTGAAACCCTCACTCTCTCAAATCACAATCACTCTCAATCACTCTCTGCCTCTTCCTCACTCTCTCAATCACTCTCTCGACTCTGCCACTCTCCCTCGTTGTCATCGTAGCTCAGCCCAGATCGCCGTCGCAGCTCATTCTCTGCCTCGTTGCCGTCGCCGTCATTTGGTAATTATTCTTTCTTTTGGGTTCTTTTCTAATTCTTATTATAGATAGTGCGTTCGTTTTTTATTTATTTATTTATTTATCTTTGAGTAGAAGTGAAAACAAACAATGTTGAAAATTTCTGTTCTTAAATTTTCTCGGCAACCAAATGGGTTGAGAGAATGAGAATTGTGTTAATTGTAGCTTCTTTTCTAGTTCTTATTATAGTTATAGATGTTTGTCCTTACAAATGATTCTTGGTCAGTCTAGGAATTTGACACTGAAAATTGTTGCCTGAATTTGAGCCACGTTTGGTTGCTGAGAAACTGAAGGAAAAAAGAACAAGAGCAAAAGTAAGAATTATCTCAGTTTAGTGTTGTGGAATTGAGTTGCAATATCTATAGAGTGTCTTTTCTTTTTCAATTATCCTTTCTAATGTGTTAGTACTTGTTATTTGTTAAAGGTCAAAATATAGATAAGGGAACCATGGGTAATGAGAAAGAGCCATTTAAATCTTGAATTTGAAGACTATTTAATCTTGGCTAAGTATATTTGTTGTTGCTTACCCTTTAACAGCAAATAGTATGAGGTTGATTAGTTGATGCATAAACCAAGAGCATGATAAATTAGAAGGGTTGTTGTCACCCAGAATGTTTTGTGGGGTTTTTTTTTTTTTTTTTTTTGAAGTTTTTAATTCATCACCAACTTTTTAAATGTACAACCTTTCACAGTGGATCATACATAGATACAGAGTTTTGTTTCGTAACTAATTAATGAATGGTTAACCAGAAATGTTAATGCTTTATCAAACAGAGGCTGGGGTACAACAACAGTTAGTTGTCATTGGTTTTCGTATGTCTATGTGCTATTTGCTTTTATATGTAATTGATTGTGTGAATGAGTTTTTTTTGTCAAACACATGTGGATCACCTTCTTTGTAGCCACTGTTGCTGGTTAACTAACCAGGACACTGCATGTTACTCACGAGTAAAAACTCATTGATTATCCGTGACTCTGTGAATTTGTAATTTGTGAATTTGTATGAAGTTGTGAATTTTTAATTCTTTGACTCTATGAAGTTGTGTATATTAGTTTGTTAATTTGACTGTGTATGAAGTTGTGATTCTTTGACTATCTATATTTCAAAAATTGATGGGTCTATGCATGTTTGACTGGTTGTTTAGTCTTTTAGATTAAAATGGAAACAAAGACCGGGTCTACTCCATCACATGAAGTTGATTCCAATGTAGTGGAGTCTAGCTTAAGGGTAAGGGAAAAGGTTGATCTGGCTTGGGAACATTTTAGCCTTGGTAAGGATGAGAAGGGACAGAATACTTTTACATGTGTGTATTGTAGGCAAACATATAAAGGTGGGGGTATTAATAGGATGAAACGACACCTTGCGGGGATAAAAGGTGATATTGGATTGTGTAAAAAGGTTTCTCATGATGTGAGATACCAAATGTTGGAATATGTAAAGGAGTTTGAGTTGAAGAAAAAAGCTGAGAAACAACGTCAAGAAGAAATGTTTAGTGTGCTTTCCACAAATAATGATATGCAAGAAGATGAAAATGTTCAAGAAGTATTTAGTAGTGGGTTGCCTAAAAAACCTGTTTTAGGTAAAAGAAAGGGTACAAAGCTAGTGGATAATTACTTTGCTCCAAGAACTACTCCAAGAGCTCAACCTGGTCTTAAAAGTGTGTTCCAAAGCAAAGAAAGGGAGAGGCAAGCTGATATGGCTATTGCAAGGTTTCTGTATGAAAATTGCATTCCTTTTAATGTAATGAATCCAGTGTGCTACCAAAGGATGATTGATGCCGTAGCTGCTGCTAGTCCTGGTTACAAAGGTCCATCTTATCATGCTATATGGGTCCCTTTATTGAGAGATCAAAAGAAAGAGGTTCAGTTGTTGGTTGAGTCACAACGTAGGCATTGGACAGAAGTTGGATGTACACTTATGGCTGATGGTTGGATAGATACTAGACATAGGTCATTGATTAATTTCCTTGTTTATTGTCCTAGGGGAATGGTATTTGTAAAATCAGTTGATGCCTCAGATATTGTGAAGAGTACCAGAAACTTGTTTAAATTGTTTGATGAAGTAGTTACATGGGTTGGTCCAAAAAACATAGTTCATATGGTTACTGATAATGATTCCAATTATGTAGCTGCTGGTAAATTGTTGTGTGAAAAGTATAAAACTATTAGTTGGTCTCCTTGTGCAGCATATTGCCTGAATCTTGTGTTGCAGGATATGAGAGACATGCCTCATGTGGAGAGACTCAAAAAACGTGCAACCAAAGTTACAGTTTTTATTTATAATCATGTGGCTTTGATTGCTTGGTTGAGGAAGAGACCTGGTTGGACATATATTGTACGTGTAGGAGCAACAAGATTTGCTACTACTTTCCTTTCATTTGGAAGCCTTCATGTGCATAAGCATGACTTGCAAGCCTTAGTGACTAGCAAGTTCTTTGTGGACAATAGATTGGCAAGAGTCTCAAAGGCAAAAGAAGTAGTTTCTATCATTTTGGATAATTCTTTTTGGGATGATATTAATGTTCTTGTCAAGATTTCATTGCCACTCATTCGTTTGTTACGGATAGTTGATTCTGATCGAAGGCCTGCAATAGGATATGTGTATGAGGGCATGCGTAGAGCACGGTTGAGAATCAAGAAGATCTTCCGAATGAAGAAGCACTTGTACAAGCCATACACCTTAATTATAAAAAACCATTGGGACAAACATTTGCGTAAAGATCTTAATGCTGCTGCATATTGGTTAATTCCCACTTTTCAATATGATGAGGAGAATTTTTGTTGGAAACCAGTAGTAAATATGGCTATTTTGGACTACATTGGGACAAAATATGATGGTGACAAAGAAAAGGTAATTAAGGAAACCCAATATTTTCGAGACTGTATTGGGAGCTTTGATAGAGATCTTGCATTGTCAACAAGTAAGACCACTCATCCAAGTGAGAAGTAATTAGTTTACTTTAATACTATAAACAAATCTTAGTTTTTTTGTTCATGTTGAAAGTTAGTTTTGTCACTATAGTTAGAATTAACTGAAGTGATTATTCAATTGAAAGTTTGTTTGTTTATGTTGATTAATATTAGATTACGTTGTGTTATGAAAATCATATGAATGGTGGAAGTTGTGGGGTGCTGATGCTCCAAACTTGCAAAAATTGGCAATTAGAATCCTTAGCCAAACTTCTGCCTCTTCTGGATGTGAGCGTTGTTGGAGTTTATTTGACCAAATACATTCTAAGAGGAGAAATAGGTTGGAGCATCAAAGGCTCAATGATCTTGTGTTTGTTCATCATAACTTGCGATTGAGACATAGGTAACTAAATGTTATATCTTGTCATTATATTAATTTTTAAGAAGTCATTTATATAATGTAATTGTTAGTTACTAATTTTGTTCAAATTCCAATAATGAGCATGACAATTTATGATGTAGGCTTTACAACAAAAAGTTTAATTTTGACCCCATTGATTATGCAAGAATCGACAAAACTGATTTTTGGGTATATGTGGAAGAGGAAGACCCATATCTTAATTATGAAGAGTTGGAGAATGCAATTTATGAAGAGGGTGCATATCCAGCAAGTGCAGGGCCTTCTTCTAATATTGAATGTTAGTTTATATGTAAACAATTTGATAACCTATAGTGATTTTTCTTTTATTTTTTTCAAACTTGTGTAAACATTATAATGATTTTTCTTTTTATTTTGTTCAAACTTGTGTGTAGAATCTGTAGATGATAGCAGTGAGGTTGAAGGAATTGATTTGAGAACATTTGGACAACCTATTGGCCCTTCTCCTGGATTTTCAGGGAATGATGATGAGCATGATAACTTTCATGACATTGATGATTTATGATCATAATAATTCTGTTTGAACTTTGAAGTTCTATTTTGTATTTTAGAGAAAATTTCTATGTCTTTTTGTGAGACACAGTGCCTACCTTGGAGTTTGAAGTTTTATTATTGTTTTTTAGAAATAAGTTTTATGTATTTTTGTAAGAAACAATGTATAGTTGTGTACTGTAACACTTGTAAGGCTGTATGTGTGCTAAAAATGAGTTCATCAAATTAACTACATGGTTTGTTTGTGGGTTGGCAGAATTATTTGATCCAATTAACTACGTGGTTTGTGGGTTGATCCTGGCTCAATGTAAATAGAAGAAAATTTAGTATTCTTTTATCTTGTTTCTTATGCCTAACTCATTCTGTCAAACATAGTGTAAATAGAAGACAATTTAAAACATAGTGTAAAAATGCATAAACAAGCCTCCAAGTTACAGTGTAACTTGGAGGCTTGTTTATGCATTTTTACTTTGTACTTTTATGGATTGATTGAGTAATTCATATTTATGTTTGCTAAGAATTTGAAATTTCTTATTTGTCTTGAAAGTTATGATAAAAAAAATATTTGAAAGATAGATCTCTAAATGAATTAGACTATTATAGTTAATTTTTCTATTTTTTTTATTAATTTAATTTTTTATATATATTTAAAATAATTATTAAATTAATTATGATATCATCACGGTTCGACCCCGGTTTAACCTTGGTTCGATTTCAAAAACCTTGAACCTCTCCCTTTTACTGTTCAATGAGCAGTCCGGGTTTGAAAACCTTGCATAACATAAGCACGTTTAGGGCTCATTACTCAATCTCACTGACTATTGTTTGACAAATCCTCTTCTTTCTCCTCAATCTTATTAAACGCAGAACTCCCTCTAGCATTTCACTAATTTGCTTCATGGTCGATTCAAGCCTTTGCACAGCCAAATTATTGTCCAACCTCTTGCCAGCGTCAGACCCCTAAATGTCTTCAGTTTTTTTTAAAAAAAAATAAAATTTAGGCGTTTAATAGAATTTAGTTTTGGGCATTTTGGTTGGTTGGTTTTGATTTACCTAATTAGGTTAGATTCGGTTTTAATTAAGGTCTTAATTTAGAATTGGCTTTTATCAATGATTGAAAAATTCTAAACCCTAATTGTGTTAGTCTCACACTTTATTTGGTTGGCCTTGCTAGGTCTATCTTTGTCTCTCTTCTTCTAATTTTTAGAGACCCTGTTCTGGTTTTTTTTTTTTTTTTTTTTTTACAATATATATTTTTGATGGTGGAATGCTTGAAATGAATAACAGAAACCAGTAGGCTGTAATAGTTCTCCATTGCATGAGAAGAGAATAGAGGCAACCCCATTACCCTCAAAGTGTTTGGGAAAGTGTTAAGGTAAATCTATAATCAATTCTATTTTTTTTTTTTTTTTTTGGTTATGTGATATCAAAATTATGATTTTAATTATCAAATATAAAAGTTGAATGCTTCTATTAACTATATATGTTGGCTTAGATTGATTTTATTTGATATGCATTATTTGTTTAAGGGTAGTATTTGTAGTTCGTTTGGGGGGGGGGGGGGGGGGGATAGAGAGATAGTGGTGGCTATCACAATTAGATTGCAAAACTAATTTATTACCAGTGCCGAGTATGAATAGATGGAATCCACCACCTGCTATATGATTTAAAGTATACTGGGTTGTTCATTTTCTACAAAATACTGATGTTGTTGGTTTATGAATTGTTATGAAGGGTAGCTTTGTGCAAATAATTGCAGGTCCCTCTAAAAAAAATTAGGGCTATTAGTTGTGTCCTAATTTGATCTTAATGTTGGCATTTTTTATGTTATTTTTGAAATAGAGTTTAGCAAGTGATCTTTGCTTTCCAAATTTCATATCAATAGACTTTTAGTTGCTGCTATTTTAATATTTTATACTCTGCTGCTGGGATTTCATTAGTGAAAATTCAATTTCATTCTAGCCAAGCTCAATAGGGTTGTTGTAATGTTAGCTAATTACGCAAGGTGAGGCTATCTTCATTCTCATAATTCCTCTTTTCTGTACATTGTTACAACATTATGTTCAAAATCCTAATTTCCTTGATGTGAGACTAGCAACTTTTCATATGAAATTAGAGGAATCTTGGAAATTTTAAATTAACATAAAACATGTGGCACAAACAAGATGTTTAAATTTCATTCCATCACATCTGTCTCTTTTTGTGTCATTGCTTTGGATTTTTAAAATTTTTTTTATATAATAATAATAATAATGGTTTTTATTTTTGTTACTGAGAAATTGTAGGAATCAAATTATGAATAATTGTGGGTTTTTATTTAGTATGTTTGGGATTCAAGCATCTTTATATAGCTGTTTTATTTGTTTTGTTAATTGGCTACTATTAGTTTCACTATAGGTGTGTGTGTGTGTGCGCGCGTGCGCGCTCGCGCGCGTGTTAAACTGTTAATGATGGCTGGTACAATGACATAATGGACTATGCAAATGGACGAAAATCTATATAGTTAAGGGTGGCTGTCACAATGATAGATATGCCACAGAGTGTTTTTACAAGAAATGTGCAACTTGTGTTTATGGGACGGATGACACCTACTCTTCTAAGTTTATGAAAATTTATATGTATCATTTTGTTTTTTCAAGTATTGTAGTTAGAAAGTTGTATATATTGTGTATTTGTACTATTAAAGTGTTGTAGCTAAACAAAAAAAATGAGGAACGTTTAAACATTTGGATTCTTATTTTCAAATATACCATGGAAAGATTGAAAATATTAAGACGTGTGAAATGAGTCTTTCTTATTTCATTTTTTGTTGTAGTTGTCTTTGGAGAATCTATCAAGAAAATTTAATATTATTGCGTTCCTCTAGCAATTTGAGAACCTTTCCAAAACAAATACCCACGGCTTCTCCTTCCCTCAAACCTAAAACTCACCCCTTCCTTCCCCCAAGATCAAAACCTGACACTCAGATCCTCTCATAGCCACTACGTTGATTTCTCTCTGCCTCTCCATCGTCGCCCAACCTAGCTCATCATATTCTATGTTGGCAAATTATTTTGAGGTAATTAAAACATGTTTTTGTCTCTCCTTAATTTACCTTAATATTATTTTCTATATATTACTCTCTCTCTCTCTCTCTCTGCTTCAATTGTTCATGGAATTTTGTTGGTTTGTGGCTGTGGGTTGCTTTGGCTGTGGTTGGGCTTTGGTTTGCCAGCGATGAAAAGGGATTTTTAGGAAATTTCTTAACTATGTTTACGGGGCTTTGGTTTTTATTTAAGCTTTACATACATATTCATATTTGGTATATTCAATGTGTATGCCCTTGCTATCTAATTGTTACTAATATATGCCGGCACCCCACAACCTATATGTTTTCTAATATATGCCGTTCATAGCTTTTTTTTTTTTTTTTTTCTTCTTTCCGGGGTTCAATTTTATGTATGATACAATATATATATATATATATATATATTGGAGTTTATCTCATTTTTAGCAAATTTCTTGTGCATCGCACGGGTTAGCGACTAGTTTGAACATATAATTTTGTCAGGTAATGAGCTTAAGCTTAGTTTGAGTTCAAAATAAAATTAAATAAAAAAACAAAAGCTTTTAATACTCGGCTAGTTTATAGACCCGCAAATGTGCCAAATTAAAGGCTCTCATGGAATTATTATTTTTGCATCTTTTGAAATATGTAATTTGGGCATTATCTATGAACTTTGTAAACAAAGCTCAACAAAACTCCAAAATGATGATGGAATGCACCATTCGCTTATATGAACTAAATCGAGAGAGAGACAGAGAGAGAGAGAGAGATTCTTACCAAGATTAGAGCCTTAATACTTACTCTATCAATGGGAAGCCAGTCACGTTTTCCTTTGGAACCCAAAGCAAAACTTCAACGAAGTCCTTTTCTTCGTCATTTTCAGGACTAATAACATGGTCTTTACTCCCTTTCTTCTGACAATTAATGTGCTCTTGATCAATTACTCCTTCAAGAAAATCATCAAATTGTTTAGCCGCTTTATCTGCTTTAGCATCCAACCCATTGACAAGGTTCACCCATGTAAGCCATGGAAGATAGTCCCCCACATTGATAGTACCTAACAACTCGCCAAGCTCCCTTAAAGGCTTCTTAAACTTTCTCTCACCTTCTCCTTCACCATACTTTCTTCCCAAGGCAACCCTACATACAACATCAAAAGTAAGCTTTACAAATACTTCGCTTAAATTCATATATGAAGAAGAACAAGTTTGTATGATTTTCTCAATAACTAGGCAAATTTCCTCCTCTCTCACAGCTTGAAAGGATTGAACCCTTTTGTTACTCAAAAGATGTAAGACAAGTAAACTTTTCATCTGCCTCCAATACTCACTGCATTGGGCAGTTGTCAAATCTTTGTAATTGTACAATAGTTTTTGGAACATGATTGAATTGGACTGACCTGGGAAAATGACATCATGGGTCTTTAGTATCTCTTGGGCAGCATCAGCAAACGAGACAACAAGGGTTGGTATGCTTCTGAAGTGAATCCGTATGAGGGGGCCATGGTGTTGAGCTAAGGCTTGGAGTGAGTGGTGAGGCTGCAAGCCGAGTTGGTGAAGGTTTCCGATGATTGGGAGCTTTGGTAGTGAAGGTGGTGAGTGTTTTTTGTTGTTTGGAAGGGTGGAGCACCATTTGAACAGAAGAATGAAGAATGTAAAGTTGTGATTTACAATTATGTTTTATGTTGGCTTTAATTCTGTGTCAAATTTGATTGTAATTTTGTTCAATCATATCGCTGTATTTTTGTGGGATTTAATGTAAGAGCTGTGTGTGAGTTTGGTGAAGAATTTGTGAAGAAGTGGTTTTAGCGACTAGACTCGCGACTGACGACCCGTGAAACAAACCATGTAAGGAGCACATGCTGGAATTTGAAGAGTCTTTGATAGGCTGGTTTTCGCGAGTGACTCGCGACTCAGGCCAAGTTGCAAGTGACCCACGAAACCCACTGCCTGTTGCTTTTTGGAGTGTGACTTTTCATTCTTTACCAACACTATATAAATCCTCATTACCCACGAAATGTAAAAAGAAGAATGAGTATTTTCTGAAGAAACTTTTGAGAGAGAAACCTTAGCCAAATACTTGAGAGTTAGAGATTGTTTTACCCACAAGACTCTACACCATTTTTCTAAAGTTTCCATCTACTCCCACCTCTCCATCTATACATCCTTGAGAGGTTCTTAGCCCAAACACTTGTCTCACCCATCTTGAGTGTTGAGAGAAGTTTTGGTGCCTTTGGGAAGCATTGGAAGAAGTCATTGAGTGGCGGATGTAATCGGGCGGAATTGCAGGATTTAGAAAGCTAGTAAAGACAAGACTCTGAGAAGTCCATTGGTAGTAGGAGCTTGGAGGGCTCAAGTACATTGGAAGGTCTTTTTGATATTCGTGTACTCCAACTTATTCACAAGTGGATCGATTTTGGCTTGGAGGGATGCGGAGATGTTTTTCACTGAGTACTTTGGTTTCCTCTTTGATAACACGTCTCGGTGTTATCTTGTGTTTGCATCTCTCTTCCCTACTCTTTAAGCTTTACATTTGTTGCTTATTGTACTTGCTTTTGGGTTAGAGTAGTGTTACTTGTTTATTGCACATGCTTTACTCTTGTTCCGCACTTAGATAAGTTAGAGTAAAAGCAATTAAGTCGTAATTTAAATTTGGGGGGTCTAAACAAGTATTAGTGTTTTCACACTAATTGAGCTTTCAAAGATGAAGGTCAAGATGCATAGAACAAAGGGATACAACAACAAGGATGCTACATTTGTCCCTAAAAATGGCAGCAAGTGTGACATTTTCTTCTCTCTTTTACAGGTAAGTGTATGTTTAACTCTTGGGGTTACCTTGCTTATGTTACTTGATTTTCCTGTTTTTAGTATTAAACAGATTTCCCCAATAGCCTCAAGAGTTGTATTAGCATGTATGTGAACATAGCTGTTTGTTCCGTTTAAACCCCTTAAACCAGATTGTTTAACCTAATTAATTAACCAAGTTGATTATTAGGTTTATTATTCAGATCTAGGTTAAACAAGCAGATATCATATCATGCACAGCAGCGGAAAAGTAAATAACACCACGATATGATGACCTAGGAAAACCAATGAAACAAACCATTTTAAGGTAAAAACCTGGAGAGGATTTGACCTACCTATCCTCAATATTGTGAAATTTTAAAGTATTCGCAAGTGTATGAACTGTACTGAAGTATAGTTTGACAAGAACGAGATCGAACCCATAAGGACTTGAATGAACGTAGGAAAATTAATCAAATCTTAACCAAATTAATCCTAATCTAGTTTAATAAAAATTGGTTGTTTGAAATTAAATATACTAAGCAAATAATTAAACTACACAAAGATATAATATAAAGCAATAAAGAGATGTAAACAATCTAGAGAAATGAATTAAGGTTTTGGAATCCACCTTGTAAGTCATATCAGCATATATTTATGATCATTAATTTTTCCCAACTACTGCATGATAATCTAGAAATCAATCTTGTTATCATGGAAAATATTCTCATTAAAATTCTTGTTTTAAAAATTAAAAGAATGTTCTTCTTCACTTTTTAAGTATAAAATCAAATCATCAATTGTATTAGAGGCGACTCTAGGATTTTAATGAATGATAATCTAGAAATCAATCTTGTTATCATGGAAAATATTCTCATTAAAATCCTTGTTTTAAAAATTAAAAGAATGTTCTTCTTCACTTTTTAAGTATAAAATCAAATCATCAATTGTATTAGAGGCGACTCTAGGATTTTTGTCCAGGGGAGGTCAATAAGAAACATAAATTATATAAAATCTAAAACAAAAGAGACTTGAATATATCAATATCACAAAAAAAAAAAAAATTGAAATTCTACAATAAAGATATTAATTATTGTTGTTAAGTTTTTTTTTTTTTTTTTTTTGCAATTCTTTAATTTATAAATTTTCAATTCTTTAAATGTTTATATTTTTATTGTCCTTTAGTGTTAATGTATTGACCAAGTTACATAGCCAACACCCACTCACAACTCACAAGTCACATTCAGCAAAATTAAAATACCACTCACAAGTCACCAATTTAGTCAAATAGTAAGTCACAAATTAGTCAAATAGTCAAAGTGCAAAAGACAACTCATAACTCTACTTTATATCAAATCAATACAAACACTTACATTGTTGCTGCAACAGTAAAGAAACTTAAAACTCAACAACAATAAAACACTAAGTTCTATAACCCATTAACCCCCACAGGTCTACACACCACGGTCAGAATTATAGACTCAAAAATCAAGTTGAGTTACTCAACAACAAATAATAGAACACAGTTCTTAACCCCACAGCCTCCACTCACACACACAGGGTCCAAGATACAAAACTCAACCAAAAAAAAAAATCAAAAGATAACTCCACACACACACGGTGATCCACTCACACAAATTCAGTGAAATAGCATATCAAAACACTATAAACACACACTCACAGTGAAAGAAGAGAGAAAGAGAGAGCTGAAAAACCAGATCAAGTGGGGGCAGAAGGTAGACCAAGCGTCGGCGACAGTGACGGCGGATTAGGGACTGTCAGGCGGCGGTAGATTGTGGGGGCTATGCAGTGGCATATTTTGTGTGTGTGAGAAGCAGAGGCAGCCTTTTTCTTTTGGGTTTGGACTTTGGAGAGTGAAGAAGGATAATGAGGGATTTTTAAGGTTAGGTAGCTGCAAATTCTTAGGTTTTATTTGACCATTTTTTTATTTTTATTTTTATGATTTATCAAAATTTTATTTATGGGCTTTTTATTTCTAAGATTAAAGACCCAAATTTTCTTTTGGACCCTTTTTTTTTTTTGGGAGTTTAAATTGGGCTTTAAAAAAAAAGGGGGTTAGGTTCATGGTGAGGGTGTGCAAATTTGTATTGCAGGGGATTCAAAACAATTTTTTTTTTTAAAATATTATATATATATATATATATATAATTTTCGGGTCAAGGTGTTCATTTGAACCCCCTGACCACAATGTACTGCCGCCCTTGAATTGTATTAGTTGACAAATAAATTACAAGAGATATCCAGTTTTATAATCAAGAAATAATAAACAAAGCATTCAATTAATTAAGATAAATCCTAAATCACTAAAAAAACATGATTGAACTCATATCTAGAATCACATCTTATTCAATTGATATGAAACAAAAACAATTTAAATCATTAAAGAAAAAGTATTGTGGGAAAAATCAAATCACATAATATATTACTGATAATCCTTAACAAGGTTTCATCATCAACCTTAATTATAAATTTGGCTACTCATAGTAATTAAAAAACACTAAAATAAAATACTAAATATTAAACTAGACAAATAAAATAGAGAAAAAAATAGTAACAATACTAGAGAAAAGCCACAGAGAAAGCCACATGCAGCATTGCCTCTTGCTCCAATTTTCTATTTTGCATCCCAGCCCTAGCACTAGCCTCCCTTTATTTTCTGTTTTGTTGTCCTATTTATAATCACCCAAAAATGGCTTGATAGTGAAACACAAGACAAAATTGGCCTTTGCCCTTTTCTATCAAAATATCCACCATTTTGCCCATCTTTTGAAACTTATTAAGGAAGTGCTCCTCTTTTGAAACTAGATTTTCTCAAAATCGAGTTAAAAAAAAAAAAAAAAAAAATTCTAGAGCCCTATAGTGACGTTTTAAGGAGCCTATTGTGATGTTTTAAAGACCTATAGTATCGTTTTGGAACTCAAGCTCCATGAACTCGAGTTATAGGCAATTGTTTTTATTTTTTTACCTATAACTTGAGTTCATGGAGCTCGAGTTACAAAACGCCACTATAGATTCTTAAAACGTCACTATAGGCTCCTTAAAATGCCATTATAAGGCTTAACTTGATTTTGAGAAAATCGAGTTTCAAAATAGAGGCATTTCCCTAATTAGTTTCAAAAGAGGGGCAAAATGCTAGATATTTTGATAGAAAGGGGCAAATGCCAATTTTGTCCGTGAAACACGCACACCTAATACAAGTCGGTTTAGTATTGCTTTGTTTTCGTTCTCGTATTCACAATTTCACACAACACACTGACCTTAAAGCCTTTCTTCACAAAACCAAAACAAAGGTGGCCCATTAAGAGCTCTTTTCAATTTCGTTGGATTAATGGATAGCCTATCATATTAGGACCTTCAAGCCCTGTAGATTTCTTATCCCATGAAACTTCCTTAGTTCCTTTAATATTTATTCTTTTCTTTCTTTCCTTTGCGTTCACGTATGCATTCTGGAGCTCACTTCTTATTCTTTTCCTTTGTGATTTTTTTCTTCACTTCAAGCTTCACTACTTCACATTGCTTCACATATGCCTGAGCTGAATCTCTCAAATTGGCCCATCATGTAGCATGTCCACCTAAATAGCATTTAATATCTATAAGACGAGGATAACTTATAATCAATCACAAAATAGCTTAAAAGTATGGCCAAAAAATGCAAATATGAGAGTATTTTATTATATATATTTCATACACATCACTTAAGTTAAAGCAAATCCACTATAAAAGAATTGAAGTTTTTACAGTCAAATTTAACCATAAATCTATTACTACCTCTCGTAATAACTTATTGATACGACCACGTGAAAGCTCCGAATCCACAGACTCATTCTCTCCTTGGATTTACTGCAACACAGAAACCTACGCTTGTGACTTTGAGATCCCACTCAAAGGTTTGAGATCACCTTCAGTTGTTGATCTTTAAAGCAACAACTAGGTTCTACCAATGCTTGATTGTAGATCTTGCTCCGGTAGACGCTTGTGTAGTTAGAAAGTACAGCACCTGTCAGATCTCGCAAGGAGTAAAACACAAGTCTTCCAAAAATTTTCAAAACGTAGCTAGGGTTTTCCTTTTATATGTGGACAAGTTAGAATAAAACCTTAAACGTTTTCGCGGGCTTGAGCCTGATTTAAAATTCTGCAAAATTTCTTTTTTTTATGATTCTCGATTAGTCAAGCCTAATTCTCGATCGATCGAGCTTGGCAGATTGTAACTTCCCTTTTCTGCAGTTAGCTCGAACTTGAAGCTTGAAACCTATACCTACGAGCATTGCCTAACACATAGACTAGATATGTTGTGTTCTCGGTTTGTCAACACATACAAAATATGATTCTAAATATTTAATCCTAAATCTTCGTAACCTAACAATAACTCAGCAAATGGGCTTCCACCAAAAAAGAAGAAAAGGTAAGCACTTGTGACTTTGTCCAAAGTTGATTTGAACCGCGCGACCTGATCAAAGTTTCTTGTAGTTTATCTCTTCATATGAATGTCATCAAGCTATTTTCATAAACTCTCTCTCTCTCTCTTGAATTCCACTGTGTACATGAAATCAAAAATGAAATGAAGTAAATTGACTCACCATGTGCATGGCTCCAAAACCTACTGATTGAAACTTGAAAGAGAGAGAGTACTTTACCATGAGATAAGATAGGAATATCAATCAATCATGCACATATTCATAATTTCTATTGGCGTTCAATTTGACAGTGAGTGATGGATCAAATCTTATTGGTTGTATGTTTTGGCTCCTAATCAATTTTGTATTTTTCCTCAGTTTGAATTGGAGGTGCTCTAGCATGCACGCGTTCAGACCTCATTGATGCAAATATAATGCGCTTGATAGATATCCCTTATGAGACAATTTTCAATTTGCCTTACTGAAGTTGATGCAACCTCACATATTTTCACATACATCAACGAGATTATTTATAGAAATTATAAACCATGTAATAACTTGACATCATTAACAAGATATAAACAAAACAAAAGACACAAAATAAATATTTTTTAAAAACATTTTAATTAATCACATATGATCTTTCGAAATGAAACTTATTTTTTTAATCCCAAGATTTACCATGCACAATTGATTTTGTAATGAATTTCATCGAAATTTCCTTCTAATATACAAAAGGTCCCTTAGAAAATCATCTTTCATTTTCTTGCAAAACCTTGTTCGATAATTTTCATGGTTAAAAATGTTCATCTAATTGTTATAACTTATAACACGTGTTAGAAGTATGTAATTTAATGATTAAATTTATTATATCCTAATAGCTTAAGTTTTTGGGATAATTGGTAATTTAACATAGTATCAGAGCGGAAAGTCCTGAATTCGATCCTTATCTCTTTCGCAAAGAGACAAAAGCTAGAACTGCTCCAAAGGCATGGCTATTCACGGCTCCAAAGGCATGGTTATTGAATGAAGCCCAAATTGAATAAGTTTGTAATGATTATTTGGGCATCTGTTTGTGCCCCTTTTGGATGAAGTCCTTGGTCTTTTTTTTTGACATATAATAAGATTCAACGTGGCAAGATAAATGAGGAATATTGAAATGTAATGCAATCCTTAAACTTTTTTTTTTTTTTTTTTTCACTTCGTTTAATCTAATTCACAAAACCCATGTTTTATTTATAAAAGTTAAAAGCTAATTAAGTGGAGCATTCCCTTCTACGTATACTTTACTTGCATGTAATGAAATTCCAAAATTTTTGAAATTCCGATGATTGGGAGCTTTGTTGGTGAAGGTGGTGTCTTTTTGTTGTTGTTGTTGTCGTCGTCGTCTTGAAGGGTGGAGGACCATTTAAAAATAAGAATGAGGATGAAGGCCAAGATGCTTAAAACAAAGGGAAGCAGCAACAAGGATGTTACATTTGGCCCTAAAAATTGCAGCAAGTGTGACATTTTCTTCTCTCTTTTACGGGTAAGTATGTGTTTAAGTTCTTGGGGTTACCGTGCTGATATTCCTTGATTTTCCTTTTATCAAGCAGATTTCCCCAACAGCCTCAAGTGTAGTATGAGCATTTATGTGAAAGGTATTTGAAAATTGTCTCATATATATGGTACTCCTGTGCGATCTGGACACTTCATAAGGCATATGTATCAAGCGTATGATAATTTCACCGACAAGATATGAACGCATCCATGAGCACCTCGAGGACGCTAGCCAAAATCAGGAAAAAGACAAAAAAAGATTCGAAGGTTAAAAAACGTATAACCAAGATGTACGATCAATCTCAAATTGAATGCCACTATATATCTTCAATATGTGATTGATATCCTCACTTTATCTCTTGGTAGTACCTCGGTCTTTCAATAAGGTATAGGTTTTAGCCACAGATGTTTTGTGTTGTATTGTAGATGTTAATCCATTTATTTCGCCGGCTATATTGATTCTTTCCATTCAATTTTTTGCTCTTTGGAGCCATGTACACATTGAGGGGTTTCGCTTCATTTTGATTATTGATTTCACGCACTGGAGTTGTTTCCATTCCAAGAGAGAGAGAGTTTATGAAATTTTCTTCTTGACAATATGACATATATATGAAGAGATCAATCATGATAGACCTTTGCCTTATTAAAGTTGATGTAACCTCACATAATTTCTATACATCAATGAGATTGTTTATAAATCAAAAAATTGTTTATATATTAGCGTAGACCGAAGAACAGATGGTAGAGACTTTTCTAGAACAGAGAGTCTGCTAGAAGTCAACATGCGAAAAATTTAAGAAATAAAAAGGCACAAGTGGAAATCATCAGAGATAGACGAAATTGCGTGAAATTTGGTGACATGAAAGGAAACGGCGTTGGGATACAAAATAATCTCCCTTGGCATGATTGAAGAGATCAATCATCAGAGCAAATTCCATCATTTAGCCCCTAAAATATGTGTTTTTGTCATTTTTAGTAATATTTGTTTCCTTTATAACTCTTAATTTAAAAGTCAAAATAAGGTCTTATTTGTTTTGGAACATCTCTTACAGATCGTAGATTTTTAACTCTACAATTATCTCAATTTTTTCCTTTTTTGTTTTTTTGTTTTTTTTTTTGTTGTTGTTGTAATTTGTTATTTTGCCTCATAATCTAATGATTAGTGCAAATTAGGGTTTGGTAAGTGTTTTCCTAGCTGACCTAAGATTTCTTCTTAGTATTTAAATACATTGTAGCCTCTAACGCCATTAGTATTTTTAGATTAATAAAATTCAAAGTTTTAGTCAATTATTTTTTCTGGTGGATTCAGGACATATCACTTTGTAGATTCAAGGAACCCCTCATAGATTTAAGGTTATTTTTCAAAAGTAAATGTGTTTTATTTCTTGCACCTTGAAATAAACTTGTTTAATTTCTTGTAGATATTCCACTGCATTTATATATAACAATACAAATAGACATCATAACTAAAAAATATAAATATATTAAAGACAAATAAAAATGGATTTTTAATATATTTCAACTCAATCATTTATAATATCTTAAAATGAAACTTGCTATTTTTTTGAATCCCACTAATTTTCATATGTTATTGATTTTTCTTTTACTAAATTCCATTTAAAATTTCCTTTCAATGTACAAACTCAAAAGCCATTTGAAAATCATCTTTCATTTTGTAGTAGAACCTTATTTGAAAATATTTGTGGTTGAAAAATGTTCATCTAGTAGTTATAATAGCAACTAGAAGATTTAAAACAACTGCAAAAACTTTATAAACAAGTTAATAGGTTATTGATTTTCTAGTACTTACAACAATTCAGAATTTTGACTTTTGATAAATTAAAAAAAAAAGAAAAAAAAGAGAAGAAGCTAGCGACATTAATTGTTAAGTTGGCAAAGAGATGGCGGCTAGGATGGTCCCCCAGGCGTTTCCTAGAAATAATGGGGCTTAAGATATGAGATAGAGTAATTTTTATTACACACATCTTGTTGTGCATATACTTTTATACACTTCTGAAAAAAATTGCTTTGATATTATAACTTGAAGTCACGATTTTAATACAATTTTCATGTGTGTAAAGATATGTGCTAAAAAGTGTGCAAAACAAATATTTCCCGAAAACTAAATGAGGCCTTGAATGTGTGTGTAATGGGTATTTGGGCATCTGTTTGTGCCTTTATGAATGAAAAATTTCTTTTCTTTGTAATTGCTTTTTGAGTCTAAAATCCTTGGCCTTCTCATGTGTAAGGGTGACTGGATCTAGCTAACTGAATAATAGCAATAATTTGTTTATTTGCTTCATATATATATGATGTAGGACAAAATATGGGGGTTTATTTGATTATTTGTTTATTTAGAATTTTTATTTAATTTTCTTAATTTTAGAAATATATGATTTTATTTCCTTGATGTTATGTGTTTTTAATGGTTTGTTAGTCAAAATAGAGTCATATTATATATGGTATTTGAAAAAACAAAAGGTTTTTGGAACCAAAAATAGTCTTGCAATATGTAAAAAAAAAAATTAACAATTTATATTCAACAATATTGAGGTTTTATTATTTCTGATGAATTCTAAACTTCTTTCTCATGATTCAAGGGAGCCTTAATGAATTTAAGGGTATTGTTAACTTAGAAAGAGATTTAGGCCCTACTATGCTATTCATTATGTGTCAAACTAGCTATATCTTTGACCTTCTTTTTCCAATCCCGAAGAACTTGCTTCATTTTACTTAAAGAATGCTTTTGGTAACGATAACTGTTTTAAGTATGTGTCTAGGCATTAAATTTAATTTCCTTGAACAAATGTTTGTGTTATTTCGCTTAAATGATAATTTCCCAGCATACATGGTTTCATTATTGTAGAAGTAAATTAAAATATTGTTTCTAATTTAAAACTTTGTTGCACTTTGTTTTCGTTTGTTTTATTTGAAAATATTTTCTAATTGTAAAGTATTTTTAGGTGAAAAAATTAACATATTATCTACTTTTTCATATTTTATCAGCCCTCAAACAAATACATAATATAATATAAACAAAAAATTTTACATTCCAACCCAAAACAAAAGAAATCCAAAAAATAATATCAAAAAAGTTACGTTAATTTTCTTAAAAAAAAAGAAAAAAAGAAAAAAGAAGGAGAAGTGAAGACAGGCATCAAAAACAAAGTAATGGAGAGAGAGAGAGAGAGAGAGGGAGGGGATAGTGATGGTCATGAAACACAAATCTGTTTGGTGTAATAGTGGTCATGAAATAGAGGTTGAGATTTGGAGGTGGTTGTAAAACAACAGTTGATTTGGGGGTAATTGGGTTGAGATCCGCAATGAGAGAGAGAGAGAGAGAGAGAGAGAGAGAGAGAGAGGCTGCGTTTGGGGTGGCAGTGCGATTATGAAATTCACTACATGGATACCAAATCATATTACACTCCCTTGTGCTCTTCAAGTGAATGAATGAGGTATGAAAATTTTCTACTAAAAATAGGGGTGTAAAATATTTTATGCCAAAATATCCCACATTTTGCTGTCAACCTAAAAATATTTTTAGGTTTAACTAGTAATTTTAATCAAACTAAATACTTGCAATTGGGAAAAATATTTTTCGGAAAGTAATTTTTGGTGAAACAAATGCATATAATTTTACGATGTTCCTTGTTAATACTTAATAGGCCACAATACTCTTTTATTTATATTAAAGTTCTATTCTCAACAATCAAAATGAGATAAAAGAGAACTTCAAACTGAACAATTATACATTGTTGATATATAAGTTGAACATAGAGGATTATTCAAATACATTGAACTTAAAGGATTATTCAAATGCTAAATGCATTGCCTATATATACTAGGCAACATATGGAGTTGCAACTGCAATAAGAGGAAATTTTTTATGAATGGCTATACCAATAGATTCAGTCATGTCCAAATCCTCTCCTCTTGCCCCATTAGGCAATGTCCAATCAAAGTAGTTCACAAACTTTGCCAAAACAAGCTTAATGTTGGTTATGGCAAAAGAAATTCCAGGGCAACTTCTCCTACCAGATCCAAATGGGATCAATTGGAAATCATGTCCTTTAAAGTCTATAGAAGAATTCAAGAACCTTTCTGGATGAAATTCCTCTGGATTGTCCCATAAACCAGGGTCTCTTCCAATTGCCCACACATTGATAAAAACTTGAGTTCCCGCTGCAATATCATAACCTTGTATTTTGGCCTCTCTACTTGATTCTCGAGGAACTAACAGTGGAAGAATAGGATGCAAGCGAAGAGTCTTTTTGATCACGGCATTTAAGTAATGCATTTCCTCCAAATCATCGAATGTTATGTCTTTTTTGTTGCTAGTGATCGTTCTCACTTCATCCTGCATCTTCTTCATCATTTTGGGATGCCTTAAAAGCTCTGTCATTGCCCACTCTAACACTGAGTACGTAGTGTCAGTGCCAGCACTAAATGCATCCTGTAATAACATATGGTTAATGTTGAAGAAAGTTTTCAATATGTATGAGAAAGAGTGTGAAATAGCATATGCTACTTGGACAAAACAAAGCCTTTTGTAGTCAAGGCTATCTTTTTTTCTTTTCTTTTTTGACATTTAACTATATAAACCCATATATATATATATATATATATATATAGAGAGAGAGAGAGAGAGAGAGAGAGAGAGAGAGAGATCAGATGCTTACCAGGATTAGAGCCTTAATGCATACTCTATCAATAGGGAAACCGATCATGTTTTCCTTCTGAACCCAAAGCAATACATCCACTAAGTCCTTTTGGTCTTCATTTTCAAGACTATGGTCGTCACTCCCTTTCTTTTTATGATTAATGTGCTCTTCAATTACTCCTTCCAAAAAATCATCAAACTGTTTAGCCACCCTTTCTGCTTTAGCATCCAAGCCATTGACACGGTTCACCCATGCAAGCCATGGAATATAATCCCCCCATATTATTAACACCCAACAACTCCATCATCTCCCCTATAAGCTCCTTAAACTTCCTTCCACCTTCCCCTTCACCATACTTCCTTCCCAAGGCAACCCTACATTTTATATCATTAGTAAGCTTTGCAAACATTTCGCTTAAATTCACACTTGAAGAAGAATAAGAGTGTTTGATTTTCTCAATTAGTAGAGAAATTTCCTCTTCTCTCACAGCACGAAAAGACTGAACCCTTTTATTACTCAAAAGATGTCGCACAAGCATGCTTTTCGTTTGCCTCCAGTACTCACCGTAAGGTGCAAATGCCACATCTTTGTAATCGTACATTAGTTTCCCAAACATTCTTGTTTTTGGCCGATTTGCAAAGATGACATCATTGGTCTTCATGATCTCTCGGGCAGCATCGGCGGACGAGACAACAAGGGTTGGTACATTGCCTAACTTTAGCAGCATTAGGGGGCCATAGAGTTGAGCTAAGTCTCGGAGTGAGTGGTGAGGGTACAAGCCAAGTTGGTGAAGGTTTCCGATGATTGGGAGCTTTGGTGGTGAAGGTGGTGAATTTTTGTTGTTGTTTGGACGTGTGGAGGACCATTTGAATAGGAGAATGAAGATAAAGGCCACGATTGCTAAACAGGGGCGTAGCTACGTATAAGGGTGGGGGGGCAAAATTTTGAAAATTTTTTAAATATATATATATAATTATTTTAATTTTTTCAAAATTTAGTATACAAAAATAAGAATTGGCCCTCCCAAATATTTGATTTAGTCCAATGATGCTCTTAAAAAAAAAATTGGTCTAATAATTATAGAGACATAACATCATTTTTCACAATTCTATTTTTTTTTTATAAAATATGCTCTTATACCTGTTAAATATTTGATAAAGTTTGGCACTAAACATATTTGAATCTATATCTTTTTCAACCAGTTATGTGGCAATTAACAAGTCATTGACTCATTAAAAAAATAATGTCACTAAAACTATACATGAAATGTCTATTTAGTTACTACATAATGGATTAGAGCAAGATAGCATCAAATATGTTTAAAGCTTAACTTATTCCTCCAAGTTTTGGATCATTTATGTTTTTAAAAATTTAATTAGTTCAATTGAAAAAAAATTTACTTTAGTATAAAATTTGATAATTTTTATCGAAAATGAAATTTTTTAAGAATTTCACTATATAAAAATAGTAAAAATAAATTTTATTTTATGAAATATCGCCACCAAACATAATTTTGATTAAAATTACTAAGCTTTTTTTGCTTTTGTTTGGTGTGTGTATATATAACTTATCAAATAAAAAAGTGTGTTTATATAATAAAAAAGTGTGTGTATAAGTGTATGTGGGGGTTGTTTTAATAAATATATTAGAGTTGCAACTTGGCCCCCAAACGAAAATTCCTAACTCCGCCCCTGGCTAAAACAATGGGATGCAGCAAGGAGGATGTTACATTTGGCCCTAGAAATTGTAGGAAGTGTGACATTTTCTGCTCTCTTTTCTATATGTTTAAGTTATTGCGATTCCCTTGGTATTAATGTCCTCTTTTTATATTGGATGTATACACTGCCCTAACGCCTCAAGCGTACGTAGTGAGAACTTGAATGTGAATAAAAGTCAGCAAATGGTGCTTATCCAAACATGAAAATCGTATTCATCTAAAAATAAACATGAAACTGGTATTAAGTACTGTAATGAAGATGACTTTGTGGTTGTGAGTTGTCGTGTGCGCTTAGGCAACTCCAACTATGACATTTGCACCAACAAAAAGGACAAGAAGCGTTTAAAACTTTAAATTAAACCATCAGATGAAGATGTGATCCATCTCAAATTGAACTCTACTAGAAATTAATAATTATATCTGATTGATATTCCGGGCTTATCATATGGTGGACCCTCCTTTCTTTAAGTAGATTTTTTTGCCACAAATGTTGTTTTTCTTCTGTAGTTATACACTGTTAATCCAGCCAGCTACTCGTTCTATACGTTGAATCTTTTCTAAAAATCATTTTCTTAATTTATTTCTCTTGCAAGTAAATACTTAGAAAAGAATATGCACAAGCATACATAAATTGCATATTTGAAAGTTCTTAGTACCTTGAGTAAAATTCATTGAAGGAGGAAACTAATAAATTTCTTTTACATGTTATTAGCATGTCACTAGACTAAAGTCATTAGGGATTTCATCAAGGCCTGCATGTTATGTTCATACATGATAATTTCCCTACATAGATGATTCTGTTTTTGTAGAAGTAAATTAAGTTTCTAATATAAAATTGTCATTTTAGTCTATTTTTTTTTTTTTACCTACAAATATTTTCAAGTATTTAGTTGCGTTCTTGAAAATGTTCCAGAAAACATATTTTTTACTTTCCCATATCTTTTTAGCTCCAAACAAATACTTAATCAAAAGAAATCCTTACGTTCTAACTCAAAAAAAATCCGAAAAATAATTTAAAAAATTATGTTAATAAATAAATAAGAAAAATGAGAGAGAGAGAGAGAGGTTGTGTTTGGGGGTGGTGGAACTGGTGGTTAGTGGACAATGACGGCTAGGGATGGAGACAAAACTTCAATTGAGGGGGCTGAATTATGAACTAATTTTGTTTCATTACAATCCAAATTAGCATTCATTTAATTTAACAAAGGATCAACAAATGAAAAAATATATATATAAAATAATCATTTCTTAATACATTGCAATTTAGTTATTTATCAAAATGGAATTCAACATTCTTTTTAATCTAATTGTATTCGCAACAATTCTTAGGTGTTACACTGTTATTGGTGGCAAAAACATAATTTCAATGTTGGATTTAGATTAGAATTGGTAATAGGTAGTATCGTCTGTCACCTAAAATTTGTTATGAAATTGATGTGAAAATATTATGGACATAGCATTTCTATAAAATATAATTCCATTGAGAAGCGTGTTGTGGCCTCGTGGATGTGTCATTTTTATTTTATAATTGTTAAGTATACCACCAAGTTTAAGGGTGAGTTCGGCAAACCCTTTTTGAAATTAAGTGTTTTGAAAAAGTGGTGGTTTTAATATTTGCTTAATGAAAATGGGCTTTTTGAAAAGGACAAAGTTTGGCTCCAACCATTAATATGAGATGACATTTATTCTTGTTATGTGCAACGCTAATGTTTCACTTAATTCAACCAACCAAGTGTGTCATGTGTATAGCACATGACAGAACACATGTCATCTTTCTATTGATGATTGGAGCCAAACCTTTTTCTTTAAAAAAAACTAGATCAATAGAAGTTGTTAAAAAGTGTTGTCCCAATAATCAAAATGTTTAGCTAGCACTTATTAAAACCAACTGATGTCAATTATTCAAAAGTCCAAATCTTGTAATTTAATTATTCATCATCCCCAAGTAGACAAATAAGGTTGTTTATTCACCTTTAAATTAACGTGGTAATACTTGCCGTAAAGAAATACAATTTGTCCCAATACACGCACTACCACAGTTGATAGAACTTTGATTGGTACATTCATGTTATGAGTATGATTTTTGTTAGGGTTCTAATTTATTGTAATTGGCTAATCTTTTGACAAAATGTACTTTACTTGTAATTGGGTAGATCTAAGATGGGTTTAGTACTTCAAAAAACATGTTGTTTAAGTCAAGTATTAAAGACATGAATAGATTGGTTCAAGAAACAAGTGAAGAAAAGTTATTTATTAAGTCTCGATAGAAAACTCGACAGGTGCCTGCTATCAAGACTTAATATAAAGCTCGATAGATAGCTTGATAGCAGCTCGATCTATCGAGAATTACGATTTCAGAATTTCCAAATCTGAAATTCGGTCCAATCTTGTATATTTGTTTGGGGTTTATTTTTTCATAACCCTAAACATATATAAAACTTATTTTAAAGGCCGTCACACACTGATATTGAGACCAAGAGACTTATTTTCTTTGTGTTAAGCTGCTACATTTGTAAGCCATAGGGTTTCGTAACCAAGTGATTCCTGATCTTCATTGTTGATGAAGTAAAGAATTCTACAGCCAACAACATCTATTTAAGTTGCTCAAGTTAGTCACGTACTGGGATCTGTGCAAAGGGTTAGTCACAAATTGGAGGTTTGTGCATCAAAGGAATTTTATTCCTTTTGGGTTACTGTTGTTTGAAGTTATCAAGTTTTATTAGAAATCTTGTCTACTACTTGATTTTGAGTTCTATTTGGAATATGAGTGATTCTTCTTTTGTGTGTGAAAAAGAAGTCTAGTCCATCTTGGTTTTGGATATACTAACCAACTCAAGTCTCCTATATAAGCATAGTGCTGCTATGAAAAATTAGAGAGAAAGAGAAGAGAGTGTGTGTGTGAGAAAAAGAGGCTCTCCCTTGGTTTGGTTATTTGATATTTGTGGGTTGCAATTTGAAATAGTGAAAGAGGTTTGTTGCCGCTTGGTTTTGGTTCTGCGGTTTGGTGATTTGCTCTGTCTTAGTGCATTGCAAGTTTTGGATTTGATTTGTGGCTCACTTTTTGGTTTGTGAACAATTCGTATTTGGTATTTGTATTTGCTATTTGTGAAACTTTGGTTCTTCGGTTTGTATTTGTGAGAGAGAGAGCTATTTGGGTGTATTTGGGATTTGGGTTTGTGAGGGTGCTTCTACATCAATTTGTATTATCCCAAATTTGTTATAGTGAAATTTGTTCGTCATCAATGCCCGTGGATGTAAGCTATTGCTGAATCACATAATTCTTGGTGTTTTGTGCATATTTTCTTTTGAATTAATTTTCTTCATTCCTATTGATTAGTTTGGAGATCTTTTTCAAGCCTAAAATATTTTCACAATTAATCTTGGTAATTTGAGCTTCCGCTATTTTACAACAGGATTTACTGGCCAATTGCCTCAATGGCGGAGCCACTTGAGGATTGAGGGGGGCCTTGGCCCCATAATTTTTTTTTTTTTTTGTTGGAAAATATCCTAAATAATTTTAAAATTTTAAAATTACCTTATCATTTTGCCCCATTCCTGTCTAAAAATAAAAATAATTTTCATTTAAATAAAATATAATCTATAAATCAATGTTATTAATTTCATGAAGAAAAAAAAAGATGAAGATGAACCTGACGATGAGAACAGAAATTAAAAGATAATATGAGATCGTTTGAGGAAATTTACACATAGTTGACCCGAAGTGGCATCCTTGAGCAACCATCAAAGGCCCTTTAATTATTAAGTCAAACAGTACTACCCCACGGTAATTTGAATTTCACATGCTATGAAACTTTCAAAACTGACCTAGGGCTAAAATCTTTATCATAGAAGATGAGGACGTAATGGTTCTTTCCTAAGTTAAAATTAAGGTTTTGATCAAGATAATAAAAAATAACAATTTTCATTGGTCAAAAGATAATCTTACCAAAGACGTGCATGCATAGGATAAATTTAATTAAAAATTTTGAATTAATCCTTAAAAAGATTGATTAAAATTTTAGCGGCTTACATGTAAATACATAATGATAGAAATTCTAGTAGAAGTGACATATGGATCTCACCAAGTTGATCAGGTTTAGGTAAAAATGGGGTTATTTTAAATAAGTTGCAAACAGGTTGAATCAATTGAGTTGTAGGTCGATCCATATTTTTTCACATTAAATTTTTTTTTTTTTAAATATATATTTGTCATTTGGTAAGTCATGTAACAAATTACTTAGTATGAAATGTATTAATTTGGATTTAGATCTACCCATGTTAAGAAAGAGCTCAGATTAACATTTTTTTTTTAATGTGAAATTGATACTTGTACATTAATAATAGAATTGTATAAATCATAGCATTATTAACTAAAACAAAATAGCAAAAACATAAAGGAGTTTAGTTTAACATTTGAAAATCTAATTAAAACAATAAGACAACTATTTCCAAACAATATCAACATCCTAAAATAGATAACCAAATTAGAAATGACCTATTGGATTAGCAATTTAATTTCACAAACAATAAAAATAGATAAGAAATTTACTATCATGAAAAGAAATTTCATCCAAACTTGAAAAAAACACATAAAAACTCCATTAAACTAAGCTTAATATATCACATCAAAAGATTCAAACTTTAATTGCTATTTTTCATTCAATATTTCTCTTATCAACTAAGAAGAATTACCCTTTGTCTAAGGAAAGACAGTGACAGCTCCAAGAACTTTGTTGAGGGGGGTCATTAAGAAATTTAAATTAACAAAAAATTTAATAAAAAGAGAACTTGAATATATTGAGTTATAGACGTACAAAAAAAAAAATACATGAATTTTTACAATTTCCTTCTACAAGTTTTCAAATTTTGAATTGTTATACGATAGCTCATTACGAGTATTTATTACCAATATGGGTAGCTATGAACATTTTATTTTGTTAAGTTTGTCTAAATTTTTATTTTTTGCAGTTAATATTATATATATTTGTCATTGTTTTTATAAAAATATTTTAAACTAAATGACTAAACTTAACTCATTGGCTCTATATTAATTATTGATGCACACAACTACACTTATTCATACATAAAATAATTCACTATGTGTTTACTTAACCAATTAAATGTTTGAATAATCACTAACTTTGCAATTTTTTTTCTTGAATTTTTCTAACTTTACGACAAAAAGTTATTATAATATGATAACTATAAACACTCATGTAACAAATTCTCTCTATTTCCTAATAATTAAATTATATAAAGTTATATTATATTTATATTGTACACACAAACATCCACGTACACGTCATTATTCACAAAAATGACATTATAAAAAAAAAAAAGTAATGTACACAGTCAATATTAGACAAACTCATATACATATAATAAAAATTTATAATAAAGAGTGATATTTACAATTCACAAACACTTACTTTTACTTTAGAATCAGAAATATTAGTAATAAGAGTGTATAAGATTTAAGTCAAGGTATGTAAAAATATTTTTAAGAAAAAAAATTAATGTATTAAACTAACCACCAAAAAAAAAAAAAAAAGTTAAATTTTTTTTTTTTAAAGTCAAGGTGTTCATTTGAACCCGGCCGAACAAATAGTACAGCCGGCCACCACTGAGGAAAGAGAATTTACTCTCTCTACTGACACATTGTAAATTTTGAAATGATTTGTTTGTTAATGTCAACCATTTTCATTCATCTAACTTAGAACTATCAAATTAAATGATGAAGTTGTTTTTTAGTTTTGATTGAATTCAATCAACACGTTTTTTAGAGGACAATGAAATCGTTGCACTCATTTCATTGTCCTCGTTTTTAGGGACACAGTTTATCTGCAACTTTGTCTCCTCCTCTTTCTGTTTAAATAACAACAAATACAGTGATGATACATTCACGCATTGTGCCTTTGGTCATTACTCATTAGCAACTATTCTACTACCAAGCAGCGATATTGCCAAATGTATAGTAGTTGAATTGCCAAAAGGTCCAATTCCGGATCTTGAAGTGCCAATCAAAGTATCAAACCCCTAAAGTAAACATCCCATGAGGCCTAAAAATTAAAAAGTCTAAGATTTGGTTGTCTGCTCCCAAGAAAAACATGCAAAAAATCCTTCAGGCTGAGAGAACCTATCTAGGGTTTTTCTCTCTGAATGGCCTCACGTACTTTTGTGGGTAATGAGGGTATATATAGTATGGGTGAAGGGTAAGAAAGTCACATTTAAAAATCCTCCAGGCAGAGAGTTTTGCGGGTATCTCGCGAGTTAGCCCTTCTCGCGAGACACTCACGAAACTGACAGCCTGGCATGACTCTTCAGCTTCCAGCATGTGCTTCTCGCGTGGCTCTTTCGCCGGTAGGCTTCTCGCGAGACACTCGCAAAATCCACTTGTTCATCTAATACATACTCGATTCTTCACCAACTTAATACTAAACTCAATACAATAAAATCCCACAAAATACAAGGAACAAAATTAAAGCAATTACAATACTTTTTGTCATGGAATAAAGCCAATATAAAAACATAGTTGTAAATCAGGAAAGCTAGAGAAGACATAACTCCGATAAGTCCGTTGGTAGCAAGAGCTTGGAGGGCTTAAGTACATTGGGTAGACTAGGCTTGGAGGGTCTTTTGTTATTCATGTACTCCAACTTTATTCTCTAGTGGATCGATTTCGACTTGGAGGGTCGCGGAGAGGTTTTTCGCCAAGTTTTTCGGTTTCCTCTTCGATAACACGTCTTGATATTATCTTGTGTTTGCATCTCTTTTCCCTTCCTCTTGTGCTTTACATTTATTGTTTGTTGTTCATGTTCAAGCACTAGAGTAGTTTTCAGTTTATTGCGCTTCATTTACTCTTGTTCCACACTTAGATAAGTTAAAGTAAAAGCAATCTAGCTTCTTTTTTTTCTTTTTCTTTTTTTAATTTGGGGTCTAAACAAGCTTTTGTGTTTTAGCACAAATCCGAGCTTTCAAGCACAACAGCTAGTACTTCTGCCATTGAGTCTTCATCTTCTTCACAAGATTCATATAATCCAAATGACCCTTTGTTCTTGCATCATGGAGAGAATCCAAGAGCTGTTCTCACCTCTCAACCATTGATTGGAGGAGAAAATTATTTTGCTTGGGCTAGGTCAGTGAGGAAGTCCTTGATTGCCAAGAATAAACTTAGTTTCATAGATGGTTCTCTAACCATTTCTTCTCTATTGGTGGATTCACCAACAGTTGTTCAAGCATGGATTCATTCTGACAACATGGTTGGCACTTGGATCATCAATTCGGTTTCACCAAAGCTCCAAACTAGTATCATATTCAAAAATACAACACTTGAGATCTGGACTGACCTCAGGGATACATTTAGCCAATGGAATGGACCTAAAGTCTTCAATATTCAGAAGCAAATTGCTAAGCTTCATTAGGGAGAACAATCACTCACTAATTATTTCACTTAGCTCAAGGTTTTGAGGGATTAGCTTCAGAATCCCAGTCCATTTCCTCAATGCACTTGTGGAAAGAGTGTGTGCAACATCAATCAAAGGTTATCAAATCTTCAAGCTAAAGAATCCATGATGAAGTTCCTCATGGGGGTGAATGATGCCTTCTCTCAGGTGAGAACACAGATACTGTTGATGGATCCATTGCCTTCCATCAACAAGGCCTATTCTTTGTTCATTCAAGAAGAAATGTAGGGGTCTGTCACTAATTCTATTCAAGTTGAGTCCACTGCCTTGGCTACCAAGAGTTCAGGATACAATTCCAAAGGGAAAGAAAGACCTTTGTGCACTCATTGTGGAAAATTGGGTCATACTGTGGACAAATGTTATAAGCTGCATGGTTTCCTACCAGACTAGTTTAAGAACAAGAATGCTATGGCTCATCAAGTCTCATTTGTTGTTGAAGTCTCAAGGTCATCTCTTTGTTCCAAAACCAAAACTCAATTTTGCTGCCACCCAAGCACAAGCACCCTGCTTTTACACCTGATCAGTATCAACAACTTCTGGCCTTGATTGGTTCTTCTTCAATTGGAGTACAGCAAGCCTCAACAAGTCAAGATCCTCATATGGTCAATAATGTTTCTTTGCCATCCAATGCTATTGTAGGTAATGTTCCTTACTTAAAACACTCTGTGTTTTCTACTAAAGTTGTGAACAGAAGGGCTTTTGGCATTGAAACTTGTGTAATAGATACAGGTGCTACTAATCATATAGTATGTTCCATGCATTTATTAACTTCTTTTACTAAAATCTCACACACTGTGGTTGAGTTGCCTAATGGGGAAGCTGTTGTTGTGACTTTCATCCCACATTACCCTCACAAATGTCCTTTGTGTACCTTCTTTTTCATTCAACTTACTCTTTATCAGTGCCTTGACTCATTCTCAGCCTCTTTGCCTTGTTTTTCTTTCCACTTATTGCTTTATACAGGACCTTACTTGTTGGAGCACGATTGGAATGGGCCAAATGCATGATGGGTTATACTTGTTACAAGGATCAAGCCTATCTAAAGCTACTAAGTCTCTTGATGATTTCCTTCTTAGGCACAAACTCAAATCATTTACTGCTTTTTCTTCTTCTGATTCATGTGCCAATTTGTATTCACTATGGCATTCTAGACTAGGACACCCATCTGATATGAAAATTCATTCCTTAAGTCATGTTTTTCCTTTCCTTCAAAACTGTTGTACTAAAGATTGTAATATATGTCCTTTGGCCAAACAAAAAAGATTACCATTTCCTTTTGACAATAAAAGATCTGCTAATCCTTTTGATCTTGTTCATATGGATATTTGGGGACCATTTTCTATTTCTACTATTGATGGGCATAGGTATTTTCTCACTATAGTTGATAATGCATCAAGAGCCACTTAGGTCTTTCTTTTAAAGGCTAAATCAAAAGTAAGACCCTTGATTGTATCATTTTATACTATGGTTCAAACACAATTTAAGGCTAAAATCAAGTCCATCAGAACTAACAATGCCTTAGAATTCAATATGGTTGAATTTTATAATTCTAATGGAATCATTCATCAACAAAGTTGTGTTTACACTACACAACAAAACTCAGATATGGAGAGGAAACATCAACATATCCTAGCAACTGCTAGAGCATTGCAAATTCAATCTAGTCTTCCTCTTATTTTCTGGGGTGATTGTATTCTCACAGCTGTGTATTTGATCAATAAGCTTCCTACACCTTTTCTGCAAAACAAATCCCCTCATGAAGTTCTTATTAAATAGGTTCTATCTTATTCTCATCTTAGAACTTTTGGCTATCTTTGCTTTGCCACTGCTATTGGTCCTAACAAACACAAGTTTTCCCTAAGAGCTAGAAAATCTATATTATTAGGTTATCCTTTCAGCATCAAAGGGTATAAATTGTTTGATCTTCAATCACACTTCTTTTTCATATCTAGGAATGTAGTGTTTCATGAAAGAGTTTTCCCTTTTTCTTCAAATGCTCACACTGATTCTACTGCATTGATTCCCTTACCTAGCATTCCTCCTCTTTCATCTATTTTCCTTGATCCTACACCTTCTTCTCTAGTTTCTATTGATTCCATTGTTCAATTTCATCATGATCTTGATGAAGATATTCATGATTTTCCTGATGCTCTTGATAATCCTGTTTCTTAGCTTCATGTTGTATCTGATGTTCCTAGAAGGTCAACTAGGATTTCTAAGCCTCCCTCTTATCTTAAGGTTTATCATTGTAATCACGTGTCATTTGCAACCATTTCTAATCAGCCCCATTCAAGCACTTGTCATCCTCTCTCTTCTTATGCCAACTTATCTCCTACTTACAAATCTTTTTGTTGTTCTATCTGCGCTACCATAGAACCATCATACTTTTCACAGGCAGTTATTGATCCCAAATGGCAAGAAGCCATGGATGCTGAGATTGCAGCTTTGGAAGCCAATAATACTTGGACTATTACCTCTCTACCACCTCATAAACATCCTATCAGGTGTAAGTGGGTATATAGAATTAAATACAAAGCAGATGGGTCTATTGAAAGGTATAAGGCCAGATTGGTTGCTAAGGGGTTCACTCAAAAGGAGGGCTTGGATTACATTGAGACTTTCAGCCCTATTGCCAAAATGGTCTCTATCAAGTGTGTGCTTGCAATGGCTGTTGTGAAAGGTTGGTTTCTCAACCAACTTGATGCCAACAATGCATTTCTTCATGGTGATTTACATGAAGAAGTTTACATGGCTCTTGCACCAAGCTTTCACAGCAAGGGGGAGCATGGGGAGTAGCTTGTATGCAAGCTTAACAAATCTATCTATAATCAAGCAAGCTTCAAGACAATGGTTTTCTAAATTTTCAGCTACATTGATTCAACTTGGATTCATTCAATCCAAGGCAGACTATTCCTTCTTTACCAGAAAGTAAGGAGCTTCTTTTATTGTTTTGCTGGTGTATGTTGCTGATGTTCTCATAGCAAGCAATGATAAACAGCAAGTTGATTAGTTTAAGGTGCTATTAGACTAGAAGTTCAAATTGAAAGATTTAGGTGAGTTGAGGTATTTTCTTGGGTTGGAAGTTGCTAGGATAGCTAAAGGTATTTCTTTATGTCAAAGAAAGTATGCCCTTGAGATTGTTGTACTTGACCATCACCAAGCATGATATCACTTATGCAATGCATAAGTTAAGCCAATTTATGGGGCCCAAATGGGCAAATGCCCTTTTCGTGCAAAAAAATCAACGTTTTGCCCTATTTCCCAAACTAATTAGGGAAATGCCCATCTTTTGTAACTCAATTTTCTCAAAATCGAGTTTCAATGTAAAACTTGATTTGTAGAAAATTGAGTATGGGGCGATCAAACTTAAAAATAAAAAAAAATTGCATGGAACTCAAGTTCATGGAGCTCAAGTTCCATAAAAAATGCCACTATAAGGCTCCCTATGGAGCGATCGAACTTAAGAAAAAAACTTGCATGTTAAAACACCACTATAGATCTTTAAAACGCCATTATAGGGCTTTAAAACGCCACTATAGGGCTCCTTATGGAGCGATTAGACTTAAAAAAAACTTGCATGTTAAAACGCCAATATAGGGCTTTGAAACTCCACTATAGGGCTCCCTATGGAGCGATCAGACTTAATAAAAAACTTGCATGTTTTAAAATGCCAATATAGGGCTTTAAAAAATTGCATGGAACTCAAGTTCATGGAGCTCGAGTTCCAGAAATTTTTTTTTTTTTTTTTAATTTTCAGTTTGCTATAACTCAATTGTCCAAAAATCGAGTTAGAAAAGAGGGGCATTTCTCTAATTAGTTTGGAAAAGGGGGAAAAACGCTGATTTTTTTTGCACGAAAATGGCATTTGCCCATTTTGGCCCAATTTATGGTTAAACCAAGAAAACCACATCTTGAGGTTGCACTTAAAGTTTTGCAGTACTTGAAGAATGAACCTGGTAAGGGTGTTTTCTTTTCTGGAAATTCAAAACTTCATGTGAAAGGTTTCATGGATTCAAACTGGGCATCATGTCTAGATACTAGGAGGTCAGTCACTGGTTACTGCATTTTCAATGGGGATTCATTGGTTTCTTAGAAATCAAAGAAACAAGCCACTGTTTCCATATCCTCAGCTAAAGCAGAATATAGGGCCATGGCCATTTCAACTTGTGAAATTGTTTGGATTCTTTACTTATTGAAGGATCCTCAGGTTGGCCACAATAGAGAAGCATTGTTATTTTGTGACAGTCAAGCAGCCCTTCACATAGGCTCTAATCCAGTTTTCCATGAAAGAACGAAACATATCAAGATAGATTGTCATGTTCTGAGGGATAAGGTGCTAGCCAAGGTTATCAAGCTCATTCATGTTAGAACTCAATCATAATTAGCTTATTTACTCACTAAGGCTTTAAGTCATAAGAAATTCTCAGAGCTTTTGTTCAAGATGGGACCGATTAACATCTATCAACCATTAGTCCATCTTGAGGGGGAGTATCAAGACAATGTACATCAAAAAAGTTCATATGCAAGGCTAGCAAATCAATCAGAACAAAGTGAGCAAGCCTTAGTAGATGCACTTGCAGTTGAAGATCAATCAAACTTGCTAAGAAGAAAGAGCTAGACCAAAAACGCTTGTAGTTTAGTCTTACTGTTGTATTAGTTCTTATAGAAAACAACATGTAGTTTGCTTTATTTTTCAGTCTTTCTGTTTTAGTGTTCCCACATGTCACATGTGCGTGAGGTTGTTAGGATTTCTGTTAGTTTGTTAGTTAGATTGTTTTGCTTCTCTTCTTTTCTGGGTTGAGCCCAATCTTGTATATAAAGCCTAGTGCTAATTAATTAATGAAGTAATTTTTCAGTTTCCTCCCAAATTCTATTTTCTTACATCTTTCTTTACGTTGAATCTTTTGCTCTTTGGAGCTACAGATAGACGTGAATAATTCTGCTTCATTCTAATTCTTGATTCAATGAAAATGGAATATTTCCCACTCTAAGAGAGAGATAAACCATAATTGGGTTTTGTATTAGTCACGTTGATGCAACCTCACAAATTTTTATACACATCAGAAATTGCACAAGCATACAAAACACTAGCACCTACAACAGTTGATAGAACTTCGATTGGTACATTCATGTTATGAGTATGATTTTGCATTGGTTGCCAATCACCACTGAGTTCTCACATGAAATTTCTTTTACCTAGTATGAGTATGTTACTACATTCATTAAGTCATTAGGGATTTCATCAAGAACAAAATGTGAGGCAATGAAAGAGCTTCCATAATGAGGGCCTTGCATCGAACTTGTCACGTTCCCCAACCACCCTGACGGTGTAATGCAAGGCAATCTGAGGAAACCCCACTCAAAGAAAATGCCTCCCAAATGAGAAATGTTGTCTTAAAAGGAGTGAGGCATCTATCATGGCATGGTTAACAACTTATATGTTACTATACCTGTTAGGTTCTAAGGAATTAGTAACTAATGTATTAGAACTTCATTTTGTAATGTTGGCAAACCATGATCAAAACGTTTTAGTTATGTTTAGACTTGCTCAAAGTATGTGTTTTTATGTAAAGTTGGAATTGAGTTACTACAGAATTTATTGTGTAAATCTGCCTGGCTCGATTGATCGAGAATTAGACTCGATCGATCGAAAGTCATGCAGATTGTTTTTTCTGCAGAATTTCCAACTCAGTCCAAGCCCATTTGGTGTGTAGGGTTTTATGTTTTGTCTTAAGTATAAAAGGAAAAACCCTAGCCACGTTTTGAGGTTGCTCTTTATGCTGTGTGTGTGAATCTCGTGTGAGATCTAGAGGTGTTTGCCTTCATATACACTTAGGGTTTCCAATCTCAAGATTGATGTCAAGAGTTTGGTGATCAATTCAGTTGCAGATTCAAGAGCTTAAAGATACATAAACCGGAGTGCTTTTACTTGCTGGGAATCCAAAAAAGAAGTAGTTCATGGATTCGGAGCTATCATAGGATCGTGGTAGTAAGTTTTCTACTCGAGGTAGCAATAGGATGTTAGTGGTCTAAGTCGCTATTGCGTAAACTTCAATTCTTTCATAGTGGATTCAGTTTTACCTTGAGGATAGCTAGGTTAAATCCTCCCTAAACTTTTTACCAGTTTGGTTTTCTTGAGTCATCATATCTTTGTGTTCTTTATTTTCCACACTTTACATTGATATGATATATTTGTGTCAAACTAGATTTGTTTAATTTGACTAAATAATCACTTGGCTAATTAACTAGGTTAATTTGATTATGTTTTAAGGGATCTAAAAACGTACAATACCAATGCCAATTACCCACACCTTAACAGAATACACCAACTGATGTCAATTCACAAGTCAAAATTTTATATTTTAGTGTGAACAACCACAATTTTCAGAAGGGAAAAAAAAATCCTATAAAATTTTCAATTTAATGAAATGGTGAAATTTCCTTATTACCAATCAATCAAAAGCAATATTACTTGTTAGGTTCTAAAGGTTTAGGAATTTATGTATTTAGAACTCTAATTTGTAATATTGGCAAATCATGATCAAAACAATATGTTTAGTCTTGTTTAGACTTGCTCAAAGTTGATTAATTATTGTAAAGTTGGAATAGAGAGGCTGCAGATGCATTGGTGCATTTCGGCTTGGCTCGATCGATCGAAACTTAGGCTCGATCGATCAAATCTCAGGTCAGATGCGTTTTCTGCAGAATTTCCAACTCAACCCTAACTTATTAAACGTTTAGGGTTTTATGTTTTTGCCCTAGGTATATAAGGCAAAACCCTAGCCACGTTTTAAGAGTTGCTCCTGTTGTATTGTTGCTCATACATTGCTGTTTTGTGTAAATCTCTTGTGAGATCTAGAGGAGCTTTCCTTTGCACAAAACTTAGGGTTTTCAAGATAGAAATTACTTCAATATCTTGATGATCAACTCGGTTGCTGCCATTGGAGTTTAAAGAATAACAAGCGTGGGTGCTTGTAGCTGATTGGAGAATCCAAGAAATAAGGAGTCCGTGGATTCGGAGCTTGCACGTGGTCGTGTTAGTAAGTTCTACTAGTGGGTAGCATTAGGAAGTCAAGCGGGGAGCTTGTAAGTCCTTTTATATGAACTTCAATTCTTTCATAGTGGATTCAGGTTTACCTTGAGGATAGCTAGGTCAAATCCTCCACAGGTTTTTACCGTGTGGTTTCCTGGGTGATCATATCATTGTGTTATTTATATTTCCGCTGCTTTATATTTCTGATATGATTGTATGCTTGTGATAACCTAGAATTGCATAAATTGACTAAGTTAATCCCTTGGCTAATTAACTAGGTTAATCTGGTTGTTTTAAGGGGTCTAAAATCGTTCAAGTGGTATCAGAGCGGGTAGCTCTTTTCTTGTAGATCTTTTGATCTCTGAGCTAATCCTTGACCCCTGTTGTCATGGAACACGGTCACTCTCTTGTTGTTCCTCCTCACTTTGATGGGAATAACTATGCTTATTGGAAAGTAAGGATGAAAGCATTCCTGAAATCCATTGATAAGAGAGTTTGGAATTCCGTTGAATACGGATGGGAGAAGCCCACTACTCCTGTGAGTGAGTGGCAAACTTCTCAAAAAGAAGCAGCTGGATTCAATAGCAAAGCTATGAATGCCATCTTTAATGCTATTTCCATGGAGGAATTTAAGAGAATCGTTAATGTTGAGGTTGCTCATACTGCTTGGAAAATCCTCCAAACTGTGCATGAGGGCTCAAAGGCAGTTAAGATAAACAAACTGTAGCAATTAACTTCTAGGTTTGAGAGCATTAGGACTTCTGATGATGAATCATTTGATGAATTTTATGCCAAACTGAATGACATTGTTAATTCTGCTTTTAATTTGGGTGAAATCTATGATCAACCTAAAATTATTAGGAAGATACTTAGATCTTTAACTGAAGACTTTAGACCCAAAGTGACTGCCATTACTGAAAGTAAGGATGTGGACTCCATCCCAGTTGATGAGCTTGTAGGATCTCTTCAATCCTATGAGTCTAACCTACCCAAAGCAAACAAATCCAAATTAATGGCTCTTAAGTCTGTTGATGATATTGAGGTTTGTGGATTTGATGATGAGCTCTCTGCTACAGAGATAGCTTACCTTGCCAAGAATTTTAGAAACTTTCTGAGAAACACTAACAGAAGAGCAAGAAATACAAACACTGCTGAACCTAGAAACTTTAGGAAGAATGAGCCCACTAAGGTTAATAACTTTGAAAAACCTAGAGAAAAAGTAGGTCAATCTTCAAACAATTCTTTGAGTGCTCAATGTTTTGGTTATCAAGGGTATGGTCATGTTAAATTTAAATGTCCTACATTCTTGAGGACTAAGGGTAAAGCTATGGCTGTAACCCTTAGTGATAATGAGGTTTCTGATGATGAGTCTGGATGTGACGAGGATGGAAACTTCATTGCTTTCACTGCTACAGCTATTGTCAATGAAAGCGTGTCTGTTGAGGAGAACCCTTCTGATGAGGAACTCTTGAGGATGCAGATCTTCAAGAGGCCTATAATAAACTTTGCAAAGTTGCTGCAAAGGATGCTATGAATGTTGAACTTGGCCTGAAGAAAATTGATTCTCTTGAGCTTGAAAAGAAGAATTTGCTTGTTAAACTTTTTGATGCTAATCTTTTAAACCATGTGAAATCTGAGAACATGCTTTTGCTTAATAAAGTTAAAACTTTGGAACATGATTTATCTATTGCTAGATCTGCTAGTTCTAAACTTGATCACATGCTGAATGTTCAAAAGTATCCTTCTGATAAATCTGGGTTAGGTTATGTTGAAAGCATCTCTATGTCTGCTCCTAATTCCACAAACTTTGTTCCTTCATCTTCTTCTGAACCTACTGTGTTGGGAAATTTAGACCCCGGTTGATAGAATTAACAAGTTTTAAACCCAAGTTGTTAATTAGATTTATTATGAATCAAACTTGTTAAAACAAACAAACATCAATATCATGTCAAAATTATGCAGCGGAAAAATTAAAGAAGACAAGATATGATGACCCAGGAAAACCAATGAAACCAACCAGTTTCACAGTAAAAAACCTGGGGGGAAACCTTCCCGAAAAGCAATTCACTATAGTAAAGAGAAGTTTCAGATCTAGTACAAAACCTTTGTCCCTAGACTCTACAATCCCCGTAGATGAACTCACAGCAGAAACCTTCTACCGCTTCAGAACCTTTGAATTCTTCAACTTATGAACGCCACCCTTTGATGCACGAATCCCAATACGTGACTAACCAATTGCGCGGATCCCAGTACGCGACTTCAGAACACCAACTAGAAAAAGAATGTTGGATGCAAAGTTCTTCACTTCATCAATAATGAAGACCTAGAAGCACTTGGTTACAAAACCCTAAGGCGCAAAGACGCAGTAGCTTCTTTCAGAGAGAATAATCTTTTGAATATGTTCTCCTATGTATTCTCTTATTCTCTTATGTGACGGCCTTTAAAATAAGCCTTATATAGGTCTAGGGTTGTGAGAAAAGAAACCCTACACAAATACAAAAGCCTAGCCCAAAAATCAAAAAGCTGAAAATTCTGATTTCCCGTAACCTCGATCGATCGAGAGGTGTCGGGAGGTGTCGAGGTTTAATGAATCTCTACAGATAGCAACTATCGAGGAGGTGTCGAGAAGGTGTCGAGGGGACAGAAACTTTCTCGATCGATCGACCAGCTATCGAGAAGCTATCGAGATTGCGATAAGAATCAGCTGAAGATCTCGACAGATAGCCAGGTGTCGAAGTAGCTATCGAGAGGTGTCGAGATTTAAAAACTTTGCACTTCAGCTTGCTTTTTCTTGGACAGACTTGATGACTTCAACACTTGACCTTGAAACATTATTTCTTGAAGTATTAAAAACACCTAGAACTACCCAATTACAAGTAGAGTGCGTTTTGTCAAAAGGATTTGCCAATTTACATAAAATATGTCCTTAACAATCTCCCCCTTTGGCAATCCGTGACAAAACCACAACAAACAAATGAACATATGAGATAAGTCATAAATCACTCAACTCATATTCACTTGTTGAATACAATAAAATCTATCCTAACACAAACTCTTGAAAAACTTTGCAAGAAGAGAGTTTATGGCAAGTAGACTTTGACAACCTGTATTTCTGAAACACTTTAAACAAAACTCATCAAGGCATCTTGTGTGAAACAGAAATCAATAGATTGCATACAAGTAACAAGAAACATGTGTATAAAGATAGAAAAGAAACAATACATGTAGAGGTAGGTGAAGGAAACATACATCAGCATATAAAGAAGATAAGCATAATGTATGTAAACAATGGTCACAAGACCCACGGTACAAGAAGAAGGAAGTAAACACTCCCCCTAACAAGATGAAACACATCTCCCCCTTACAAAGGAATGTATTTCTCCCCCTAACTTGTAGAATCTTAAACAGAAACCACAAAGTCTCCACAATTTCTCTCCCCCTTTTTGTCATGATTGACAAAGGGTACAAAAAGCTAGAAAGCTTCACCCGAGAAACATAAAGATGATCGAGGATGATCAAGGAGGCACAAAGAAATCCATATAAAAGCATGAATGTAATGAAACAAGATGCTATGGATGACAAAATAAAAGAAGGATGCAAAACATGTGAAAGACAAATCTCTCAACAAGAAAAATGTTAAGCACATAGATACCAAAACACACACACACACTAACCAAGTCTAACCAATTTTATATTTCAAAAACAAGTTATGACAGTTTAGTGAGCATACATTAGCACATGTAAAACACTTGTGATGGCCAAATCACATTGTACCTGCACATGTATCAAGAGTAGCAAAGAATATTGCGTGTTGTGTGTGAAAAACATCGCAAGATTGCATATGTGTATAGATGTTATGACGATCTGAGATATGAGTAAATAACTTTTAACTCACACACAATCATAACTGTTTGATGGGGACTATCACCTTCAAGGTACATCCTATGACTCCCACATCTCCTAGAAAACACGCTTGTAATCATATTTAAAGCATCTTTAATCTTTTTGCTTTATATTTTCTTTGCATATTTTTTCTTTTAAGCATATCATGCATGGGCATAAAAAGAGAGAAAAGAAATACCCAAGATGTTAAGCATTTGACATCGCATTTTTGCTATGCCGAAGCATACGAATGTCTTTGACACTGCACTTTTGTTATGCCGAAGCATACAGGTGTCTATGACACTGCACTTTTGCTATGCCAAAGCATACAGGTGTCATACTATGATTGGCAGGCAACAGTGGTGAGATGGTCATTTATGCCTTTCTCTTAGGATTTTCTAGTCCTACCCGTCAAAAAGAGTGATATGAGTGTTAAGTTTTAAGAGATAACCTAATCTTACTCATCACAAACAAGAGCCACAAAGCTCACTTGCTTAGTTGTGCATAGAGATGCTCATCTAAGTTACAAGTGATACAAAGTTTAGAAAACTTTGTTTCATTGGCCATCCAAGGTACACAAGTACCAAAGTACACAAAACACGCACTGTTTTTGTATTTTTCAATTTTTTCTTTTTATTTTTATTTTGAAAACAAAACAAAATAAAAACTAAACAACCAAACAAAAACAGATAAACAACATGAATGCATGAAAGAAAGATGGATGCATATGCATGAAAACATGATAGAAATATGCAGATGCATGAAAGCATGATTCCAAAAGCAGATAAGAAATCAAGCAAAGAAAGTCCTACTTTAGATAGAAAGAATCAAAGCAGAGGACAAACAGAAAAGACAATTAAGTCTTAGGCTCCTTTCTCACCCACACAGCACGAGTCTTTGGCCGTGAAGATGAAAAGGCACGTGTCCTAGTATGTCTACTAAAGGACATAGAAGAATTAGAATTCTCCTGAAATTGAGTCAAAAAGCTCGAAGCTTTTAATAACTCTCCAAACAAAGGTGTAGGTCCTTGAGAGGAAACCTGTGACCGTTTGGACAATTGCTTATGAGGATACAACTTAAAGCAATTAGGACGAATGTGTCCAGCAACACCACAATGGTGACAAACATGAGGTCTAACAAAGGATTTAGATCTCATACCTTTATTACCTTTCTCAGATTGGGGTACAAAGACAGTCCTTGATCCAGAAGCTATGGACGAGGAGGGGCTGGAGGAAACAGCATATCCTAAGCCAGTCTTGTCAAAACTAGGCTTTTGAGCACTCAAGACCTCATCAGGCTTTGCACTAGACATCCTCTCTATTTGAGTTCTAGCTTGACTAAGCTCAACCTCAAGATTCTTGACCTTCTCTTCAAATGAGGTGTTCTCCACAACAAGAGTCTCAACTAACCTTGTACTCTCATCTAATTTGACTAACAGATCAGCTTTTTCAGTTTTTACCTCATTAAGCTCTTTTCTACAAAGATGAGAAGTCTTTTCAGATTTTATGAATTCAGTGCATAGCTTATCATAGGCTTCTTGAAGGGTCATCTTCTTAGGTACTTTATCATCAGAAGAATCCTCACTGTCACAAGCACTCTCCACAATCACCTTATCGGTTGAGGCAGCAAAGGCCATAACGTGACGACATTCATCCACAAACTCATTAGAAGAGTCATCTTCAGTATCACTCCAAGTAGCAACCAACCCTTTATCTTTTAACTCATTGGTCTTTTCCTTCATGAGGTAGTTTGAACATTCTATCCTCATATGACCAAAACCTTTGCACTCATGGCATTGAATAAGGGGTTTTTCATTCTTGCCCTTCCTAGAGGATTTAGGTTCCCTAGGAGATTTGCCCTTATCCTTTTTCCTAAACTGAAGAAGCTTGATAATCTCATCAGTTATGAAGGTTAGATCCTCATCCTCGTCTTCACTTTGATCTTCATCTTCAGAGTCTTCAGTCTCTTCCTCTATACCCTTAAGAGCCAAGTTTTTGCTCTTTCCACCTTTTCCCATTGAGCCTAATCCCATCTCATAGGTTTGAAGGTTCCCTACAAGCTCAGTCAAAGGAATTTGATCAATGTCCTTGACTTCTTCAATGGCAGTGATCTTGGCATGGAATCTTTCAGGTAAGGACCTAAGGATTTTTCTAACAATTTTGGATTCTGCAATACATTCTCCAAGGTTGAAAGCAGAATTCACAATATCCTTGAGTTTGGCATAGAACTCATCAAAGGTCTCATCCTCCTCCATCCTTATTTCTTCAAAACTACTAGTGAGTTGTTGAAGCTTCACAGTCGTTACTGCCTTGGTACCTTCATAGGTGGTCTCAAGAATAGTCCATGCTTCCTTGGCAACTTCAGTAGATGAAATTTTCTTGAATTCTTCATTGGTCACCCCACAAAACAAAGCATTTAAGGCCCTACTATTGAAATTTGCAGCTACAATTGTTGCATCATCCCAATCCACTGGTGCTTCCTTCGGCTTAATCCAGCCAATTTCAACAGCTTGCCATACCTGTTCACCTAGAGCCTGCAAGAACACTTTCATACGAACTTTCCAGTACGCATAATTAGTTCCATCAAATAAAGGAGGAATAAATAAAGATTGTCCTCTATCCATGACAACAGGGGTCAATGGATCACACTCAGGAAATTAATCCAATCAGAGTGAACCCGCTCTGATACCACTTGTTGGGAAATTTAGACCCCGGTTGATAGAATTAACAAGTTTTAAACCCAAGTTGTTAATTAGATTTATTATGAATCAAACTTGTTAAAACAAACAAACATCAATATCATGTCAAAATTATGCAGCGGAAAAATTAAAGAAGACAAGATATGATGACCCAGGAAAACCAATGAAACCAACCAGTTTCACAGTAAAAAACCTGGGGGGAAACCTTCCCGAAAAGCAATTCACTATAGTAAAGAGAAGTTTCAGATCTAGTACAAAACCTTTGTCCCTAGACTCTACAATCCCCGTAGATGAACTCACAGCAGAAACCTTCTACCGCTTCAGAACCTTTGAATTCTTCAACTTATGAACGCCACCCTTTGATGCACGAATCCCAATACGTGACTAACCAATTGCGCGGATCCCAGTACGCGACTTCAGAACACCAACTAGAAAAAGAATGTTGGATGCAAAGTTCTTCACTTCATCAATAATGAAGACCTAGAAGCACTTGGTTACAAAACCCTAAGGCGCAAAGACGCAGTAGCTTCTTTCAGAGAGAATAATCTTTTGAATATGTTCTCCTATGTATTCTCTTATTCTCTTATGTGACGGCCTTTAAAATAAGCCTTATATAGGTCTAGGGTTGTGAGAAAAGAAACCCTACACAAATACAAAAGCCTGGCCCAAAAATCAAAAAGCTGAAAATTCTGATTTCCCGTAACCTCGATCGATCGAGAGGTGTCGGGAGGTGTCGAGGTTTAATGAATCTCTACAGATAGCAGCTATCGAGGAGGTGTCGAGAAGGTGTCGAGGGGACAGAAACTTTCTCGATCGATCGACCAGCTATCGAGAAGCTATCGAGATTGCGATAAGAATCAGCTGAAGATCTCGACAGATAGCCTGGTGTCGAGGTAGCTATCGAGAGGTGTCGAGATTTAAAAACTTTGCACTTCAGCTTGCTTTTTCTTGGACAGACTTGATGACTTCAACACTTGACCTTGAAACATTGTTTCTTGAAGTATTAAAAACACCTAGAACTACCCAATTACAAGTAGAGTGCGTTTTGTCAAAAGGATTTGCCAATTTACATAAAATATGTCCTTAACATACTGTGAGTGAGGTTGTCAAACCTGTAGCAGTTTCACCTCCTAGGAAGATTAGGGTTGATCTGAGAGAGACTAAACCAAAGGATTCTACCCTTTCCAAGGACAAGATGCATGGTAAACCTGCTTGGGTTTGTCATTATTGTGGAAAGTGTGGACACATTCGTCCTAACTGTTACAAGCTTCAAGCTGCTAAAAGAGCAAACAAACCAAAAGCGTCTGTGCCTCAAGCACAAGATCCTATGGCACTTATTGGTTGATTGGTAAAGGCGTTGAATCTTTATTCCAATCCTAGAGTTGGAAGTCACTTGAATGTGAATAAGAACTCCAATGCTCGTGGTGCATCTAAAAGGTTTTGGATGCAAAAGGCTCGACCTAATTGAGTCTTTCTGACATGGTCCTTGTGCTTCATTGTTCATTCTTTTGTGACCATTGTTCTTGGGTTTCTATGTTTTTTTTGTTTTGTTTCTAGGATTTGCATTGCATAACATTCATGCATTTCATTCTAGGATTTATTTGTTTTCTCTTTAAAAAAAAAAAAAAAAAAGCAAACTGTGTTTGGCACTATTTTTCTTGGTCTTTGAAAACAAGGTTGGTCAATTTATTTACACATAACATGTCTTAAGTACCTTGTTTAGCTTTGATGAGCTTATTTATTGCACTTGACTAGTTGAAACTTTGTAGTGCATGTTGTGTGGGAAAGATGTTTATGGTGTTTATCACTTTGTCTTAATCTTGAAGTCACATGTTATTTGACTGTCGGACTTGATCCTTTTGAGAAAGGAATAAATAACCATCTCACCACTGTTCACTAGCCAATCATGAACACCTTAGTGCATATCATAAGATTTTGTGCTCGAGAAAGTGTAGCACATGCACAAAAAGAACATAAGGTGTAGCCTTGGCTTAATTGCTTAATGCTTAAAATTGGTGTGCACTATTAGGCTTGATGCCAATTCACTTAATTAAAACTGATGTGTACTATTAGGCTTGATGCCAATTCACATAATTAAGAGGCTAAATTCAAGAAACTTACATGATTGCAAGCTTATGTTCTAGGAGATGTGGAAGTTATATGATGTAACTCTTTAGGTGATAGTCTTTTTTAAATTCTGTGTGATGAATTTTGTAAACTTTGTGATTAATTTCTATTCACATATCACCTCACATGTATCTCAACCTTTTCCTAGTTGCACACACTACACAAGTTACTCTTTGCTAAACACTGTACATGTTATTGTGTGTGTTTTTGATCTGACCAACCAAGTTTGAAAATACCTTGAGTATTATGTGAACGGTTTTAGACCCCTTAAAACAACCAGATTGGTTAGCCTAGTTAATTAGTCAAGTTGTTACTTAGTCAAATTAAGCAATTCTAGGTTAAAGTAATCAAATAATCATATCAAACATATAAAGCAGCGGAATAATAAATAACACAAGATATGATCACCCAGGAAACCACACGGTAAAAACCTAGGGAGGATTTGACCAACCGATCCTCAAGGCAAACCTAAATTCACTATGAAAGAATCGAAGTTTATACAGAAGGACTACAAGCTCCCCGCTTAACTTCCTAATGCTACGCACCAGTAGAACTTACTGACACGACCACGTGCAAGCTTCGAATCCACGGACTCCTTCTTTCTTGAATTCTTCAATCAGCTACAAGCACCCACGCTTGATATTCTTTAAGCTTCAATGGTAACAACCGAGTTGATCATCAAGATGTTGAAGTGATCTCTATCTCGAAAACCCTAAGGTTTGTGTAAAGGAAAGCTCCTCTAGATCTCACAAGAGATTTACACAAAACCGCAATGTATGAGCAACAATACAACTAGAGCAACTCTAAAAACGTGGCTAGGGTTTTTCTTTATATACCTAGGGTAAAAACAGAAAACCCAAAACCTTTAATGAGTTAGGGCTGAGCTGGAATATTCTGCAGAAAAATATTCTGCCCGAGATTCGATCGATCGAGCCTTTCCTTCGATCGATTGAGCCAGGCCGAAATGCACCAATGCATCTGCAGCCACTCGATTCCAACTTTACATGAAAGACCCAACTTTGAGCAAGTCTAAACAAGACTAAATAACCTGTTTTGATCATGGTTTGCCAACAATACAAATTAGAGTTCTAAATACACAAAATCCTAAATCTTTAGAACCTAACATTATGCAAAACATTTTTTTTGCTTGAGAATTAAAAGGGAGAATTGGCTGAAACTTTCTTTGGAGAAACTGGGATTAAAATTTGGGTTTTTGAAAAAGCATTCCATTTCATCTCATACTCATGCATTTTGTTTCATTGATTTCAATGCTTTGAGGAGTTTTTTTTTTTTCAAAAATTGGTTTGAGTTTTTCAAAATTGTAATTTTTCTCAAAATACTGTGAGCCGCTGCCTATTTCGATCGATCCATTCTGTTTTTCGCTCGATCGAAAATACTTAAAATCTCTTTAAAAATTTCGGAGTGATTCGATCGATCGAAAGTGATTTTCAATCGATCGAAAGTGATTTTCGATCAATCGAAAATCGCGAATCAGGTTTTTTAAAACACTGTTCTTGACTGATTCCAACACTTTTTCAAAAAGGTTTTTCAAAAAGGTTTTTCAAACTTTTCTTCTCTCTCCGATTAGGCAAGGCTCCACAGTCCATTTTTTGTCATTTTCCTCCTGATTTTTTGCAAAGAATCTCTTTACTCAAGCCGGTAAGTCCCTTTTGCCATTCCTTTTTGAGTTTATTTACATTTTTCATGCATTTTTCATGCATTTTTCCTCAAATTTTCGGACCTTTTTCTTTTTGGGATTTTTGTTGATTCAAGCCCAATTTCATGCAATTGATCAATGGGTTTTTGTGGGGACATGCTATAAACATGATCTTGATAGTTTAATTTAATCAATTTTGAGTTTTGTGAAAAATTGCAATTTCTAGGGTTTGTTTTAATTCCAAATTGGGGATTTTGTTCAATTAGGTTGAAATTGATGAAATTAGCTTGTTATTTTGATGAAATTGATTATGCTAATCTGTTTTCAACATTGTGTAATGATCAATTTATCAATTTGTTTCAAAATTATCAAGTGGTTTTTCAAATTTTTTTTAGGGTTTTTGTTAGAAACTCTATGTTTAAGCCAATTTTGTGTAATTGAACTTAATTTGAACTGTGTTTACTGCATTAGTTCATGCATCACAACATTGTTATTGTTCATGCATCATATAGATTTTTGTTCTATATTTTTTTTTTGTGCTAACTTGCAGTCTGCCCTTGGTTTGTTTTTATTTTGTTCTTTTGGTTTTCTCTTGTGTCTTTGTCCTTTCCTTAGCACTATGCCTAGGAAGACTAGGGCTCGTAGGACTGTTTCCTCATCTTCTCCACCCCCTCCTTCTTTTGACCGTGAGAAGTTTCCGAGTGAGAAAAACCAAGAGATTTTTGAGAAGCTAAACCTTAAGAGAAAGATTTGGGTTGAGTGTTCTGTTCTACTAGATGAACTTGATCCTGCCATTAGGGCAAACTTTGAGCGTCGGGGTTGGTTACCCTTGGTGGATATTTCTGATCCTCCTCCACCTTCTGCCTTGATTAGAGAGTTCTGTTCGAACATCTCTATCCGCGTCTATGATTCCAACACTTTGGTAAAGAGTTGAATACGAGGCGTAGAGTACTCCATTACTCCCAAGGTAGTGGCTGATGCTCTAGGGGTACCTTTGGTCCAGAATCCTGTCTATCATTATAATGAGTCTCCCGAGTTGAGTGATGTCTTGTCTTACATCACTGGGTCATCTATCCAGTGGGGTTTTGATCTTAGGATCACCTCTGCTGAGCTTTCTGGGTTGCACTATCTCTTCTTTAGGATAGCCTGTCATTCTATCTAGCCCATTTCTCATGTTCACACCATTCCTCTTGAGCGGTGTGTATTTTTGTACGCTCTTGTTACTGATGCTCCTATCAGTTTTCCTCATCTGTTTCTTCGTTCTTTGAACGAAGTTTATAGGAGTTCATCTTCTTCTCATGCCCTTGTTCATCCTATTTTCATTCATAGGATTTTGCTTTATCATGATCTTAGTGGTATCCCTTCCTCTGAGCCTGTTCATGTGATTGCTCCCATAGGTGCGTCTTTCTATAGACAAAGGGCCGCTCATCTTAAAGTTGGCTCTAAACACCCTAGGTCTGAGCCTTCTAGTAACGCACCTCCTCCTTCTTCTTCTACAGGTCCTGTTGGTGAGGCTGTTCCTGATCCCGATGCTGCTGCTGCTGCTACTGTTCCTCCATCTCCTTCGGACGACTTTGATGTACGTCGTACCTTGGAGACTGTCATGACCGGCTCATGGTCAACTTTTGGTGGACTTATTTGACGAGATCCGTGCTTTGCATGCTGATCTGGCGCATCTGCATTCGCCTTCACCACCTCCTTTTGATGATAACTTGTGATTGCACTTTGGCATTCCATCACAAAAAGGGGGAGTAGAGTTTTGGCTTTGGAGTTTTTGTAGTTAAGGGGAGTACTTTTTGTTTTTGAGGAGTTAGTGGGGTTTATAGATTGTATCTAGGTGCTTCACTATGTATATCAGTTTTGAGGATATTCATGTTAGGGGGAGTAACATTGTTTTTGACATACATGATATATACTTGATTCTTGTTGCTTTGTGATTCACTGCTTATTGATTTATATTTATGAGTTGTTCATTGATATATGTCTTTATTCTATGTTGTGTGAATCTTACAAGAATGTTATACTTGTTGTTTTACTCTTTTCTGTCACACATGCGTTTATGCATTTGTTGAGTATTTCAGGAATATACAGGTTTATTCGATTGAGCTGCTGTCTACACTTGCAACTGATGGATAGTAGTTATGATTGAATTTGAGTTTATGAGCATTACTTTTGTAAAGGGCTTTTTACTTGTAAACTTTGAGCTTTTAATTTGTGTTTTGTCACGGATTGCCAAAGGGGGAGTTTGTTAAGTTTTAAAGGTTTAGGAATTTATGTATTTAGAACTCTAATTTGTAATAGTGGCAAACCATGATCAAAACAATATGTTTAGTCTTGTTTAGACTTGCTCAAAGTTGATTAATTATTGTAAAGTTGGAATCGAGAGGCTGCAGATGCATTGGTGCATTTCGGCCTGGCTCGATCGATCGAATCTCGGGTCAGATGCGTTTTTTGCAGAATTTCCAACTCAACCCTAACTTATTAAACATTTAGGGTTTTATGTTTTTGCCCTAGGTATATAAGGCAAAACCCTAGCCACATTTTAAGAGTTGCTCCTGTTGTATTGTTGCTCATACATTGCTGTTTTGTGTAAATCTCTTGTGAGATCTAGAGGAGCTTTCCTTTGCACAAAACTTAGGATTTTCAAGATAGAAATTACTTCAATATCTTGATGATCAACTCGGTTGCTGCCATTGGAGCTTAAAGAATAACAAGCGTGGGTGCTTGTAGCTGATTGGAGAATCCAAGAAATAAGGAGTCCGTGGATTCGGAGCTTGCACGTGGTCGTGTCAGTAAGTTCTACTAGTGGGTAGCATTAGGAAGTCAAGCGGGGAGCTTGTAAGTCCTTTTATATGAACTTCAATTCTTTCATAGTGGATTCAGGTTTACCTTGAGGATAGCTAGGTCAAATCCTCCACAGGTTTTTACCGTGTGGTTTCCTGGGTGATCATATCATTGTGTTATTTATATTTCCGCTGCTTTATATTTCTGATATGATTGTATGCTTGTGATAACCTAGAATTGCATAAATTGACTAAGTTAATCCCTTGGCTAATTAACTAGGTTAATCTGGTTGTTTTAAGGGGTCTAAAACCGCTCAAGTGGTATCAGAGCGGGTAGCTCTTTTCTTGTAGATCTTTTGATCTCTGAGCTGATCCTTGACCCCTGTTGTCATGGAACACGGTCACTCTCTTGTTGTTCCTCCTCACTTTGATGGGAATAACTATGCTTATTGGAAAGTAAGGATGAAAGCATTCCTGAAATCCATTGATAAGAGAGTTTGGAATTCCGTTGAATACGGATGGGAGAAGCCCACTACTCCTGTGAGTGAGTGGCAAACTTCTCAAAAAGAAGCAGCTGGATTCAATAGCAAAGCTATGAATGCCATCTTTAATGCTGTTTCCATGGAGGAATTTAAGAGAATCTTTAATGTTGAGGTTGCTCATACTACTTGGAAAATCCTCCAAACTGTGCATGAGGGCTCAAAGGCAGTTAAGATAAACAAACTGTAGCAATTAACTTCTAGGTTTGAGAGCATTAGGACTTCTGATGATGAATCCTTTGATGAATTTTATGCCAAACTGAATGACATTGTTAATTCTGCTTTTAATTTTGGTGAAATCTATGATCAACCTAAAATTATTAGGAAGATACTTAGATCTTTAACTGAAGACTTTAGACCCAAAGTGACTGCCATTACTGAAAGTAAGGATGTGGACTCCATCCCAGTTGATGAGCTTGTAGGATCTCTTCAATCCTATGAGTCTAACCTACCCAAAGCAAACAAATCCAAATCAATGGCTCTTAAGTCTGTTGATGATATTGAGGTTGGTGGATTTGATGATGAGCTCTCTGCTACAGAGATAGCTTACCTTGCCAAGAATTTTAGAAACTTTCTGAGAAACACTAACAGAAGAGCAAGAAATACAAACACTGCTGAACCTAGAAACTTTAGGAAGAATGAGCCCACTAAGGTTAATAACTTTGAAAAACCTAGAGAAAAAGTAGGTCAATCTTCAAACAATTCTTTGGGTGCTCAATGTTTTGGTTATCAAGGGTATGGTCATGTTAAATCTGAATGTCCTACATTCTTGAGGACTAAGGGTAAAGCTATGGCTGTAACCCTTAGTGATAATGAGGTTTCTGATGATGAGTCTGGATGTGACGAGGATGGAAACTTCATTGCTTTCACTGCTACAGCTATTGTCAATGAAAGCGTGTCTGTTGAGGAGAACCCTTCTGATGAGGAACTCTCAAGGATGCAGATCTTCAAGAGGCCTATAATAAACTTTGCAAAGTTGCTGCAAAGGATGCTATGAATGTTGAACTTGGCCTGAAGAAAATTGATTCCCTTGAGCTTGAAAAGAAGAATTTGCTTGTTAAACTTTTTGATGCTAATGATCTTTTAAACCATGTGAAATCTGAGAACATGCTTTTGCTTAATAAAGTTAAAACTTTGGAACATGATTTATCTATTGCTAGATCTGCTAGTTCTAAACTTGATCACATGCTGAATGTTCAAAAGTATCCTTCTGATAAATCTGGGTTAGGTTATGTTGAAAGCATCTCTATGTCTGCTCCTAATTCCACAAACTTTGTTCCTTCATCTTCTTCTGAACCTACTGTGAGTGAGGTTGTGAGTGAAACTATCAAACCACCTGTGAGTGAGGTTGTCAAACCTGTAGAAGTTTCACCTCCTAGGAAGATTAGGGTTGATCTGAGAGAGACTAAACCAAAGGATTCTACCCTTTCCAAGGACAAGATGCATGGTAAACCTGCTTGGGTTTGTCATTATTGTGGAAAGTGTGGACACTTTCGTCCTAACTGTTACAAGCTTCAAGCTGCTAAGAGAGCAAACAAACCAAAAGTGTATGTGCCTCAAGCACAAGATCCTATGGCACTTATTGGTTAATTGGTAAAGGCGTTGAACCTTTATTCCAATCCTGGAGTTGGAGGTCACTTGAATGTGAATAAGAACTCCAATGCTCGTGGTGCATTTAAAAGGTTTTGGATGCAAAAGGCTCGACCTAATTGAGTCTTTCTGACATGGTCCTTGTGCTTCATTGCTCATTCTTGTGTGACCATTGTTCTTGGGTTTCTATGTTTTTTTTGTTTTGTTTCTAGGATTTGCATTGCATAACATTCATGCATTTCATTCTAGGATTTATTTGTTTTCTCTTTAAAAAAAAAAAAAAAGCAAATTGTGTTTGGCACTATTTTTCTTGGTCTTTGAAAACAAGGTTGGTCAATTTATTTACACATAACATGTCTTATGTATCTTGTTTAGCTTTGATGAGCTTATTTATTGCACTTGACTAGTTGAAACTTTGTAGTGCATGTTGTGTGGGAAAGATGTTTATGGTGTTTATCACTTTGTCTTAATCTTGAAGTCACACGTTATTTGACTGTCGGACTTGATCCTTTTGAGAAAGGAATAAATAACCATCTCACCACTGTTCACTAGCCAATCATGAACACCTTAGTGCATATCATAAGATTTTGTGCTCGAGAAAGTGTAGCACATGCACAAAAAGAACATAAGGTGTAGCCTTGGCTTAATTGCTTAATGCTTAAAATTGGTGTGCACTATTAGGCTTGATGCCAATTCACTTAATTAAAACTGATGTGTACTATTAGGCTTGATGCCAATTCACATAATTAAGAGGCTAAATTCAAGAAACTTACATGATTGCAAGCTTATGTTCAAGGAGATGTGGAAGTTATATGATGTAACTCTTTAGATGATAGTCTCTTTTAAATTCTGTGTGATGAATTTTGTAGACTTTGTGATTAATTTCTATTCACATATCACCTCACATGTATCTCAACCTTTTCCTAGTTGCACACACTACACAAGTTACTCTTTGCTAAACACTGTACATGTTATTGTGTGTGTTTTTGATCTGACCAACCAAGTTTGAAAATACCTTAAGTATTATGTGAATGGTTTTAGACCTCTTAAAACAATCAGATTGGTTAGCCTAGTTAATTAGCCAAGTTGTTACTTAGTCAAATTAAGCAATTCTAGGTTAAAGCAATCAAATAATCATATCAAACATATAAAGCAGCGGAATAATAAATAACACAAGATATGATCACCCAGGAAACCACACGGTAAAAACCTAGGGAGGATTTGACCAACCGATCCTCAAGGCAAACCTAAATTCACTATGAAAGAATCGAAGTTTATACAGAAGGACTACAAGCTCCCCGCTTAACTTCCTAATGCTACGCACCAGTAGAACTTACTGACACGACCACGTGCAAACTTCGAATCCACGGACTCCTTCTTTCTTGAATTCTTCAATCAGCTACAAGCACCCACGCTTGATATTCTTTAAGCTTCAATGGTAACAACCGAGTTGATCATCAAGATGTTGAAGTGATCTCTATCTCGAAAACCCTAAGGTTTGTGTAAAGGAAAGCTCATCTAGATCTCACAAGAGATTTACACAAAACCGCAATGTATGAACAACAATACAACTAGAGCAACTCTAAAAACGTGGCTAGGGCTTTTCTTTATATACCTAGGGTAAAAACAGAAAACCCAAAACCTTTAATGAGTTAGGGCTGAGCTGGAATATTCTGCAGAAAAATATTCTGCCCGAGATTCGATCGATCGAGCCTTTCCTTCTATCGATCGAGCCAGGCCGAAATGCACCAATGCATCTGCAGCCACTCGATTCCAACTTTACATGAAAGACCCAACTTTGAGCAAGTCTAAACAAGACTAAATAACCTGTTTTGATCATGGTTTGCCAACAATACAAATTAGAGTTCTAAATACACAAAATCCTAAATCTTTAGAACCTAACATTATGCAAAACATTTTTTTTGCTTGAGAATTAAAAGGGAGAATTGGCTGAAACTTTCTTTGGAGAAACTAGGATTAAAATTTGGGTTTTTGAAAAAGCATTCCATTTCATCTCATACTCATGCATTTTGTTTCATTGATTTCAATGCTTTGAGGAGTTTTTTTTTTTTTCAAAAATTGGTTTGAGTTTTTCAAAATTGTAATTTTTCTCAAAATACTGTGAGCCGCTGCCTGTTTCAATCGATCCATTCTGTTTTTCGATCGATCGAAAATACTTAAAATCTCTTTGAAAATTTCGGAGTGATTCGATCGATCGAAAGTGATTTTCGATCGATCGAAAGTGATTTTCGATCAATCGAAAGTCGAGAATCAGGTTTTTTAAAACACTGTTCTTGACTGATTCCAACACTTTTTCAAAAAGGTTTTTCAAAAAGGTTTTTCAAACTTTTCTTCTCTCTCTGATTAGGCAAGGCTCCACAGTCCATTTTTTGTCATTTTCCTCCGGATTTTTTTGCAAAGAATCTCTTTCCTCTAGCCAGTAAGTCCCTTTTGCCATTCCTTTTTGAGTTTATTTACATTTTTCATGCATTTTTCATGCATTTATCCTCAAATTTCGGACCTTTTTCTTTTGGGGATTTTTGTTGATTCAAGCCCAATTTCATGCAATTGATCAATGGGTTTTTGTGGGGACATGTTATAAACATGATCTTGATAGTTTAATTTGATCAAATTTGAGTTTTGTGAAAAATTGCAATTTCTAGGGTTTGTTTTAATTCCAAATTGGGGATTTTGTTCAATTAGGTTGAAATTGATGAAATTAGCTTGTTATTTTGATGAAATTGATTATGCTAATCTGTTTTGAACATTGTGTAATGATCAATTCATCAATTTGTTTCAAAATTATCAAGTGGTTTTTCAAATTTTTTTTAGGGTTTTTGTTAGAAACTCTATGTTCAAGCTAATTTTGTGTAATTGAACTTAATTTGAACTGTGTTTACAACATTACTTCATGCTTTACAACATTACTTCATGCATCACAACATTGTTATTGTTCATGCATCATATAGATTTTTGTTCTATATTTTTTTTTTTTGTGCTAACTTGCAGTCTGCCCTTGGTTTGTTTTTATTTTGTTCTTTTGGTTTTCTCTTGTGTCTTTGTCCTTTCCTTAGCACTATGCCTAGGAAGACTAGGGCTCGTAGGACTGTTTCCTCATCTTCTCCACCCCCTCCTTCTTTTGACCGTGAGAAGTTTCCGAGTGAGAAAAACCAAGAGATTTTTGAGAAGCTAAACCTTAAGAGAAAGATTTGGGTTGAGCGTTCTGTTCTACTAGATGAACTTGATCCTGCCATTAGGGCAAACTTTGAGCGTCGGGGTTGGTTACCCTTGGTGGATATTTCTGATCCTCCTCCACCTTCTGCCTTGATTAGAGAGTTCTTTTCGAACATCTCTATCCGCGTCTATGATTCCAACACTTTGGTAAAGAGTTGGATACGAGGCGTAGAGTACTCCATTACTCCCAAGGTAGTGGCTGATGCTCTAGGGGTACCTTTGGTCCAAAATCCTGTCTATCATTATGATGAGTCTCCCGAGTTGAGTGATGTCTTGTCTTACATCACTGGGTCATCTATCCAGTGGGGTTTTGATCTTAGGATCACCTCTGCTGAGCTTTTTGGGTTGCACTATCTCTTCTTTAGGATAGCCTGTCATTCTATCTAGCCCATTTCTCATGTTCACACCATTCCTCTCGAGCGGTGTGTATTTTTGTACGCTCTTGTTACTGATGCTCCTATCAGTTTTCCTCATCTGTTTCTTCGTTCTTTGAACGAAGTTTATAGGAGTTCATCTTCTTCTCATGCCCTTGTTCATCCTATTTTCATTCATAGGATTTTGCTTTATCTTGATCTTAGTGGTTTCCCTTCCTCTGAGCCTGTTCATGTGATTGCTCCCATAGGTGCGTCTTTCCTTAGACAAAGGGCCGCTCATCTTAAAGTTGGCTCTAAACACCCTAGGTCTGAGCCTTCTAGTAGCGCACCTCCTCCTTCTTCTTCTACAGGTCCTGTTGGTGAGGCTGTTCCTGATCCCGATGCTGCTGCTGCTGCTGCTGTTCCTCCATCTCCTTCGGACGACTTTGATGTACGTCGTACCTTGGAGACTGTCATGACCGGCTCATGGTCAACTTTTGGTGGACTTATTTGACGAGATCCGTGCTTTGCATGCTGATCTGGCGCATCTGCATTCGCCTTCACCACCTCCTTTTGATGATAACTTGTGATTGCACTTTGGCATTCCATCACAAAAAGGGGGAGTAGAGTTTTGGCTTTGGAGTTTTTGTAGTTAGGGGGAGTACTTTTTGTTTTTGAGGAGTTAGTGGGGTTTATAGATTGTATCTAGGTGCTTCACTATGTATATTAGTTTTGGGGATATTCATGTTAGGGGGAGTAACATTGTTTTTGATATACATGATATATACTTGATTCTTGTTGCTTTGTGATTCACTGCTTATTGATTTATATTTATGAGTTGTTCATTGATATATGTCTTTATTCTATGTTGTGTGAATCTTACAAGAATGTTATACTTATTGTTTTACTCTTTTCTGTCACACATGCGTTTATGCATTTGTTGAGTATTTCAGGAATATACAGGTTTATTCGATTGAGCTGCTGTCTACACTTGCAACTGATGGATAGTAGTTATGATTGAATTTGAGTTTATGAGCATTACTTTTGTAAAGGGCTTTTTACTTGTAAACTTTGAGCTTTTAATTTGTGTTGTGTCACGGATTGCCAAAGGGGGAGTTTGTTAAGTTTTAAAGGTTTAGGAATTTATGTATTTAGAACTCTAATTTGTAATAGTGGCAAACCATGATCAAAACAATATGTTTAGTCTTGTTTAGGTTTGCTCAAAGTTGATTAATTATTGTAAAGTTGGAATCGAGAGGCTGCAGATGCATTGGTGCATTTCGGCCTGGCTCGATCGATCGAAGCTTAGGCTCGATCGATCGAATCTCGGGTCAAATGCGTTTTTTGCAGAATTTCCAACTCAACCCTAACTTATTAAACGTTTAGGGTTTTATGTTTTTGCCCTAGGTATATAAGGCAAAACCCTAGCCACGTTTTGAGAGCTGCTCTTGTTGTATTGTTGCTCATATATTACTGTTTTGCGTAAATCTCTTGTGAGATCTAGAGAAGCTTTCCTTTACACAAAACTTAGGGTTTTCAAGGTAGAGATTACTTCAATATCTTGATGATCAACTCGGTTGCTGCCATTGGAGCTTAAAGAATAACAAGCGTGGGTGCTTGTAGCTGATTGGAGAATCCAAGAAAGAAGGAGTCCGTGGATTCGGAGCTTGCACATGGTCGTGTCAGTAAGTTCTACTGGTGGGTAGTATTAGGAAGTCAAGCGGGGAGCTTATAAGTCCTTTTGTATGAACTTCGATTCTTTCATAGTGGATTCAGGTTTACCTTGAGGATAGTTAGGTCAAATCCTCCCCAGGTTTTTACCGTGTGGTTTCCTAGGTGATCATATGATTGTGTTATTTATATTTCTGCTGCTTTATATTTCTGATATGATTGTATGCTTGTGATAACCTAGAATTGCATAAATTGACTAAGTTAATCCCTTGGCTAATTAACTAGGTTAATCTGGTTGTTTTAAGGGGTTTAAACCGTTCATTACTCACTTTAATAGTTTTTGGGGAAGATTTAGATTGACGCAATAGTTTAGGAGGACAAAACACAATTACATCCCTAATACTTTTTTGTATATTATTACTCTTTTTTGTACTCATTAAAAATTTATGGAGAAAAATTCACATAAGGGCAATTGGTGATTGAACTAAGTTACAATAATTTGACTCTAGGTTTAATTTCTTTCATTCTGAAAATCTAGGATTTTTGATTCATTGCTTCTTTCTTGTTAGGACATATATGATTCACTTGTTAGGAACATATGTCACTATTTTGTGTAATTGGCTAATCCTTTGACAAAATGCATTTTACTTGTATTTGGGTAGATCTAGGATGTGTTTAATACTTCAAGAAACTTTGTTTCAAGATCAAGTGTTGAAGCCATGCAAGTTTGTCCAAGTTTCAAGCCAAGAAAGTGCTTGTCATTAAAGCTCGACAGCTAGCTCGACAACTAGCTCGACAACTAGCCATCTGTCGAGGTTTAAAGTGCTGATCAGCCCCGTGGCTCGACAGCATCTCGACAGCTAGGCATCTGTCGAGGTTTATGGAAAACAAAATTTCAGATCTGTTTTGACTCTAATCTGTGATTATGTGTTTGGGCTTTCTTTTCTCACAACCCTAAACATATAAAAAGATTATTTTAAGGGCCGTCAAAGAGGACACAAGTTGCACAAGTGTTGAGCAAAGTTTGTTCAAGCAAATTGTGACCGGAGACAGAGTTTGCCCTAGTTCATCATTCTTGTGAAGAAGTTGCTATGTTTGTGCACCGTAGGGTTTCATAACCAAGCATCTTCTTGATCTTCATCGTCTAGATGAACTGAAGAACTTTGCAGCCAACAACCTTCTCTAGTTGGTGATTGAAGTCGCGTACTGGGATCCGCGCAATTGGTTAGTCACGTACTGGGAGTCGTGCATCAAAAGGAGAAATTGTCACTACGGAACAAGTTCAATTGGGTATTGGGGTTGGGTTCAACTATAGGTTGGTATAAGGTACTAGGATTCCTTTACTTATAACCGCTTGTTGTGATAATAGTGGAATTTCAGGAGTGGTGACCTTAAAATCACTCGGTGGGATTTTTGCCGTGTTGGTTTTCCCCATTCATAAACAAATCACCGTATTAATTTATTTTCCGCTGTATACTTAGTTTAATTGGTGATTTGTTTATGCTACCACACGTTTGCATGTTAATTTGATTAATGAATTAAACTTGGCTAATTAATCAATCAATTCATAACAAGGGGTCAATACGTTTTTGGCCTATCATCTATCTCTTTGTTTAGCAATCACTTTCTTAATTTCTTTCTCTTGCAAGTAAATACATAGAAAAGAATATGCACAAGCACACAGAAATTAAATGGTATTTGAAAGTGCTCAATACACTGAGTAAAATTCATTCAATGATGTTATTATATATCCATACCTTTAAGGGAAAAAAAAAAACTGAAGATAATTCACAAGTCCTCAAGTAGACAAATACCTGCACATAAGAAATATAGTTGGTCTCAACACACTAGCACTACAACAATTGACAGAATTCGATTGGTACATTCATATATGTTTTGAGTATGATTAATTTTGCATTGGCTGTCAATAATCAATCACCAATGAGTTGCCACATCAAATTTCTTTTACATGTTATGAGTATGCTACAACACTCATTAGGTACTCGGATTTCATCAAGGACAGAAGCATAAGGAAAGAGATACCATAATGAGGGGCTTGCATCGAACTTGTCACTTTCCCCAACTAACATGATGGCTAAAATGAGAAAACCCGACTCAAATAAATTGCCCCTCGAATGAGAAATGTTGCCGCAGAATGCTCCAATGTCTTCCCCGCAGACCATGAACTAATGTTGTTCACCATCCTCAATAGCACAGACTGTGCAGGGATGCGCATTGGCTAAACAAATCATATCAAGATAATCATATTAGTAGTTGTATTTGGTTTCTGCTGATTCTATCATCTACAATATTTCCAGTCAAATGTAAAATTTTTTGTGGCAACAAACTATTCCTAACCATGTTGAAAACATTTTCTAATAAAACTAGCAATGGAACAAACATGGGCAATCGCTGCAATAGATGGTTCAACACTATAACCAAAATATGAAATTTCCGGTCCTAATGTTTAGTCTTCTACATCTACTAGCTGGGCTATTCTTAATGACACTACAATAAGGTATTAATCTAATATAAATATAATGTAATATATAATGGTTGGATCAAGATATGCCCAACAGCAAGATTTTACTGGCTTTAACGAGGATCAAAACCCAAGTGAAAATTGGGAAATCACATCGTCTTGGGACCAATGAGAATCTTGTATTGGCCTGTGATGACCAGGTTGCGTTTGATGCTCAGGATAGCTGAGATGATTTTTTTTTTTTTTTTGGGTGAATCAATATCTATCTAAAATAATAAAATCATTAATGACTTAAGAAATAGTATAATTGTGTGTTAACCTCGTGAACCAACCGGGGAAGCATTCCATGGATGCTTCAAGCAATGATAGCATCCTTCAAAACTCTTGTTTTTCCCATGCCATCAATTTCTATAAATGAAAAAGCTTTCTTAGGCAATCTAAACTTGTTTTCACCCTCTTGGTAGTTATCCATCGGGGATGGAAAAACTTTAAACAAGTTTTAAGATCTTGCATTTTAGAATAATACTAGGGAGGTATATATAGAAACTTCAGGTGATGAAACTGACGATGGAAATGAAAGATTTATGAAATCAAAAAGAATCTTTTTTATGTAACGTTTTTTTTTTTAATTTTAGAAATAAATGACTATTTGGAGAAACCATTTACACATATTTGACTCACTTGTAATGAGATATAACGTGGCATTAGAAATACCAAAATTAAAGTCTATTAAAATTCAGAAGCATCAGTTCATGTGATCACATAAGACGCATGTAACGCATATTCAACTAATTAGACAAATCAGTTACACTGACTCACTTGTCATGAGATTCAACATGGTATATTTTGTTCACATGATATCATCAGACACAAGTAACGCCTATTCAACTAAATAAAGAAATTGGTTACATTAACTTGTTATGAAATTCAACATAGCATAAGTAATAGCAAAATTAAAGTCTATTAAGATTCAAAAGAATCTATTCACATGATTTCATCGAACTCATGTAACGTCTATTCAATACTAAGTGGGGAAATCGGTTACACTAACTCATCAAACTCATGCAACGCCTATTCAACTAGGGAGGTAATATAGAAACTTTAGGTGATGAAACTAATGATAGAAATGAAAGATTTGTGAAATCTGAAAGAATCTTTTTTATGTAATGTTTGTTTTAATTTTAGAAATAAATGACTCTTTGGAGAAACTGTTTACACATATGTGACTCACTTGTAATGAGATATAACGTGGCATAAGAAATAACAAAATTAAAGTATATTAAAATTCAGAAGCATCAGTTCATGTGATCACATCAGACGCATGTAACGTCTATTCAACTAAATAGAGAAATCAGTTACACTAACTCACTTATCATGAGATTCAACATGGTATATTTTGTTCACATGATATCATCAAACAAAAGTAACGCCTATTCAACTAAATAAAAAAATCGGTTACACTGACTAACTTGTTATGAAATTCAATGTGAGATAAGTAATAGCAAAATAAAAGTCTATTAAAATTCAGAAGCATCTATTCACATGATTTCATGAAACTCATGTAACTTCTATTCAATACTAAGTGGGGAAATCAGTTACACTAACTCATCAAACTCATGCAACGCCTATTCAACTAAGTAAAGAAAATCGGTTACATTGACTCAAATGTTATGAGATTCAACATAGCATAAGTAATAGAAAAAGAAAGTATATTAAAATTCAAAAGTATCTATTCACGAGATTTCATCAAACTCAAGTAACACCTATTCAACTAAGTGAAGAAATCGGTTACACTGACTCACATGCTGTGAGATTCAACATGGCATAAGTTATAGCGAAATTATTGTCTATTAAAATTGAGAAGTATCACGTGATCTAATCATACTCATGTAGCGTCTATTCAACTAAGTGGAGAAATTCGATTACACTGACTCACTTGTTATTAGATTCAACGTGACATAAGTAATAGAAAAATTAAAGTCTATTAAAATTCAGAAACTATTCATGTGATTTCATCAAACTCATGTAATGCTGCCTATTCAACTTTTAAAATCTAATGTGAAGAAGGGAATTGTTGGTGAAATAACATCTTAGCGGAGACTCCAAATGAAGGATATATATATATATATATATATACCACTTTACCCAAAGGATTAAGCCTTTTGAGTTTGGGCTTAACTATATTATATTAACTTGAACTTTGGGCTGTCACGGCTTGGGCTCTGTGGAATGCTCACAACAATTTTTTTTACTTTTAAAAGATTCAGCTACAACCTAAAGTCATCCTCGATGGGGCCGCAGGTTTCTTAGCAGAGTATCAACACAAAACAACAGCACAAAAAAATTCCTATGTTTTCCCATGGTCTTATTTTTGGTCTTGTGTTTGTTGACAACCTCTTATTTGTGGTGTTATTTCTGGTTTTTGCTTTTCTTTGCTACATGATGTTAGTTTCCAGATACTGTTGTATCTTTGGTTCCTTATATTAATACAATTTCTATCTTTGACTCAAACAAACAAAAATAAAATATAAAAAAAAAAATAATGTCTAAGTAGAGAAACCAATTATATTTTTTTTACTCACATGATATAGGATCCATCAAATTGATATCCCAAAGCATATATCTATTCACTTGATTCTTCTAACTAGGCGAAATGTTTGTTTCAATTTTAAAAATCAAAGGTTAAGTGGAGAAACTCATTATGCATATTCAATTTACCTGTAATGAGATTCAACATATCAGAATGGATCATTGAATTGAAATGTATTAAAAATACCAAATCTAATAGTGTGATTTCACCCGATTCACTAAGCACGTTTCAAGTGTAGAAATCGAAGGCAGAATTGATGGTAGAACTAAACTATTTTGAAACTCAAAGCCAATTTACTTGATTTATTTGAGTTACTGACATGTATTTCAATTATAGAGGTTAAATACCAAGTTGAGCAACAAATTACTAGTGCTTGAATTTACAAGTTCTGAGATTCCATGTGACATAATCAATGAAGATTAAAATTTATTGAAATCTAGAAACATCGCCTTACACGGTTTCTTCTTCTTTTTTCACCCATTTCACAAAACATGTTACTCAACTATAGAAATCGAAATCCAAATGGTGCAATTGAAAAAATGTAATTTTCTTGCATATAATGAGATTCCATGTGGCAGACTTAACAAAATTGGATTTACCAGAAAGAAATACAAAGAAAAAATATATAAATAAATAAACTGTTTATTTATTTAGAATCAAATGAATTGGCTGTTTTGGTTGCAATAACTAATAATATAATAGCTTTAAAAAGTACGATTACCTTCAGCTTGTCCTTTGTAGTTGTAGACTTGTTTTTTAACATGAAGTAAACATTCACTTAAATGGTTTGTTTGGGTTTACATTTTAATGTCCAATCTATTTCGGTGCAGCTTTTATCCTTTAATATTTGGGTTTGACGATACCTATTTCACAAACTTCTAAATAGTCAAAGGTCTTATAACTCAGTTAATACATTCTAGCTAGTATTTTCATTGGAAACGTCCATGATTCAAATTATCCTAGCCCCAATTATTGAATTATAAGATAAAATAAATAATAAATAAAAAAGCAAAAAGCAAAAAAAAAAAAAAAAATCAACAAAAGCATTTGAGGTATTCGTCTAGGCATCTGCTTTAATTTACTTGCATAAATGTCTCTATTATTATGCATATAAATCCTCATTCCCCTGCATAAATGCTTCAGTTATTGCTGAAGGAAATTAAGAATTTGTTTCCAATGTAAAACTTTGTTGCATTTTAGTTAATTTCATTATTTTCCTTGTTAATCGAATACTGGACTCTTTTATTTATCTTGAAGTTCCATTCTCTACAATCAAAATGGAGTGCAAGAAAAATGAGAAATTCAAACAGAAAAATCACACATTCTTGCTAGCCAAATTGAACTTAGAGGATAATTCAAATGCTAAATGTATTGCCTATATATACTAGGCAACATATGGAGTCACAACTGCAACAAGAGGAAATTTTCTATGAATGGCTATACCAATAGATTCAGTCATGTCCAAGTCCACTCCTCTTGTCCCATCGGGAAATGTCCAATCAAAGTAGTGCAAAAGCTTTGCAAAAAAACAAGCTTAAATGTGGTTATGAAAAGGAAATTCCTCGGCAACCCCTCCTACCAGCTCCGAATGGGATCAATTGGAAATTATGTCCTTTAAAGTCTATAAAGAAGACAAGAACCTTTTAGGATGAAATTCGTTTAGATTGTCTAGTATCTTAGGGTCTCTTCCAATTGCCCATACATTGATAAGAACTCGTGTTCCTGCTGCAATGTCATAACCTTGTATTTTGGCATCTCTACTTGATTCTCTTGGAGGTAACAATGGAAGGATAGGATGCAAGCGAAATGTCTCTTTAATCACTGCATTTAAGTAATTCATTTCATCCAAATTATCCTCTGTTATGTCCTTTTTGTTTTTAGTGATTGTTATAACTTCATTTTGCATCTTCTTCATCGTTTTGGGATGCCTTAAAAGCTCTATCATTGTCCACTCTAACACTGAGTGTGTAGTGTCAGTACCAGCAATGAATGCATCCTATAACAACATGTGGTTAATATTGAAGAAAGTTGTTATTATTCATGAGAAAGAGCATGAAATATCATAGGTTACTTGAACAAAACAAGCCCCTTTATAGTCGACACTATTTTCAGTAAGATCCCTTCATTAGTCATTCTTATCCAACAACATTTAACACTTCACTAGTTTGGCAAACCCCGCCCGCCACGTTGGCATGCTAATGTGTTTTTTTTTTTTGGCCAAATCAGTCGCGTCATGTCATTTAAAACAGAGAGCACAGTTGGTGCTTCCAAAATGACATAATTTTGGGAGGCTAATTTGGCAAAACAAAATACACATTAGCACGTCCGCATATCACTTAACAACCTAAACTAATGGAGTGTGGAGGTTAACTAACGGAACCAAACTTTAGGATATAAAATTCAATTTCTCAAACTTTAGGGTATAAAATTAAAACCACAAACTTTAGGGGTGTACTTTACCCTTCTTGTTATTATAGGCTCATATGTAAGTAGCGTTATGGTGGGAAAAAATCAAAGTGGTGTCATTGGCATGCAGTTAGTAGAATGGAGAGAGAGAGAGAGTTGCTTACCAAGATTAGAAACTTAATGCTTACTCTGTCAATAGGAAACCGTTCATATTTTCCTTTTGAACCCAAAGCAATACATCCATGAAGTCTTTTTGGTTTTCATTTTCTAGACTATGGTTATCACTCCCTTTCTTTTGACAATTTATGTGATCTTCAATTACTCCTTCCAGAAAATCATCAAATTGTTTAACCACCTTCTCTGCTTTAGCATCCAAGCCATTGACACGGCTTACCCATGCAAGCCATGGAATATAATCCCTTACGTTAATCACTCCCAACAACTCCATTAACTCCCCCAATCCTTAAGTTTCCTCCCACCTTCCCCATCACCATACTTCCTTCCCAAGGCCACCCTACATACAATATCATTAGTAAGCTTAGCAAATAGCAAACACTTCGCTTAAATTCACAGCCGAAGAAGAACAAGACTGTTTGAATTTCTCAATCAGTAGAGATAATTCCTCCACTCTCACCGCACGAAAGGATTGAACCCTTTTGTTACTCAAAAGATGTAGCACAAGTACACTTGTCATTTGCCTCCAGTACTTGTCGTATGGTGCCACTGCAACATCTTTGAAATCATACGATAGTTTCCTAAACATTCTTGTTTTGGGCCGGTTTGCAAAGATGTCATCATGGGTCTTCAAGATCTCTCTTGCAACATAAGTTGATGAGACAAGGAGGTTATTACATTGTCAAACTGAAGCAACATTAGGGGGCCATGGAGTTGAGCTAAGCCTTGGATGAGTGGTGAGGGTGCAAGCCAAGTTGGGGAAGGTTTTCAATGATTGGGAGCTTTGGTGGTGAAGGTAGTGAGTTTTTTTGTTGTTTGGTAGGGTGGAGGACAATTTGAATAGGAGAATGAAGATGAAGGCCAAAATACTTAAAATAAATGGATGTAGCAACAAGGGTGCTACTACTAAAAATTGCAGGAAGTGTGACATTTTCTTTCCCTGTCACAGGCAAGTATATGTTTTGTTAGGGAAAAACCTAAATCCCTTCAATGTCTATGGGTGGATTAAAGTAAATGACTACCAAGCAATAACAATATATGGAAATAAAATTTCAGGAAGCACCAATAGAAACATAATCATACAAGAACACGAAATCTTACATGAAAAATTCTAGAGAAAAACCATGGGGCTGCTCCGAAAAAAAAATCCACCATGAAAATAGAGATTAAAACTGTCAAGTTTATGCAAAAATTGAGTTTACAATAAACTAGAAATACAACAAATAAATTTTAAAGAGTAAATACAATCTCACTATAAAACAGTAACAAAAATCTTCCTTTTAAACACTTCAACTCTTTATAGTTGCAGCACTAAAAAAATTCTCTAAGAAAACTCCATCAATTTATCTTCTTATGTGCGGCTTGAGCAAAGAAAATGTTTCCACCAATGTTTCCTTTATCTTTCTTGGCATCACTTCTCATTAAGAGAAGTCTAACTTCTTATCAAAAAAAAAAAAAAAGAGAGAGAGAGATAGAGAAGTCTGACTTCTCACAAGGCTTGGAGACAAGCTCATTAAACGAAGGCTGCCTTTGATTTCTCTAAGCTTGCAAGCTCATTTAGGAGAGCTTTGACAAGTTGTGGGCTGGACCACACTAGGTGCCACGCACCCAACGTGTTTAAGTCCTTGGAGGTACTGTCCTCTTTTATTTGACTTAACAGTAGCCTCATCAGTAGCGAAAACCATTGTTTTAAAAATCAAACTAGACCAATTGGTCCAACCGGTTGAACCGAAAATTGGCCACTAATTCAGTCTAAAAAAAGCACCCCAAACGGGTCAAAACCGATCAATAACTAGCCAAAACCAATCAAAAATTGGATAAATCCGAGAACCGGAGGCAAATTTAGTTTTGCCTTCGATCCAGTTTTTAAAACCATGGTGATAACTTGAATGGTGGTAAGTTATAATTGGTGGAGGTCAAATAATACACTTCAACTACTCATAACTCGCTATGTAACAGGTTATTGCAAAAATTGTAAAATTTTATGTGTCATTAATATTATTCAAAACGGTGTCAATCCTATTGGACGAGGTGATGACTTTGTGAGTTGTCAAGTGGGCTTTCTCTAAAGATGGTAATTTCTCCTTAAATTCAGCTTATCTACTTGCGAAAGATTTAAACCCCTTGAACCTTTCTACTCCTAAGATGTGGGTTTGGAAATCAAAAACCACGCCCCGCATCAAGTTTTTCCTCTGGCTGTGCTTCCATGGCAGCATCCCTTGTAAAGAAGTCCTAGGTTCACGGGGTTTTAATCTTGATACTGTTTGTGAACTCTGTGGTTGTAATTATGAATCTATTATTCATATTCTTCATGATTGTGATGTTGCGAGGAATGTTTGGAGGAATTTGGGTATAAACGATGATAACCAGGAATTTTACAATCCTCCCCTTACTGTGTGGTTGAAGAACTGTGAATTGTCTTTCTCGCTTGCCAGACCTGGGATTCCATGGAACTTCTTATTCCCACAAGCTGTCTGGCTTATATGGCTGCACCGAAATAGCTATATTTTCAGGAATAAAAGAATTGATGAATCTCTCCATTTGCAGTGTATTAAGAAAAGTGTTGAGTTCTATGCTATTGTTCCAAATTCTTCAAACAAATCTCCTCGAACACAGATCCAAGTTAAATGGATGAAGCCCAATCCTGGTTGAGTAAAACTGAATACCGATGGGGCAGTTGGTGGTGCTCTCGGCAAGGCTGGTGGGGGTGGAATGTTACGCTGCAATAGAGGGAATTGGGTAGCTGGTTTTATTAGGAAGCTTGGTGCGGTGTCCAACACTAAGGCGGAACTCTGGGCGCTCAAGGATGGCCTTTTACTAGCTAAACAACTTAATATCCAGCATATTAACATTGAAATAGATGCTGAATATATTGTTCATTTACTTTCTAACCCAAACACTGTTAATCTTATGCTAGAACCTCTCCTAAATGATTGCAGGACCCTGATCAACTTGATGCCTAATTGCACTTTGTCCCACATATTCCGGGAAGCTAACAGTTGTGTGTGTTGGGAAATATAGACCCCGGTTGATAGAATTAACAAGTTTTAAACCCAAGTTGTTAATTAGATTTATTATGAACAAACCTTGTTAAAACAAACAAACATCAATATCATGTCAATAATGAATGCAGCGGAAAAGTAAATAAGACAAGATATGATGACCCAGGAAAACCAATGAAACCAACCAGTTTCACAATAAAAAAACCTGGGGGGAAACCTTCCTGAAAAGCAATCCACTATAGAAAAGAGAAGTTTCAGATCTAGTACAAAACCTTTGTCTCTAGACTCTACAATCCCCGTAGATGAACTCACAGCAGAAACCTTCTACCGCTTAAGAACCTCTGAACTCTTCAATATATGAACGCCACCCTTTTTGTTGCACGGATCCCAATACGTGACTCACTCACCAACTTGAGAAAGAAGAATGTTGGCTGCAAAGTTCTTCACTTCATCAACAATGAAGATCAAGAAGCACTTGGTTACAAAACCCTAAGGCGCAAAAACGCAGTAGCTTCTTTCAGAGAGAATAAGGCATCAATCACCTTTTTGCATATGTTCTCCTTGTATTCTCTCATTCTCTTATGTGACGGCCTTTAAAATAAGTCTTATATAAGTCTAGGGTTGTGAGAAAAAAAACCCTACTCAAATACATAAGCCTGGCCCAAAAATCAAAAAGCTGAAAATTCTGATTTCCGGTAACCTCGATCGATCGAGAGGTGTCGAGGAGGTGTCGAGGTTTAATGAATCTCAACAAATAGCAGCTATCGATGAGGTGTCGAGAAGGTGTCGAGGAGACAGAAACTTTCTCGATCGATCGACCAGCTATCGAGATTGCGATAAGAATCAGCTGAAGATCTCGACAGATAGCCATGTGTCGAGGTAGCTATCAAGAGGTGTCAAGCTTTAAAAACTTTGCACTTCAGCTTGCTTTCTCTTTGACAGACTTGATGACTTCAACACTTGACCTTGAAACATTGTTTCTTGAAGTATTAAAAATACCTAGAACTACCCAATTACACGTAGAGTGCGTTTTGTCAAAAGATTAGCCAATTTACATAACTAAGTGACATATGTTCTTAAACAAGTTAAAACATATATGTCCTAACAATCTCCCCCTTTGGCAATCCGTGACAAAACCACAACAAACAAATGAGCATATGAGAGAAGTCATAAATCACTCAACTCATATTCACTTGTTGAATACAATGAAATCTATCCTAACACAAACTCTTGAAAAACTTTGCAAGAAGAGAGCTTATGATAAGTAGACTTTGACAACCTGTATTTCTGAAACACTTTAAACAAAACTCATCAAGGCATCTTGTGTGAAACAGAAATAAATAGATTGCATACAAGTAAAGAAACATGTGTATAAAGAAAGAAAAGAAACAACACATGTAGAGATAGGTGAAAGAAACATACATCAGCATATAAAGAAGATAAGCACAATGTATGTAAACATGGTCACAAGACCCAAGGTACAAGAAGAAGGAAGTAAACACTCCCCCTAACAAGATGAAACACATCTCCCCCTTACAAAGGAATGTATTTCTCCCCCTAACTTGTAGAATCTTAAACAGAAACTACAAAGGTTTCCACAATTTCTCCCCCTTTTTGTCATGATTGACAAAGGGTACAAGAAGTTAGAAAGCTTCACCCGAGAAATATAAAGATGATCAAGGATGATCAAGAGGCACAAAGAAATCCATATAAATGCATGAATGTGATGAAACAAGATGCTATGGATGACAAGATAATAGAAGGATGCAAAACATGTGAAAAACAAGAAAAATGTTAAACACATAAAACCCAAAACACACACACACACTAAACAAGTCTAACCAATTTTATATTTCAAAAACAAGTTATGACAATTTAGTGAGCATACATTAGCACATGTAAAACCTTTGTGATGGCCAAATCACATTGTACCTGCACATGTATCAAAAGTAGCAAAGAATATTGCGTGTTGTGTGTGAAAAACATCGCAAGATTGCATATGTGTATACATGTTATGACGATCTGAGATATGAGAAAATAACTTTTAACTCACACACAATCATAACTGTTTGATGGGGACTATCACCTTCGAGGTACATCCTATAACTCCCACATCTCCTAGAATACACGCTTGCAACCATATTTAAAGCATTTTTAATCTTTTTGCTTTTTATTTTCTTTGTATGTTTTCTTTTATTTTAGCATATCATACATGGGTATATAAAAGAGAGAAAAGAAATACCCAAGATGTTAAGCATTTGACATCGCACTTTTGCTATGCCGAAGCATACGAATGTCTTTGACACTGCACTTTTGCTATGCCGAAGCATATAGGTGTCATATTATGATTGGCGGGCAATAGTGGTGAGATGGTTATTTATGCCTTTCTCTTAGGATTTTCTAGTCCTACCCGTCAAAAAGAGTGATATGAGTGTTAAGTTTTAAGAGATAACCTAATCTTACTCATCACAAACAAGAGCCACAAAGCTCACTTGCTTAGTTGTGCATAGAGATGCTCATCTAAGCTACAAGAGATACAAAGTTTAGAAAACTTTGTTTCATTGGCCATCCAAGGTACACAAGTACCAAAGTACACAAACACACAATGTTTTTGTATTTTTCTGATTTTTCCTTTTTATTTTTATTTTGAAAACAAAACCAAATAAAAACTAAACAACCAAACAAAAACAGATAAACAACATGTATGCATGAAAGAAAGATGCATATGCATGAAAACATGATAGAAATATGCAGATGCATGAAAGCATGATTCCAAAAGCAGATAAGAAATCAAGCAAAAAGTCCTACTTTAGATAGAAAGAACCAAAGCAAAGGACAAACAGAAAAGACAATTAAGTCTTAGGCTCCTTTCTCACCCACACAGCACGAGTCTTTGGCCGTGAAGATGAAAATGCACGTGTCCTAGTATGTCTACTAAAGGACATTGAAGAATTAGAATTCTCCTGAAATTGAGTTAAAAAGCTCAAACCTTTTAATAACTCTCCAAACAAATGTGTAGGTCCTTGAGAGGAAACCTGTGACCGTTTGGACAATTGCTTATAAGGATACAACTTAAAGCAATTAGGACGAATGTGTCCAGCAACACCACAATGGTCACAAACATGAGGTCTAACAAAGGATTTAGAATTAACCAGAATAGTTTTGGATTTAATACCTATATTACCTTTCTCAGATTGTGGCACAAAGACAGTCCTTGATCCAGAAGCCGTGGAAGAGGAAGGGCTGGAGGAAACAGCATATCTTAAGCCAGTCTTATCAGAGGCTTCCTGAAGGGTCATCTTCTTAGGTACTTCATCATCAGAAGAATCCTCACTGTCACTAGCACTCTCCACAATCACCTTATCGGTTGTGGCAGCAAAGGCCATAACTTGACGACATTCATCCACAAACTCATCAGAAGAGTCATCCTCAGTATCACTCCAGGTAGCAATCAACCCTTTATCTTTTGACTCCTTGGTCTTTTCCTTCATGAGGTAGTTTGGGCACTCTATCCTCATATGACCAAAACCTTTGCACTCATGGCATTGAATAAGGGGTTTTTCATTCTTGCCCTTCCTAGAGGATTTAGATTTCCTAGGAGGTTTGCCCTTATCCTTTTTCCTGAACTGAAGAAGCTTGATAATCTCATCAGTTATGAATGATAGATCCTCATCCTCATCATCATCTTTATCTTCATCTTCGGTTTCAGAGTCCTCAATCTCTTCCTCTATACCCTTAAGAGCCAAGTTTTTACTCTTTCCACCTTTTTCCATTGAGCTTAATCCCATCTCATAGGTTTGAAGGTTCCCTACAAGCTCAGTCAAAGGAATTTGATCAATGTCCTTGACTTCTTCAATGGCAGTGATCTTAGCATGGAATCTTTCAGGTAAGGACCTAAGGATTTTTCTAACAATTTTGGATTTTGCAATACATTCTCCAAGGTTGAAAGCAGAATTCACAATATCCTTGAGTTTGGCATAGAACTCATCAAAGGTCACATCCTCCTCCATCCTTATTTCTTCAAAACTACTAGTGAGTTGTTGAAGCTTCACAGTCTTTACTGCCTTGGTACCTTCATAGGTGGTCTCAAAAATGGTCCATGCTTCCTTGGCAACTTCAGTTGATGAAATTTTCTTGAATTCTTCATTAGTCACCCCACAAAACAAAGCATTCAAGGCCCTACTATTGAAATTTGCAGCTACAATTGTTGCATCATCCCAATCCACAGGTGCTTCCTTCGGCTTAATCCAGCCAACTTCAATAGCTTGCCATACCTGTTCACCTAGAGCCTGCAAGAACACTTTCATACGAACTTTCCAGTACGCATAATTAGTTCCATCAAATAAAGAAGGTATAAATAAAGATTGTCCTCTATCCATGACAACAGGGGTCAATGGATCACACTCAGGAAATTAATCCAATCAGAGTGAACCCGCCCCGATACCACTTGTTGGGAAATATAGACCCCGGTTGATAGAATTAACAAGTTTTAAACCCAAGTTGTTAATTAGATTTATTATGAACAAACCTTGTTAAAACAAACAAACATCAATATCATGTCAATAATGAATGCAGCGAAAAAGTAAATAAGACAAGATATGATGACCCAGGAAAACCAATGAAACCAACCAGTTTCACAGTAAAAAAATCTGGGGGGAAACCTTCCCGAAAAGCAATCCACTATAGAAAAGAGAAGTTTCAGATCTAGTACAAAACCTTTGTCCCTAGACTCTACAATCCCCGTAGATGAACTCACAGCAGAAACCTTCTACCGCTTCAAAACCTCTGAACTCTTCAATATATGAACGCCACCCTTTTTGTTGCACGGATCCCAATACGTGACTCACTCACCAACTTAAGAAAGAAGAATGTTGGCTTCAAAGTTCTTCACTTCATCAACAATGAAGATCAAGAAGCACTTGGTTACAAAACCCTAAGGCGCAAAAACGCAGTAGCTTCTTTCAGAGAGAATAAGGCATCAATCACCTTTTTGCATATGTTCTCCTTGTATTCTCTCATTCTCTTATGTGACGGCCTTTAAAATAAGCCTTATATAAGTCTAGGGTTGTGAGAAAAGAAACCCTACTCAAATACATAAGCCTGGCCCAAAAATCAAAAAGCTGAAAATTCTGATTTCCCGTAACCTCGATCGATCGAGAGGTGTCGAGGAGGTGTCGAGGTTTAATGAATCTCAACAGATAGCAGCTATCGAGGAGGTGTCGAGAAGGTGTCGAGGAGATAGAAACTTTCTCGATCGATCGACCAGCTATCGAGAAGCTATCGAGATTGTGATAAGAATCAGCTGAAGATCTCGACAGATAGCAAGATGTCGAGGTAGCTATCGAGAGGTGTCAAGCTTTAAAAACTTTGCACTTCAGCTTGCTTTCTCTTGGACAGACTTGATGACTTCAACACTTGACCTTGAAACATTGTTTCTTGAAGTATTAAAAACACCTATAACTACCCAATTACACGTAGAGTGCGTTTTGTCAAAAGATTAGCCAATTTACATAACTAAGTGACATATGTTCTTAAACAAGTTAAAACATATATGTCCTAACAGTGTGGATATTTTGGCAAAAATGGAAGCCGAGCTAGTTTCTGGCTTTCACATTTTGTAGGAACCACCGCCTGTGGTAGAAAATGCACTAGCTTTTGACAAAGCTGAACTATTTTGTAATAGACTGATTATTTAATGTTATTTTTCTTCCGCTGTTTACCAAAAAAGAAGAAGTAATTTACCGTTATAGATAAGTTTTTCTTTTGTCTTTTGGGGGGGGGGGGGGGGGGGGGGGGTGGATTGGAAGAATGTTATAGATAAGTTGAAAAAGACAAAAAGGACATCAAGCTTTTAAAACCTTCAGATCAAGACAAAAAGGACGCTACATATTGACAAAGATGTGTCTCATAAACATGCAATAGGTATGGATGGTTAAGATTTAGCCATTAAATATATAAAAAAGTAACTTTTAAATCTTAATCATTAAATATAAAAAATAGTAAAAGGAAAAAGGAAAAAGGGGAAAAAAAAAATTGTGACGAGATTGGGGTGAACCGTACGGTGCAATTGCTAAATGCAATTACACCAGATCTCAATTCCAATTTTTTTTTTTTTTTTATTTGTCAATTCCAATTATGTAGTTATACTTTTAGCACAAAAAATTATTATTATTATTATTATGTAGTTACACTTACACTATTAATCAAGATCGGAGACTATTTCGATTTGGCTAGGGGAACGAATTTCAATATTGATTGATTCTAGTGTATTGTTTCAGGATTATTGCTATTTATATATTTCTATACATAAATATATATTTGTATTATTTATGTAAGTATAAATTTATTAATTTTTATGTTTATCAACATAAAATTTAAAATCCACATATTTTATAAGCCTACATGTTAGCTTAAGTACATTAACTAATATATTAGATTAAATAAATTTTTTTCAATTTCTTTTTTTTTTTTTTTTATTGTACCGGCCAAAACGCCAATACAGACTAGTACAGGCCGACATAAACTGGTATAACTGAAATAGGCTGATACAAATCGGTATTTTTTTGGGTACATTTTGGAGGAGTACTAGTACCGTTATAATGACAATACCATATATTTCCCTGGTACGGCCAGTATTGATATAGTATTGACTTATTTGCTTTTAATCCCCCTGGCTCTACTGTGTCTTTACCTTAAAACTTTTGCTCTTTGGAGCTGAAGATAGAAATGACTGGTTTTGCTTCATTCTGATTCTTGATTTCACTGACAATGGAATATTTATGACACATCTCAATACTAGAAATTAAGGATTATATCTGACTGATATTCCTGGCTTATCCTATGGTGTACCCTCCCTCTTTCTGTACAAGTATATCTTTTGGCCACAAATGTTGTGTTCTTATATATACATAGTTAATTCAGCTAGCTACTCTTTCCTTACGTTGAATATTTTGCTCTTTGGAGCTGTAGAGAGAAGTGAGTAATTTTGCTTCATTCTAATTCTTGGTTCACAGACAATGGAATATTTCCCACTCCAAGAGAGAGAGAGAGAGAGAGTTTATGATGTTGATGCAACCTCACAAATTTTTATATACATAAGAAATTGCACAAGAATAAAGAAGTTGCATATTATTTGTCTTAGGACATACGTGGTTCACTTGTTAGGAACATATGTCAATATTTTATGTAGTTGGCTAATCCTTTGACAAAACGCACTTTACTTGTAATTGGGCAGATCTAGGATGTGTTTAATACTTCAAAGAACATGTTGTTCAAGTCTAGTAATAAAGCCATGAAGATTGGACCAAGAAACAAGTGAAGAAAAGGTGTTCATTAAAGCTGGACAGATAGCTCGACACCTGCGGACAGATAGCCCGACAGCTTCTCGACACCTCTCGACAGCTGGCTATCTATCGAGCTCTTCAGCTGATTCTTATCGTAATCTCGATAGCTTCTCGATAGCTGGTCGATCGATCAAGAAAGCTCATGTCCCCTCGACAGCTTCTCGACACCTCCTCGACATCTAGCTATCTATCGAGGTTTAAAGCTCGACACCTCCTCGACACCTGCTATCTATCGAGGTTACAGAAATCAGAATTTTCAGATCTGATTTTTGGGCCAGGCTTATGTATTTATGTAAGGTTTCTTTTCTCACAACCCTAGACCTATATAAGGCTTATTTTAGAGGCTGTCACATAAGAGAATACAAGGAGAACATATGCAAAAGGTGACCGATGCCTTATTCTCTCTGAAAGAAGTTACTGCATCTTTGCACCTTAGGGTTTTGTAACCAAGTGCTTCTTGATCTTCATTGTTGATGAAGTGAAGAATTTTGCAACCAACATTCTTCTTCCTCAAGTTGGTGAGTGAGTCACGTACTGGGATTCGTGCAAAGGAATTAGTCACGTACTGGGATCCGTGCAACAAAAAAGGTGGCGTTCATATATTGAAGAGTTTAGAGGTTCTGAAGCAGTAGAAGGTTTCTGCTGTGAGTTCATCTACAGGGATTGTAGAGTCTAGGGATAAAGGTTTTGTACTAGATCTGAAACTTATCTTTACTATAGTGGATTGCTTTTCGGGAAGGTTTCCCCCCAGGTTTTTCATTGTGAAACTGGTTGGTTTCATTGGTTTTCCTAGGTCATCATATCTTGTCTTATTTATTTTTCCGCTGCATGATTTTGACATGATATTGATGTTTGTTTGTTTTAACAAGTTTTATTCATAATAAATCTAATTAACAACTTGGGTTTAAAACTTGTTAATTCTATCAACCAGGGTCTAAATTTCCCAACAAGTGGTATCAGAGCAGGTACACTCTGATTGGATTAATTTCCTAAGTTTGATCCATTGACCCCCATTGTCATGGAATCTCTTGATTGTTTTGATTTGCATGATCTATGATGATGATTTTCAAGATGCCTATTGCAAGCTTTATAATTTTTGTATGAAATCTCTTGAATGTTCTACAAAATTGAAAGCTAAAATTAAAAAGGTCAAGCTTGAAAAAGATTATTTGATTGCTAAATTGGATGAAGCCAATAATTTGAATGAAAATTTTAAAAATCAAATTTCATCTCAAGTGGACAAAATTAAGAGTTGGGAAGAGCAACTAGTTGAATTTAAAACTGAAGTTGAAAAATTAACTAGTGCCAAACTTGTTGTTGAGCCTAACTCAAAAGAAAAGGATTTTTATATTCTTCCATTTAAAAGGAATAATCAAGAGTTGAATGCTAATATTGCTAGGATAGACAAAGGTAAACAATCTAATGTTAATGCTGAAATTTCTAAACCTATATCTAAAACTCCTTCTAGGTTGAATTATAAATCTGAATTTGTCCCCATTTGTCATCATTGTCATATTGTTGGTCATATTAGGCCAAATTGTCCCAAGTTGAGGTCTCTGTCAACCTCTAAGGTTAGACCTCCTTCTAGGAAGCCGAGTAGCTCTAAAACTGCTCATGTTTGTCACCATTGTGGTGTTTCTGGACACATTCGTTCTAATTGTTTTAAGTTGTATCCTCAAAAACAAGTGTCCAAACGGTCACGGGTTTCCTCTCAAGGACCTATACCTTTGTTTGGAGAGTTATTAAAAGTTTTGAGCTTTTTAACTCAATTTCAGAAGAATTTTAATTCTTCTATGTCCTTTAGTAGACATACTAGGACACGTGCCTTTTCATCTTCACGGCCAAAGACTCGTGCTATGTAGGTGAGAAATGAGCCTAAGACTCAATTGTCTTTTCTGTTTGTCCTCTGCTTTAATTCTTTCTATCTAAAGTAGGACTCTTTTTGCTTGATTTCTTATCTGTTTTTGGAATCATGCTTTCATGCATCTGCATCTTTCTATTATGTTTTTATGCATATGCATCCATTTTTCTTTCATGCATTCATGTTGTTTATCTGTTTTTGTTTGGTTGTTTAGTTTTTATTTTGTTTTGTTTTCAAAATAAAAATAAAAAGGGAAAAATCAGAAAAATACAAAAACAGTATGTATTTTGTGTACTTTGGTACTTGTGTACCGTGGATGGCCATTGAAACAAAGTTTTCCAGATTTTCTATCTTTTGTAGCTTAGATGAGCATCTCTATGCACAACTAAGTAAGTGAGCTTTGTGGCTCTTATTTGTGATGAGTAAGATTAAGTTATCTCTTAAAACTTAACACTCCTATCACTCTTTTTGACGGGTAGGATTAGAAAATCCTAAGAGAAAAGCATAAATGACCATCTCACCACTGTTGCCTGCCAATCATGTATGACACATGTATGCTTCGGCATAGCAAAAGTGCAGTGTCATAGACACCTGTATGTTTCGGCATAACAAAAGTGCAGTGTCAAAGACATCCGTATGCTTCGACATAGCAAAAGTGCAATGTCTATGCTTAACATGTTGGGTATTTCTTTTCTCTCTCTTATATGCCCATACATGATATGCTAAAATAAAAGAAAATATGCAAAGAAAATAAAAAGCAAAAAGATTAAAATGCTTTAAATATTATTGCAAGCGTGTTTTCTAGGAGATGTAGGAGTTATAAGATGTACCTCGAAAGTGATAGTCCCTATCAAACAGTTATAATTGTGTGTGAGTTAAAGTTATTTTCTCATATCTCAGATCGTCATAACATGTATACACATATGCAATCTTGCGATATTTTTCACACACAACACGCAATATTCTTTGCTACTCTTGATACATGTGCAGGTATAATGTGATTTGGCCATCACTAGATTTTACATGTGCTAATGTATGCTCACTAAACTGTCTTAACTTGTTTTTGAAATATAAAATTGGTTAGACTTGTTTAGTGTGTGTGTGTGTGTTTTGGGATCTATGTGCTTAACATTTTTGTTGTTTTTTCACATGTTTTGCATCCTTCTATTATCTTGTCATCCATAGCATCTTGTTTCATTACATTCATGCATTTATATGGATTTCTTTGTGCCCCCTTGATCAACTTTATGTTTCTCGGGTGAAGTTTTCTAACTTTCTGTACCCTTTGTCAATCATGACAAAAAGGGGGAGAAATTGTGGAATGTGGTTTCTTTTTATAAGATTCTACATGTTAGGGGGAGAAATACATTCCCTTGTAAGGGGGAGATGTGTTTCATCTTGTTAGGGGGAGTGCTTACTTCCTTCTTCTTGTACATTGGATCTTGTGACCATGTTTACATACATTGTGCTTATCTTTGATATTTATATGCTGATGTATGTCTTCTTCACCTACCTCTACATGTGTTGTTTCTTTTCTATCTTTATACACATGTTTCTTATACTTGTATGCAATCTATTATTTCTGTTTTACACAAAGATGCCTTGATGAGTTTTGTTTCCTCTACATGTGTTGTTTCTTTTCTATCTTTATACACATGTTTCTTATACTTGTATGCAATCTATTATTTCTGTTTTACACAAAGATGTCTTGATAAGTTTTGTTTAAGTGTTTTAGAAATACAGGTTGTCAAAGTCTACTTGCCATAAACTCTTTTCTTGCAAAGTTTTTCAAGAGTTTGTGTTAGGATAGATTTTATTGTATTCGGATAGATTTTATTGTATTCAACAAGTGAGTATGAGTTGAGTGATTTATGACTTCTCTTATATGTTCATTTGTTTGTTGTGGTTTTGTCACAGATTGCCAAAGGGGGAGATTGTTAGGACATATGTGGTTCACTTGTTAGGAACATATGTCAATATTTTATGTAGTTGGCTAATCCTTTGACAAAACGCACTTTACTTGTAATTGGGTAGATCTAGGATGTGTTTAATACTTCAAAGAACATGTTGTTCAAGTCTAGTATTAAAGCCATGAAGATTGGACCAAGAAACAAGTGAAGAAAAGGTGTTCATTAAAGCTGGACAGATAGCTCGACACCTGCGGACAGATAGCCCGACAGCTTCTCGACACCTCTCGACAGCTGGCTATCTATCGAGCTCTTCAGCTGAATCTTATCGCAATCTCGATAGCTTCTCAATAGCTGGTCGATTGATCGAGAAAGCTCCTGTCCCCTTGACAGCTTCTTGACACCTCCTCGACACCTAACTATCTATCGAGGTTTAAAGCTCGACACCTGCTATCTATCGAGATTACAGAAATCAGAATTTTCAGATTTGATTTTTGGGCCAGGCTTATGTATTTGTGTAGGATTTCTTTTCTCACAACTCTAGATCTATATAAGGCTTATTTTAGAGGTCGTCACATAAGAGAATACAAGAAGAACATACGCAAAAGGTGACCGATGCCTTATTCTCTCTGAAAGAAGCTACTGCATCTGTGCGCCTTAGGGTTTTGTAACCAAGTGCTTCTTGATCTTCATTGTTGATGAAGTGAAGAACTTTGCAACCAACATTCTTCTTCCTCAAGTTGGCGGGTGAGTCACGTACTAGGATTCGTGCAAAGGAGTTAGTCACGTACTGGGATCCGTGCAACAAAAAGGGTGGCATTCATATATTGAATAGTTCAGAGGTTCTGAAGCGGTAGAAGGTTTCTGCTGTGAGTTCATCTACAGGGATTGTAGAGCGTAGGGACAAAGGTTTTGTACTAGATCTGAAACTTCTCTTTACTATAATGGATTGCTTTTCGGGAAGGTTTCCCCCCAGGTTTTGTACTGTGAAACTGGTTTGTTTCATTGGTTTTCCTGGGTCATCATATCTTGTCTTATTTATTTTTCCGCTGCATGATTTTGACATGATATTGATGTTTGTTTGTTTTAACAAATTTTATTCATAATAAATCTAATTAACAACTTGAGTTTAAAACTTGTTAATTCTATCAACCAGGGTATAAATTTCCCAACAATTTGAAAGTGTTTAGTACATTGAGTAAAATTAGGGGTGACAAAATTGGACACGACCCGCGAACCCAACACGACACGATACGAAATTAGTAGGTTATGGGTTGAGGATTAATGGGTTCATATCATATTCGGGTTGACACGACTAACCCGTTTAATAAATTGGTTGAGTTAGTGTCCATCACATGAAACCTGTTTGACCTATCTGACCCGTTTAATTAAATAATATTTTACCAATATACCTTTCAAACCCTAAGTATATATAAACTTTGTAGTTGTTGTGGTTTATTTTCTTTGACATATTATGGTTGATTATTTATGATATTAAGATATGTTTTAGTTTTGAATTATTATTTGTAATGCAATTACTAGTTAGTTCTGAATTTTATATTAAAAAAATTTATTTGCTTAGTTTTTCAGAATTCATATCAATTTGATTAATACTAAAATTAGTTTTCTTTTTTTCCATTTTGATAAAATCTAATAAACATGTCGACACGACTGACTCGTTTAATAAATGGGTTGTGTTAGAAATCCTGACCCATTTAATAAACATGTCGGGTTAGGGTTGATCCATATAGTCGAATACTCATGAGTCGACATGACACGAACCGCACATACGAACACGAATTACCACCCCTAAGTAAAATTCATTCAAGTATGTCATTCCTCCACACCTTATAATTTGTACTTTGTCCTCAAGTAGACAAATACTTGCCGCCCAATAGATACAATTGGTCCCTACACACTAGCACTACAACAATTGATAGAACTTCGATTGGTACATTCGTATATGTTATGAGTACGATTTTGCTTTGCATTTGGCTTTCAATCACCAATGAGTTGCCACATCAAATTTCTTTTACATGTTATGATCATGTTACTATTTACTACTACACTCATTAGGGATTTCATCAAGGACCGAAATATAAGACCATGAAAGAGCTTCCATAATGAGGGCCTTTCATCAAACTTATCACTTTCAACTCAAAAGGAGTACTGAGAGGCATTCATGAAGACATTATTTTATTGGAGTTTTGGTTGCCTCAGAATACTCCAATATCTTTCCCCGCAGACCATGAACTAATGTTGTTCACCATCTCCTACAGCACAGACCGTGCAGGGATGCGCATTGGCTAAGCAAATCATACCAACACAAGATAATCATATTAGTAGTTGAATTTGGTTTCTACTGATTCTATCATCTACAATATTGCCAGTCATATGTAATATTTTCTGTGGTAAAAAACTATTCCTAACCATGTTGAAAACATTTTCTAATAAAATTGGCAATGGTTAGCATCCACAGCCGGAATGCTAATCTCATCCTATTTTACCATCCCAAAAAGTCACTTTATCAATTATAGAATACCATTTTACTATTCATCCAGCATCCCAACTTTTATTTTCTTATCCTACTTATTAAAATAATATATTTACACATTAAAATATATTATCCAACAAAATGCACTCCTCTCACAGAAAAACGCAGCAACCCTGTTCCAAAAAAAGAAAAACCCAGAACCCACCTTGCCACCACCACGCCACCGGCCAGCAACCACCACCACAACCAAACTCACCACTAACAACAACCACAAGAAACAACCACCAAGAGGAAAGGAAACACAAAAAATTGCCAAAAACTACCACCACCGATCGAGGAAATTGCCAAGAAACACAAAAAAATTGCCAGAAACACACCAAGAAGAAAAACCACTTCAAACCCTCGCTCGAGGAAATCACTTCAAACCCACCACGCCGACTCGCCGAACTCCATAAGCCACCGATCAGCAACCCCAAGCCACCGATCAGCAACCCCAAGCCACCAATTAGCAAACCCAAGCCACCGATCAGCAAACCCACCCCGCCGATTTGAAACCCAGGCCGTCGAAAATACTCTATCACTGATTTGAAACCCACGCCATCACCGATCAGCAAACGCCATCGCCGCCACGCCTTCAACGGACCTTGCTTCCACCAATAGCGAGTCAGAGAGTGAGAGAGCGTAGATGAGAAAACAGAAAGAGAGAGTTGAGAAAGAAAGAAACGTCTCAGCCCCAGAGACAAAGAGAAAGAGAAGACAGAGGAGAGAGAGAATAAAAGTGATTAAAAAATTTATACAATTGTGCTACAGTGCGATTCTACATGTAGAATCGCACTGTAGCACAATCCTAAATTTTTTTAGGATTCTTCAGATTTACAATCCCAGCTGCTGACTCTTTTAAGCTTAAAATGCCAAAATTTCCTTAGATTTAGCATTTACAATTTCCACTGCGGATGCTCTAATGTTTAGGCTTCTACATCTACCAGTTGGGCTATTCTTAATGACAGTACAATAAGGTATTAATCTAATATAAATATAATGTAATATATAATAGTTGGATCAAGATATGCCCAACAGCAAGATTCTACCGACTTTAACGAGGATCAAAACCCAAGTGAAAATTGGGAAATCACCTCCTCTTGGGACCAATGAGAGTCTTGTTCTGGCCTATGATGATAAGGTTGTGTTTGATGCTCAGGATGGATAAGTGAGCTGAATCTAATTATACTAACTTATTTATTAACATATTACAGTAATAACTATCTAAAATAAGTAAATCATTTATGACTTAACAAATGGGATAATTAATAGTGTGTTAACCTTGTGAGCCAACCGGGGAACGTTTCCTTGGATGCTTCAAGCTATGAGCGAGATTTTCAGACCCGGACCATTCAAAGAACCGGAGAAGGGAGAGGTTCAAGGTTTTTAAGGTCGGACCAAGGTCCAACCGAGGTCGAACCGTGATGATGTCAAAATTAATTTAATATTAATTAAAATACAAATAAATGTATTAAATGTGTAAAAATATGAAAATTTACCCTTAAAAAAATATTAAGCAATTAAAACAACTTTCAAATGTATTTTCGTTATTTTTATAAAGTGAATAGAAAATAATAAATATAAACAAGCTTTAAAAATTTTTATTTATTATTCTTTCAAATAAAAAATGCATTTTAATTTAAAATAAAATCATTTTTAACATAAATTTACAATTTACAATTTTCATATTCATATTTATTGATGTGAAAGAATAATTCTTGAACAAAAAAAAAATAGAAAATACTATTAAGTAAATAGTGATAAAATTAAATCCAAAACTATTAATCTTGTTGAATTAAAATAAATAAAATATAAGTTTCAAGAAGAACACAAGGAAGCCTAGTGGTTCAGTGGTTAGCGTGTTGGACAAAGGTCCAAAACTCCTAGGAGATCGCTGGTTCTATTCCTGGAGCGCGCGTTTTTCCTAATTAATTTCAGAACCAGTTTTCACTTGCTAAAGAACTGGATTGGGGCCCGGGTCACGGGTAACCGGGTCGAACCGTCCGGTCCGGTCCGGATTTCACTACCTTGGCTATGAGAGCACCCATCCAAACTCTAGCTTTTCCCATGCCATCAATTTCTATAAATGAAAAAACTTTCTTAGGAAATCTGAACTTGTTTTCACCCTCTTGATCGTTATCCATCGAGGATGGAAAAACTTTAAACAAGTTTTAGATCTTGCAATTTAGAAGATGACTAGGGAGGTATATATAGAAACTTCGGGTCATGAAACCGATGATAAAAATGAGAGATTAGTGAAATCTGAAAGAATCTTTTTATGTAATTCTATCTTACTAACATAACGTTTGTTTCAATTTTAGATATAAATGATTAAGTGGAGAAATCGATTACACAAATTTGACTCACTTTAATGAGATTCAACAAGTAATAGCATCTATTTGAATGATTCTCTCATGCTCATGTAACGTTTATTCAACTTTGGGCGATGAAACCAATGATAGAAATAAAAGATTAGTGAAATCTAAAAGAATCTCTTTTAAGTAATTCTATCAAATTCACATTATGCTTGTTTTAATTTTAGAAATAAATTACCAAGTGGAGAAATCGGTTACACTAATTCACATGTTATGAGATTTGAAGTGGAATAAAAAAAGGCAAAATTAAAGTCTATTAAAATTTAGAAGCATCTATTCACATGATTTCATCAGAATCATGTAACGCCTATTATGTAGAGAAATCGGTTACACTGACTCACTTGTTATGAGATTCAATGTGACATAAGTAACAGCAAAATTAAAATATATTAAAATTCAGAAGCATTTGTTCACGTGATTTCATCCTACTCATGTAATATCTATTCAACTGAGTAGAGAAATCAATTACACGAACTCACTTGTTATGAGATTAAACGTGGCATAATTAATAGCAAATGAAAGCATATTAAAATTCAAAAGCATCTATTCACATGATTTTATCAGACTCATGTAACGCCTATTCAACTAAGTAGAGAAATCGGTTACACTGACTCGCTTGTTATAAGATTCAATGTGGCATAAGTAATAACAAAATTAAAGCCTATTAAAATTCAGAAGCATCTATTCACATGATTTTATCATATTCATGTAACGCATATTCAATTAAGTAGAGAAATTAGTGTCTTGAACTACGGTTCCAGTTTTCTTTTAAAAAACAAATCCAATTATCACAAAATTTAGGGGCATATTTTCTGAGTGTATTTTCAATAAAGATACTATAAATTTGTGATTTGATTCAATCAAAAAGGGTGTGTTCCATGTGTAACCCGAAGGAGCTTCTCAAGTCGAAAAGCATATTATACATCATTGATATAAATTGTAAAGGAGGCATTAGGCATACTAAAACAACCTATATAACTCCACCAATTTTAGAAAACCCTTTTTTTTTTTTTGTTGAGAAAAACCAATTTTAGAAAACAGAGTAGTAAAAAATTGTGAGATTTTCAGAATGTCTCTTTCGGAGCTTAATCAACAAAAACCAAGGTTGTCTTACGCTACCCAAAACACCTCCCCTTTTGTCCCAATTGTCCAAAGCACCACGAGCTTCAGCTTCTCATTTTGCTTCCCTCCACAAACTGAAAAATACAAATGAGACCTCCGGTGATGGTCCACGCTACTAGAGTTGAGGCACACAATGTCCAAGGTCTAAATCCTCTCACACACTCACAAAAAATGCTAGAGAGAGAGAGAGAGAGAGAGAGAAGATAAATTAGTGAAAAGGTTGTTGAATGCTCAAATTTTGTTTGTGTGAAGAAAAATTCTCAATGGGGGTTTTGTAGCCACACCCCATTGAAGGGCTAGCTAAAAATCAACCTAGGAGTTATGCCCAAGCATTGCTCCATATGGCTATTACCAGCCACCTGTGTGATGCTCATGCTCATGCTCATGCTCATGCTTTACACCGAATAAGTCAAGCTCGAGCAAGATCTTTCATCCTAGTTTCAACTATCATTCAAAACCCTACTTAGAGAACCTATATAAAGTACATTAAAAACAGTTTTTCCAAAGTTTGAGAGGAAGTAAAAGTGTAAAACCCAGGGTTCTGAGAGGATAATTGTCTCCTTCTCTTGGGTTTGAATGAGAAAACCTCGCTAGTTTGTTATTTATACCTGTGATCCAAATTTGAAACCACATAGTTCATTACTCCAATGAGTTCATACACATTTTCAATGAGATGCCATGTTAGAGAATCTAGTTCGTGAAATAGATGTCATTTCTGAACTGATCCTATTGAAGAAGACCTTAATTTCTAAAGCTATTATGACATAACAAAAAATAAAGAGTACAGTAATAGATAGTAAAATTCAAGAGAGGTCTTTGTAAAGGAAAATACTAAATTTAATACAATTTTTACAACATAAAACTTACAAACTTGTATAATAGTGAATGTGATTTGTGGTTTCAACTACCTAGGAAATAAATGTTTGAATAATTGACATATCAATTTGTAAGCTCTATGTAGTAAAGTTTGTAGTATACCTGCATCACTCCTTTGTAAAAGCCAAGTACTTCGATACCGATTATTATGATTCAGGTTTTGGTTTTTGGTGACAGGATGTCTTTGAGCAAAGGAAGGGCCAAACCATACACAAATGTCAAAATGATCCCGCCATTCTCTTTCACAACAAAAATTATCAATCCTCACAAAATTTGATTGAGTAAACATTTTGGTAATCACTACACCCTTAATAACACAGTTTTTACATTTGAATTATAATAAAAGCAGATACAAGAAAAAACAAAAATACAGGAGCAACCCTATTACACCAAAATTATAGGAAGAAGTTTCTTCCCAAGAGGAACTGCATATTAGCATGCAGTTTCCAAGCCATACACTATTTACGGTATTGGAAGCAGCAAAGCATGAAGTGGCCTTTACATTAGTCTTAGTTCATATTCACCAGCCATCGTTATGTATCTCACCCATGGAAGAGACTGGTATCCACTTTTTTCAATAATTTTAAGATACCGAACCTGACAAAAAGCCAAAAACTCAATTTATACGAGCACATTAATTATGATCAATCGTATTTTCAACATTACATTTATTATTACCAAACCAGACAGCGAAGACAGAATGATTCATATATAATCTCATTTGCCCCAATTTGTGCTACCTCTAACATCCACAAATGAAGATTAATGTAATATTATCCTACACTTTCGTTTTTTAAAATGTCCATCCTATGAACTATGATCATTTTTCCCTTTTTGATAGATATGACAGGTTTTGAATTTATAACATCTCTATGATGATAGTTCCTTACCATCACACTAAAACACTAATAAGTTTCTTTTTTATGTAAGTGAGATTTGATCCTAATTCAACATGTGATGCCCCAATTTGATTGATTGTGTGATGTGTGTGGGTGTGTGATGAAACCATATCGGGTATTTACTGGGTTGAACTGGGCTTTATTAACAACTACAAGGAGCCTCAATTGTGACTAGTCCTTTTGAGGTATAGCGCAGATGTGGCTAGCGCTTTTCCTTGGGTCGTTACACAATGACTAGGGACTTACCACATGAGACTAACTAGGGACTTACCACATGAGACTAACTGAAATCCATATGATCATATTATTTCTTAATCGTAAATCTACACCACAAAACATGGCTAATCCAGTAGTTTCTCATATTGTTTTCCTTCAACTTGGCATACATGCAACCATTGCATGACACTCAAAGTTCTCCACACCGTTCACCCCACCCAAAATTTGTGGAATATCCTCTCTCAACAAAAGTCCAACATAGAACAAACCATTACAATACTGTGATCCTCTTTTACAAACCCTTGCTATTTACTATATATTGAAAAGCAGCAATAGAGAGTGCAACTCATGTACATAAGGAGAATACAGAAGAGGTAACCCAAAGAATACGATTCAATCCTTGCTAGTTCCTCAGTTATATCCTCAGTATTAAATATACATTACACAATCTTGACCTTGTGAGTTTAACCTACTATAGTTTCATCATATTAGACATTAGTACTCTTCTTTCGGCGTTGATTTAAATTAATAAGAAAGCACCAAGTTGAGGCAAATAACAAGAATCATGTCTCTCGTCAAGCAAGTAGAGACCTGCAGAAACACATACCTGAATCCCTGAGACAGTAAAATATGGTATCTCAAACTTCACCCTGATGGGAGCTTTTCTTTCTGGAGCAGCTTCTTCAGCTGTTACACTGGGGAAGCTGAACTCTGCCCTCAACATATACTCCTAAAAAGCTCAAGGTTATGAACAAGGTTAACAATAGAAAAGCATATTGCATTATTACACCGTTAGCCACTGCTAATGGCAAGCATATAATATGAATTTGAGCTGTAGACCAGTTCCTACCTTATTACCAGGAAAAGACTTGATTTTCCAAATCAAGGCATCATTCTCAGGAGCATATGTAGCAGATCCCATTGATGTTCGGATATTAGGATTTGTAGCATCAGATGGCACAGGCAACTCAATTTCAACATTTGTTGCAGTACTGTATAAGAAAGTAACCAGGGATTAATATCAGAAACTTTGGAAATGGTTATGAAGAATTCCTAGAGAACAATAAAATCAAATGGATATTAAGGTGACACTTTCATCGTCCCATAGGCATTAAGCTACGTTGTTTTTGCATAGCATTTAAAGACCCAACTCCACTATGCGTTCCTTTTAACAGACTCAACACAAACAAAACAGAAGATACCACCCTAACACAGAAGAAAGGATTCAGCATCAATATAATGATAATAATGTGGCAGTTACAATCTCCTAAAGTCCTTAAAAGTAATTTTCTACAAAATAGACAGCATAAATCATTCCAAATGCTGTAATAGACACAAAACTCAAAATGGTGAAATGCATGAATTAAAAAAGTTGTACCCAGTTGTGAAAGGCGAAATGAACCAATTGCAACCTATTATATGAATTTATCAATACGTGAAGCTTGTACCAATTGACTATGAATAAATAACAATATGAGATATACTACATAAGTACTATTATTTGAATTTACTTCCATCAAGCTTCCAAAATCAATATGCCTCAAAGGTTCAAAATTTTAAGCACCTACTTGTAATCTTCTGTTAGCCAATAACAGGAAATACAAAATTTTCAAGCCAAAAAAAGCATTTGGCAGGGTGTATTAAAAGCTACATTCAGAAATGGGAGAGGATTTGCAGCAACCTTGTATGCAGCAATTGCTGCATATAGGGTAAGGTGGCAGCCAAAGAGAAGTGACATGACCAGCTTAACCAATGATTTTCTGTCACTTCTCTTTGGCTGCCACCTTACCCTTTATGCAGCAATTGCTACGTACAAGGTTGCAGCAAATCACCTCCCTTCAGAAATTGCCTAGAGAAAGAGCAATTTTTATATTTCAGGAAACATCAAAGACTTGTTTTCTGCCTTTTCAAATATGCAGGCCCATTAACCATTGAAAACGGCCAAGAATGAGTTCAAAATATTTAAATTTATAAGATCATTCCAAAATAATTTCTGAAATTGAATTCCATTTTCATTTCTACAAACAAGAACAGGACCCATAGAATTATTGGATAAAAAGTAAAAATTACCTGCGCTCCTTAAACTGGCTCCGAGCTTTCACCGTGAATTCAATACGACTTCTAGAATGCCTTTCAACCTGTGCTTCCACCCAAACGAGAGGTTTCACCTGAAACCATAAAAAATTTGAGCTTAGAGACTCAAATTCTCCAAAAGCGAAATCAAGACTGGAGCTCAATCACAAGACAGAATGCAATGTGATCAAACAGATTCAAGTCCATCTTAATGGCCAATGGCAGGAACAGATTAAAGAACACAGCAATTGATTATCATTAAACTTTAATTTGGAGTAAGCAATATCAACTTAACCTGAGTACTAAGCCTATATGTCATCAGGTCAAAAGATCCATCTGGGGGTATGAAGGATATTGTTCGGTCATTTTCAAATCGAGCCAATCGCACACACCTAGCAGAAATAAGATTAATATGTTTGAAACAGGAATAAGAATAACACCATCTTAACTTGGAAAGCATTCAACTAAGACCATAATTTTCATAAACCACCAGAGAAATAGAACTAACAAGATAAGCATACATACTGATGAAACTTAATATCATCCAGATCAATGGCTTTTCCTTTTGCTGTTCGACCTTGAGCCTCCAGCAGTATCCTATCATTTAGGCCAAGCTTGCACTCAGGCATACCACTACAACAAATGAAGTATGGTTAGTTGGATCTTTAATAGGAGATAGAACATATGCTCATGGACTAACATATATGCCCTGTAAGTTTCATACAGTGTTCTTCTTTGATCTAAGAGATTTTATAAAACATTATTATTTTGCTAAACAATTTTGCTGAGCATTTCAACAATTTTGCTCAGACTACAACATGTCCCTCTTTACATTCATCTACAATTCAGTAATTTGGGGTCTCAAAAATTACTAAGAAAATGATAAATTATGCACCTTAAAAATGCTCTCATTTTTAGTGCCCCAACAACATCTGAACGTATAATTTGCCCATTGCTGTTGACAAGTATATTGACACTCTCCACCACATCCAAGAAAACCTGATTTATAATGAACCAAGCTTCCATCACATGTCACATTGCAGCTCAATTAAATAATAATAACATGCACAAAGAAATCAGCCTACTTCATTCTTCTTGTACCGTATCCCTTCACTACGCCAAGAAACTGCATTTGTCACAGCCATGGGAGGACGCTGTGTCACTTCCATTCTATAAGCATCAGTCTTGATAAACTCACTAAGAATCGTCGCTTCAGTGAATTGCGGGAACCCAAAGTCCATCATTTCATCAAGCAATTCATACTGCCAAAACCACAAGGCTTGATCACTATAAACTCATACAATAGTTCGACTTAGAATGTGCTCTCATTCATGTTACCTTATCCTTAAGGCCTATTTCGTTTAGCTTATTACCGTTATACCATTACACGATAAACAAAATAAGTTCGTCCAAATGCACACTAATTCTCGTAATCAATTCTATCACTGAGAATACAAGCAAAACAATAATAATGCAAATAAACTAACAAGTTCTCTTACCACAACCACTTGCAAGGCTTTATAATCTCATACAATAGTTCAACTCAAAATGTGTTCTCATTCGTATTACCTTATCCTTAAGGGCCTGTTTGGTTGAGCTTATTTTCATCACAAAAGGGTATGTGTACAATGTTTTAAAGAATCATATTTTTCAAGGTACAGCGACGCCTTTAAAATAAGCTCATCCAAATGTAGACTTATACAAAAGGTTCACAAAGCAAATAAACTAATAAGTTCTCTTACCACAACTACAAACTCACTTATACAATATTTCGACTCCGAATGTGTTCTCATTCATATTACCTTATCCGAAAAGCAATGTGCAACGTTTTAAAGCATCACCTTTTTCAAGATACAGTTATACATCCAAATGCAAACTAATTCTTGAAATCAATTCTATCGTGAATTCGAGAAAAAAAAAAACGCTAATAACGCGAAAATAAACTAAAAGATGGTCTTACCACAACTACAAAATTGTCTCTGAGAGATTCCTCTTCTAACTCTTCAAAATAATGCTTAAACACCTGCAAAAACGAATACAAGTCACAACAACAACAAAAAACCCCCCTAAAATTCACACAAATTTTCTTGCTGCGAAAGGAATAACAACACGATTCAGAATCGAATAAAAACGCAACGCGGCTGGCTCACTCACATCAACAATACGATGCAGAAAGAGCAAGTGGCTCGCGGCATTGCAATTCTGCCTCGAGGCTGACATCAAGTAAACGTTACTGTGCTGTATAAACATGTAGGTCACTCCATTCTCGTACATCACCGGATCTTGCGATTGCGGATCGTCCTGCAAAATATCAATTGATAACAAATTGCATATCGTAAATACGCGAACAGGTTGAAATCGTATCTATATAGAAATAAAAAATAAAAAATAAAAAATAAAAAAAATCAAACTTGTATTCTGGAGCCTACGCGATAGGTTGAAAAAAAAAAAAAAAAAAAAAAAGTAACGTTAATTTTTTTTTTTTTTTTTTTACCTCTCTCTCGATGAGCTTGGTGAAGAAGCGTTCGGCCTGAGCTGCGGTGACGTCGCCGCGGTAATCGCGCCATATCAAAACGCGGCCTTTTATGTCTAGAAGAAAAAGTGCCGAGGCGGCACCAGACATTTTTTTGGTTTTTTTTTTTTTTTGAGATGATTCAATTCCAAAATTTTGTTGTGTGATATTTTTGTTGTTGTTGTTGTTGTGAAGGGGAAATGTGTGTGTGCGAATTTAATTTTTTGTTCTTTATTTTATTACCAAAAGAGGATCTTTCGGTCTTCTTCTTCTTTTTCTTTTTTGTTGGTGTCAGAGACGTTTACGAGAGAGTCTTTGTTGTTGTGTATGGGTTGGTCCAGTGTGAATTAGATTGTGAGAAGTCAGAGAGTGTTTTATTGCTCCGTTGCGCACGTGCGAGGCGAAAGGAGTCGGTCTAATTTACTTTTGAGGTGGAAAGGTCGGGATTCTATATGGGCCAATTTAAGCCCACAAATCATAATACAATTAAAAAAAAAAAAAAAGTTTTATACCTTATTTCAAACCAGATTTTTAGGTTATGTTTAATAACCCTTTTTATTTTCTATTTTTAAAATTTTGTTTTTGAGAATATAAAGAAAAAATAATTTTTTTATATTTTTAAAATTAAAAACATATTTAATTAGTTGAAATTTTAAAAAAAATTAAATAAAAAAATAAAAAATACTAAAATATGTTATTACTAGGATTTGAACTCTACTACTAACTCATTAAATGACATAGATTCATTAAATTGAATACGTGTTTTCATTGACTTTTAAAAATTAGAAACTGAAAACAACATTTTGCATGTTTTCAGTTTCCTTCACAAATTGAGTTTTGAGAACAGTTTTTTTTTTTTTGGGTCAATTTTGGATTGCCAAACAAGTTTTTTACTCTCAAAAATAGAAATTTTTTTTTTTTTTGAAAATAGAAAATAAGGGGAAAAAATAATTACCAAATATTAATTTTTAGTTTTGTTAATTTCAGTCCAAAAATTGCTTCAATTTCCATCATCCAATTATCAATATTATTTTAGACTACTAGCGATAACAGAACAACAAATCTAAAAATGAGAAATTTTTGTCAAAACTTAACTGATTATGATTTTTCGATATATAAGTTTAATTTTCACTTTTACTCTTTTAAAAAAAAAAATCTCTCAAGTTTCGACGTTTCTCCATCAAAATATTGAAAATGATTAATAAAGAATGAAAATAAATAATAAAAATAAACATAAGTTTCAATTTATTTCATAAATTTGAGAATTTAAATAACAAAAATTAAGAATATATGACTTAGTGAGCATTTGGATAAGAATTATCCTGCGTCTGCGTTTTCAGCGTTTTCATCTTCTTCTTTTTTTCATTTTTTTGGCACGCATTTCAACTTTTAGAGACAAGTGCAATGTTCACATACTATTCACGAGACTCACAACCACTTTAGTCATAAAAAAAAAATTATTAAAAATAAGTCTCACGGTACTATTCACACATTTAAAAATTATTTTATTATAGTGTTTTCAGTTTTCAGTTTTCAGCAAAATAAGCTATATCCCAACGGACTCTTAATATGAAACTACTGAATTCTATCTTCATTTATCCAAACTTTTTTCTCCCCGACTCTTTGCAGTATTGAAAAGTAAAATAAACCAACTTGAATTTTCTCACATAAGATTCAAACCTCTCAAATCTATGGATCATATTGTAGTAGGATATATATATTTAAAATTTATGTCTGGCTCTTGTCGCAATCCACCCATTCTTATCTCATAATTTTTTTCATACCTTCTTTTCCTTTCCTGTCCTTATTACCTTTTTTTTTTAATCCAACATGGATGCTTATGGAGGAGTTATGGAAAAAAGTTTCACCCCTCTGAAGAAGAAAAACGGGGTCTAGCCGTTAGCTCTCAGGAAGTGGCTCTCTCTAAACAAGCAACTCTATTTAGTCTTCTATCAAGCTACAAACCAACAAAGATTTTAACAAGGCTTTTAAATCTACTCTTCAACAACTTTAGCATTGCTCACATGGTGTAACTATTAAAGAAGTAGGGAATAATTTATTTCTAGCTATCTTTGTCAAGGAGGAGAACATATTGAAGTTCAAGATCGAACCCCTTGGTCTTTTGATAACATATTGAAGTTCAAGACAGAAGCCCTTGGTCTTTTGATAAAAGACATATTTTATTGAAACATTTCAATGGTGATCTTAGCCTAGTAATGTTACTTTTCAACGTTCTCCTTTCTGAATTCGGGTTTTTAACATTCCAATTAAAATGTTGGCACTTGTATAGCTAACGAGATCGATACTTCTCTTATGGTGGATGCCCCTAAGAATGGTCTAGTTTAGGGGCCCTTTATTCGTATCCAAGTTTATATTGATATCCTTTGAGTATAAGGAAGTGTCAAGTGATAGTCATATTATAACATTATATTCCAAATACCAAAAGATAATACAACAATAATGCTATCCTTTGTTTTTTTTTTTTATAGGATTAATGCTATCCTTTGTGCTCCATATCGTATTTCAAACATCCTCCCCTCCATGGTCTACGTATTTAAAAAATATATAATTAAATAATTCCAATTTCCAAAATTCAAATACACCGTACAATATATAGAGGCTTCTATATTCTACCCCCTAAATCCAGTCGGCCTACAAGCAACAATATGGGCTTAATATATGGCTTACGTTGGGTTATATTAACAAGTACACAAATCTGTGCCCATTTGCTTATATAGTCCTTCCAGCCCAAGTTATATAGAAGGCAAGATACAGACCAGCCCAATTTTTTTTAAATTTAAAATTTAAAATAAAAATAAAAATAAAAATCTGTCCATTTGTTTATAGTCCCAAGAACCAGAAAAATTCATTGCCTACCAATTAAAAAAAAAAAAAACCCAGCAATTAATAAGAAATCGCCAGCCAGCCAATTATCAATAGCAAGCAGAGTAAAATAAGAAAATCATATGGGCTAAGTGTCTCAGGTGGCTAGGCTAGGTTGCCCAATTATGTGCCCATGAAATGGAACCTCAATGTTAATTGTGCCATCCCTATAAACAAAAACTGCTGGATTGGAACAAGAAGCAAATATATTCATGCAAAATTTCCTTCCACTGCTTGAAATCTTGGATCGATCAGTAAACAAACAGACCCAACTTAACACCAAAAATAGTAGTAATAGAAAGAAATACACAAGGAATAACAATTAATTTATTTCAAAAGATACAACAGTACCCATGTACCCCAACAGAGAACCTTAAACAAACAGAAATATAGCTTTACATGCCCTTTCATCACTTGCACCATTTTTATTCCACCAAAAAACTCTTACCCTGAAAGACACACTCGAAAAACACCTACAAAGGCAAACAAAGCAAAGACATAAAGCAAAACATAAAAGATAAAGAAACTGATCATTTCAGATCACTAGCCCACAAAGGCCTAGTACTCTCTTTTTAAGGCCTCAAACTTCATGTCTTCACTTCAGTACCCCTACGCTCCACTGCCTTCTTGGGCTCTTGCTGTAACCTCTCTTCCAGTTTCCTGGGCTTTTTCCTTCACATTCTGGCCCATCTCCTTAGCTCTCTGACCATAATAACCAGCCGTTTCCTGCACGCGCCGCTTTGCATAATCCATGTGCTCTGGCGCCCTTGTTTGACGCAGATAGTTAGCTATCCAAGACAGTGAAGAAAGCCCTGTGATTCCAAAAGCTCCTGAGGTTAAAAACCCAGCCACAGCTAAGCCAAGGACTATTGCTGCTGGGAGAAGAACTGGGCTGAAAATCACAAGCAGTGGGGTTGAAACAGCCAGGCCTATGAGTGTCCCAACAAATGTGAGACCAGCAAGGAAGAGAATAAAGCCACCAATGGGTAAGAGAGTCACAATTGCTAGTACTTTTGAAGTTGAAGGACCCTCTTGATTATCTTCAGAGAACATGCCTTTCATGGCATCACCGGGGCGTTGGTGGTGTTTCTGTTGTGGTTGATGGTGATGTGGCTGGTGGATCTCAGCCATTGTTTAGAGGATGTTTTTTTTTTGGTTTGTGGGATTTGCAGTGTTTTCAAAAATTGTGTATTGAAGAGGTGAGTGAATGAAATGGAGCTAGGGGTTTGAGAGTTTTAAGGTGAGGGTGGGTTAAACACGTGGAGGTCAGTGAGTACACTTGTTCGATGAATGGGGTATTGCATGGGAAACATGTCGTTGAAGATAGATTTTGTTGTTGGTTTCTGATGGGTTTGGTGATAAAATTGATGATGCTTCTGCAATTTTGGAGCTTTGTGGTTGTGCTCACCGGCTCACTGCCTAGTACATTGAACTGTATGGTATGGATCAAAAGAATCCAGAAGAGGATTTCTTTTTTTTTTTTTTTAGAATCCAGAAAAAGGAGGTGATAAGAGAGAACTTGGATGTGTAAATCTAAAATGTGATGTTGGTGTCTGACAGACCTAGCTAGCTCTTAGCTGCATCAATAAATTGAAGAGGTGCAATATTATCAACAATGTACCAGTCCTCCTACAAGAAAAATTCACACATCTAACTTAACATTTGAGATAAGATAGTAATCAAATCTTTTGATATAAGATAAAAATTCTAGTAAATTCCAATCAAAGTATATATGTACGTGAAGCTCTCTTTTAAAAACTTGAACTCTAATCCTTACTACCATATACTACAAGTACATATACTCATAGGATGACCATCACCTATGTCAAGGAAGTGTGGTAATAGATAATAGTACTCAATCTTGATACTGAACCTTTCACCAATTTTTTCACATTTAAAATAAATGGGTGAGATATGAAAAATTCAATTAATTTTTTTTTTTTTTGGGTGCTATAACATGATCGTAAAAACAGACATTGGTAAAATATCGAAGAAACCTTTAGTGTCGAGATTTTTTCATAGAGTAATGCTACTCACTGAAAACATACATTTGAAAATTTCACCTCCTCTCATAAGCTGTCACGTCACCTAGGCCCCACCGCAATGCACTTATGAATAGGAGTGAAAATTTCGGTATATTTTTTCGCATCATCAACTGAAAAGCTAATTTGATTGCTCTACAAAGCCATTAAAGTATGATTTGGAGATCTTTTACTAAAAATTAAAGTGTTTGATGGTAAAACTTTATTTTAAGTAAAATGAAAATTTTTTATTAAAAAAAATAATAATTAACTTTTCTGATAATTTTTTTTAATTTTTTATAAAAAATTTATTAAAATAAATAATTAATGTGTGCCATACAAATATACATTACATTAACCTTTTTAAAAAGCTTAAGTGATTTGTTGGCATTTGAGCTCGTAGGCCAGGCCTAGTAGACGCAGCCCACCTGGGCAGCCCATTGCCTTAAGAGTTTCGATGTTCACACTATGTAAGTGCACTATTCCCTTTATTTTAAACACACACACATTCAGATATGTGAAGGGAGGCAAACATATTCTCTTCAGGCTCTCACTTGCCCTAGGGTTTCATTATTAAAACTATGGGTCTTGGTCTGTGAATACTTTGCAGGAGAATTCTTGAGGCTCCTATATATAGGCTGGCAAGCCATGGACCTTGAACATAGGAACATGTTATTATATCCTTATCCAACATGAATGCTCTAAGCTGTTTTGAAGCTTGATTGTGTATGTTTGGTCTATTCATGAACCTAAACAAATATTCTCATGAGGCTCAACTCAACTCTCAAGCTTGGGTCTTTAAAGCTTTTTAGAAGCTTAAACTTGAGCTAGATTTGCTTGATTGATTAAAAGAACAGAAATTGATCTCTTCATAACCCCCACCTTACCTCACATTTGATCAAAATTGGGTACAATTCAAATGATCAAGCTTCAACTCTGTAGAAATGATATATCCAATTTAGCCTCACTTAGTCACTTCCTGCTCTTTTGTATAAAAAATTCAAATGTTATTCTATGTTTTGGCTTGGCAAATCATTAAATTAGAATGAATAATAATCGAATCCTTTCCATTAAATTCTTCTGGGCTTGAGCTAACTTGCTTGAACCATCAATACTATGGTATTGGGTAAAGCTTGGGGGCTCAATGTTACTATGTTAGAGCCCACCATAGTATGTTTGCATATTTTTCTACGTCCCAGGTATTCCATGTGGGCTGCTTTTGTGTAAGTTTTGGCCCAATGTTAATCAAATATTTGAGGAATTCAATTCTTGCTAAAAAATTAAAAAAGTTTTGAAGTGTCACGTGGTGAAGTATTAGCTACCTAATGAATTTGTTGTAGCCTGACTGACACAACGTCTAGTGATAATAACATGATGTAACTCTCATTGTTAATGTTGTCTCTTTGTCCAAAAAAGAGAATTTTCTGTGTCTTCTCTGTAAAAAGCTAGCGGAATTTGAGTTGAACAGAAAAAAGAATATTGCTTAGAATTCCGATGTGAAAGGCCGTATTCCCAGAACTGAAGAAGAGAGGAAAGTATTCAGCAAAAAAAAAAAAAAAAAAAGAAGAAGAAGAAGAGAGGAAAGTGATTTATTTATATATATTTTTATAAATAAATTTCCAATAAATCATGTCCACTCTTCCATCATGGCAATGTGTTTAATTCCACAGCTTCGACCTAACATTTTTGTTAGTGTCCACTTCAAAACAACACGAGTTTAATTCTAAATGGTTACTATCATAAGTAATTATTCTGGTTCCTATGTGCAAATCCTCAAATTTTAGCTAGTTAATTTGTAGTGATTTGTCTAAGGACGGTAGCACAATTTGCGTACCACGTTTAACTTTTAAGCCTCTCAATCTCAACTTTGAGTCTGTTTGGATTGAACTTATTGTTGCTAAAACTAAAAACTGAAAACTAAAAACACTGTAGCAAAATAATTTGTAAATATGTGAATAGTATCGTGAGATTCATTTTTAATATTTTTAAATGCGTGAACAGTACTGTTACAGTGCATGAACAGTATTACTACAGTGCATGAACAGTATTGCTACAGTGCATGAACAGTAATTTTTGTCTCCTGCACAGTACATTCATGTGATTTTACTGTTCATGTGCTGGAAAAAAAAAAAAATGCTGAAACTAAAACGCGCTAAACGTGCAATCCAAATGGGCAACTTATCATGAAATATGCAAGGAAAATGTATAAGTGAGAGAAACATTGTCCGTAAAAAAGATCAATAAATATGTGGCTGTAAATAATTTATTGTTATTGACTTATGTAAATATTTGTTATATAAAAGCACGGCCTAAAAAATGAGGTTTAAAAAAGTTATATCTCTAGATTATTTTCATGTTTAAGTGCTTTGGTAAACGAATACTAATTTGTCAAAAAGTACGGCCTACTTAATAATTAAGAATTAAGGCATTGCTCAAAGAAAAAAGCATATGCATTTCTTTTAAGCAGTAGTATTAGTGATGGTCATTTTCATCGAGTAAGAATAACCTTAGGTCTATAAACACTTTGTCCACGCATGATTAGATCCCTCCCTCTCAAGTTCAGGGGTCCAAAACTAATCAGAATGTGATACTTATTATTGGAACAAAATCATAATCTCATATCTTCCTAACAAGATCCTTGTGTAATATCCTCTTATATAAGAAATATGTATTTGACTTCACGAAAGATTCCTCAAAGGCAGAGAATATGTCTTTAAAAAAATGGATCATTTCTTTAACCCATAATCTTGTGTTTCTTTATAATCGCATTGATGGCAACGATCATGGCAATAATCATTGGCAATCTGACGAAAACTACTTTATGTATAAAATATTAAGGCATTTCTATCATAAAAGAATATATAAAGCAAAAAACATGAGAGAATCACTGGTTTTTGGCCACATAAAACTTGTTTTTAGAACTTGTGCATGTGTCCTGGTTCAAAGACCTACCTTTAGGTGCCAGTTTATTAAAGTATGGGATGATCAATTGATAAAGATTAGAGGACAATCTATGTTCATGAATCCTCTAGTTGAGTATGTGTATGTATATATCTAGAAGTTGTGAAGTTTGAAAGGCTTTGATATTACAAATTAAACATGAAAAAAAAGCATATCCATTGCTAGATTTGAGTCATGATGCACTCGCGGCGCACAAATTGTTTGATGCATGTATATCATTACAATCAATATTGGCATGATTAATCATTTAATTGTACATTTTGTTCATTGGATCTGACTTTTTCTTTGATTTAGAACCTAACTCATTTTCTGCTTTCTAGATATGTTTGCATTATCATATGCATAAATGTTTGTTTGACTTAGTTTTCTCAAGGGAGCAACGTACTTTTCAAATATCTTCCCCCTTTCAATTCATAATCGAATTTAGAAATGGATTCAAAATGTCCTTGATGATAGAAAGAGAAAAATTAGGTAAGGCAAAAACGAGTTGTTTTCATGTGGGAATACAATGACTTGGGCCCATTGGCTTGTCAAAAAGAAATAGGAGGACTAGATAGCTAGTAAGGGGCTTGCTTGGAAAGGAAACCAGCAAGTCTTCCTCTTTGGTTCTCTTTGCACTGCCACCTAGTTTTGTGTTCCAATTGCACATTTAAAAAAAAAAAAAAAAAAAACTTTAAACTCCACCCTTAGTCCCACATTCTACAACCATTTAACTTGTAAAGTGACCATAGCGTTAAAGGTGTGCATTAATTGTCCCAATTTTACCTTAAAGGTGAAGTAAATAATTATATTAGTAAGGGTTACTAAAAATATTTACAATACATTAATTTTAGAAATTGACGTACATCAATTATTAAAAAGTAATTTAGATATTTAATACATATTATGTTATTGAATTAACATAAATCACATTCATTATTATGTCAATTTGTAAGTGTTATACAATAAAATTGATGATAGTTTTAGCATCTTCCAACGCAACTAAAACAGGTTTTTTTTTTTTTTTTTTTTTAAATATATTTTTTTCACCTTTTTGAGATAGGTAGAATGTGGAGTAGAAAATCTGCTATATATAAGACACTATAAAATATGTGATTACCACTTAGCTAAGGTTATTACTTAAATCCAGAGTATTGTACAGTTACTCTTAACAAAATTTTAGATTTTTCTTTTTCTTTTTATTTTCCTGACAAATTTAGTCACACACAATTTGATTGGTCTCTTAAGTTCTAATCTTGGCGGCGTTCCCATATTTATGAAGGAAGGACCATTTGACCCAAAGGTTAATTATTGGCAATATTTTAAATGTTTCCAATAAACAAATTTGATTCCAAAATCCAAATGCTATAACAATAATGAGTCACTTTAAATTTAAATATGGCATTTGCATCATTTTGGGTATGTTCTACCGTATGTCACCGTGGGTGTAAATGATGAGTAATATGCACCTATTATTATAGGTTTGAAAAGTCTATATAAGAATTTCCTGAAAGATAATTTATTTAATTGAACCATTAATTGGAGAAATCCTATGTACGTAGTCCTAAATTGGTTCAACTTTTTTTTTATGCTTTGAAGCATCTCTCTTTTGTGTGCGTCTTCTATCACTGTAAGAATTGAATTTGAAAAGCCAATTTCCAAAGTAATATCAAGAAAATCTCTCTTGAAAGAGAACAAATATAGTATAATGATAGTAATAAATTTTTTTCTCACTGTTGTTCAATAGATAACTTGTCCCCCACCTCCCCTTTCCTAGCAAAAAAAATAAATAAAAAGATAATCTTCTCTATAGTATTGTCACTATATTCCAATAACATTTAGACTTGTTAAAAAAAGAAAAAAAGAAAAAAAAAAGTAGTGTGGTTAAATCATCCCACTTGATATGTAGCCACAAAGAAATTGAAACGAAATATAGACCCCACTGAGAGTTTCATGTGTACTAGTAAACCAGTAGCACATAAAAGTACTCTTAATTGGTGATAAGAACAACAGTGACCTTGGGCCCAATAGCATGCAAAGACAGTAATTGACAATCATGGATTTAGTTTTATTTCACAATTACAAGATGAAGGGGAAAAAAAAAAGTAAAAATAATTTTTTCATCCTTGAAGTATAGTCTATATTTTGTTTTCTAGTTTAAAATTTATAACTCTCCATATTTGAAAATATTTCCTTGTTTTTTCATTGTCCACTTTTATTAAGCTTTTTTGTTAGAGTATTTAATAGAATATATATAATATCATCAAGATTCTACTTTTTTTTTCCTTCCATCATACATATGGACAAAATTTAATAGAAGAAAATAGAAAAAATAAATATTAAATATTTTAAATTTTCAAAGAGAAATAGAATTTTTTTGCCAAAAAAAAAGGCAAATAGATTTTTTTTTTTTTTTTAATATTTAAAGACAGATATTGAGATTGTTTATATTTCATGAAAGAAAAAAAAAATTAGTAGTAAAATATTCAAGAGACTTATTAGGATTTTTCAACCATACTTAATCTAACCAAAACCATCCAACCTAAATCGACTCGATTTTGCATAATGGCTTTTGAGTGGAGTTGTGATGTGCCTTTGTGTTAAAATCTCTTTCCATCTCCCTTGTGTGTGTGTGTGTTTGTTTCTCAAAAAAAATTTGAGTGAAACTTCAAAGAGTAATGGGTTTTAATAAATAAAACCAATTGGATTTGGATAAATTCATGGGTAGAACTTACCTTAGAAAACTAGCTTGTGAGAAGAGAGTGCTTAAGAGCTTATATACACCTGGTTAAACTTGCATTTAAGCCATGTGGGATACTCGAATCGTAACATATATACCATCATGCTCCATAGTTGATGACACTGACTTAACGGTAGCCTTTTCTCTTTTTATGGTGGCTCCACTCACCTATATATTAGTTATTCAATGACTTAGAAAAAACATTTTAATTTAGCCTCTAGGTCTCCCTCTCTAAGATTCGACCATAAAACCACAACTCATTTGATTTGGGTCAAATGTCAAGTTTTTTTATGCAAACTTATGGGTAAAACTTACCCTAGAAAACCAGTTTGCGAGAGGAGGGTGCTCAAGAGCTTATATACATATGGTTAAGTTTGGATTTAAGCAATGTGAGATACTTGAATCATAACATATATAACACCACGTCCCACAATTGACATCCATGACAGTTTATTCAATATGGTGACTTTGATACTAAATAATACAAAATATCCTATGGGCAGAACTTACTGCAGCTTGCAAAGAGAGGATCTCTAAGGGCTTATATGGACATGCTTAAGCTTGCACTTAAGCTATGTGGAATACTTAATCCTAATAGTTTCAATCAAGGAAATCCAACAAACCCAACTTAATTTCTCGATTGATTTTTAATTTTTATGCGATTTACGTGTTTGTATGTTATTCGCTCTTCAAAATTTTCACTCCTCATGATTGATACTTTAATCACCTTATTTCCATTCCTGTCCCTATTTGATTAGCTCCCGGAGTATCGTAGAATTTTCCAGTGTTTTAAACACCTTGTGATAGGCCAAAAACGTATTGACCCCTTGTGATTAAATTAATTAATTAATTAGCCAAGTTATTAATTAATCAATTTAACATGCAAACGCATGCTAGCACAAACAAATCACCAAATAACTAAATATGCAGCAGAAATTAAATGACACGGTGATTTGTTTACGAATGGGGAAAACCTAACGGCAAAAATCTCACTGGGTGATTTTCAGATCACCACTCCCGAAACTCCACTATTATCATAACAAGTGGTTACAAGTAAAAGAATTCCAAGTACCTTACCAACCTACAGTTAAACCCTTACCCCAATACCCAATTGGACTTGTTCTGTAGTGACAATTCCCCCTTTTTATGCACGGCTCTCAAGTATGTGACTAACCAATGCGCGGATCTCAATACGCGACTTCAACACTAACAAAAAAAGAGGTTGACTGCAAAGTTCTTCAGTTCATCCTACACGATGAAGATCAAGAAGATACTTGGTCACAAAACCCAAAAGTGTACATACACAGCAACTTCTTCAGAATAAATGAACTAGGGCAAAAACTTCATCTCCAGTCACAATTTGCTTCAACAGAGTTTTCTCAATACTTGTGCAACTTGTGAACTATTTTACGGCCCTTAAAACAATCTTTTTATATGTCCAGGGTTAAGAGAAAAGAAAGTCCCAAGACACATTCACGGATCCCAAGAAATTAGATGAGAATTCTAATTTTTATAAACCTCGACAGATAGCAAGGTGTCGAGCAGCTATCGAGCAGGTGTCGAGCTTTAATGAATGTGCACTTCTTCAGCTTGTTTCTTGGACAGACTTGATGACTTCAACATTTGATCTTGAAACCTTGTTTCTTGAAGTATTAAAACCATTTAGAACTAACCAATTACAAGTAAAGTGCGTTTTGTTAAAGGATTAACCAATTACATAAAAGAATTACATATGTTCTTTAACAAGTGAAACACATATGTTCTAACACTTTGCAATGCGTGCATATAGGTTTTGTACAACAACTATTTGATTTGGGTAACTCTAATAGATAGGGAATTAAAATTAATTGACAAAAACACTCATATTTGCTTTTATTGTGAAAATGTGTTAAATTTAATTTAATTTTACTAAAAAAATTACATCAATGTGATTGGTTTTACATTAACAACATTAAAAAAAAATTCAATTACTTCTTTATTTTTGTTTAAAAGATAACATATCAATAAGTAATATTTATATAATAAAATTTGTAGAATTATTAACATCGATCACTCTTTCACAGTTTAAGTAATTATTAATATATATTGGATACCCATGGAGTATAACTAATGGGGTACTCCATACTAATTATATATAAAAAAATCCATTTCATATAAAAATCAATAGGTTAAGGATATAACAAAAATTTACAACAATTTCATACTCCTAATTTTCCTAGCACTTCACACATGGACCATTGAAAAAAAAAATTAATTTCAGATTTTTTTTTTTTTTTTTTTTGGATAGGAAAATTTCAGATTGAATGAACCGAAGTGTAAGATGATAGAAAAATCAAAACCATTATAAAATTATTGGGAATTTTTATTTTATATAATCCTAACTTTATTGTATAAAAGTATGACATATATAAAGTCATCATGAATATTTTTTTGGGTAATGTAAATTGTTTTTATTAATACCAACTACCACATCAACTGTACTCTATTTGTTGAAGGATATAAAAAGGTCCAATTATATACACGCCGTGCCATGAGTTGTGTCAGTGTAACTGTTGTATACTGCTTACTTTAAATATTGGGAGGGAGGGTAGTGTCCCTGAACATAAAAAACATCCAACCTAAAAGAAACAAATCCAAAGTCCCTTCTCCCTGGATTTATTTAAACCACACGAGGGTCTTAAAGCATTTCATGTGGGGGCATCAAATAGGACCATCGATCCTGTGTTGACCTGTTGTGTTTGTCCTTTGTAATAACACTTCTGCCTGCCTTGTTTACCTGCTCTTTGCTTCTTCTCCACGTTTGTACAGAGAAGAAGGTTGATGGGTTTGATAGATTCTGAATTATAGGCAGTAACTATGGCAACACTCAGAGAAAAAAGCCCCACAATATATTCAGAAAGCCATGCTTCTTTGCTCTGAAACCCAACAGTAAAGTAAATATCGCTCCTCATATTTTTAGGGAAAAGTATGTGGACATGACTTTGGGAAAGTTTATGAGTTACCTACTTACATGTTATTAAATTGTGGCGAATAGTATGGTAAAGTGTGTGGTTGTAAAAAAAAAAAAGTATTTTTATATAGCTAAAATTAAGGAAGTTGCAATATTTGTTTTTGGAAGATATGGTTGGGAAAAGGAGATCAGATGATTAGATTTGATGCACCAAAATTTCCAAGAAAGAATAAGGGGAGGCTTTTTTGTGATCTCGAGGAAGAAGGGTGAGAGAGAGAAAGAGAGAGAGAGAGATGATGAATTGAAGGACAGTAGTGGATGTGACTCCCACTGGGAACTTCTGGCAGACCCAGATCCAGAGAGCCATCCTTGTGAGAGAGAGAGAGAGAGGATTGAGAACAGTTTTAGCTTTACTTGATTTTATTATGTGTGTGTAACAGTGTTTGTGCATTTGTGTGTGTCTAAGAGAAAGAGAGAGAGAGACTGACAAAAGTGAAGGAAGAAACAGAAGCTAGACTTTGGCCTGTGTTTTATGATGATGATAGCTTTGTACTGCAACAGATTGTAAGTTTGTAAGGATCAAATGAATCTAAGAGAGAGATAGAGAGAGGATGAAATGAAAAGAATTAGACAGTCGAAGAATTTAAGGATAAAACACACACCCCCCCTCTCTCTCTCTCTCTCAAACTCAGTCTAATCATATACTTCTCTTTAGCTTAAAGCTTTTAATGATAGAATGACGGCTTTGAAGGTTTGGATGCAACCCTTTTTTCTGGGAGTAAACAGAGAATATGCTACTGACCTTGACAGACTATTTTTTTAGTTTTAATATTAAACCCTAACCCTATTTATCAGGAAAAAGAAACCCTAACACTGGTTTTACCCTTTTTATTTGTTGAGTGGTTGGGGTTTCTAATTAGTTCTAATTCATATTTTAGAAAGGTATGCAGTTAAAAAGCCTAGGAAAAGGTAATACACGCTTTTATTGAGCTCCACAATATCTTAAGTAACACATGCATGCATTAGAGTACTCAATATTACAGGTAAAGTATATAGACACATAAGAGTGTCCCAGAGAGAGAGAGTTTTATAGTAGAGTAACTTTTTGTCTAAGGTTTCACTGTTTTGTCTAGAGAGTGTTGAAGGATGATAATAGTGAAGGGGATGAAGAAGGAAAAGCTGAAAACCCAAATGGCAGAATCAACTTTATTGATCGGAACCAATGAGGGCAGGAACGTGACTGTGTGACTCACTGTTTTGGATATTTGCGTCTATGAAAACAAGAGGTGGAGCTGAGTTTCACAAAAAGAACTATATAACTTTCAGGGAAAACATATTCAATTTCTATCAGTGCTACAAGATAAAAATAATAACAACAATTCAAAGAATTTTGAATTCAAGCAAAGTTCAAAGATACACTGCAATTCATACCATCTTTTTAAATTTTTAATGACCAGTAACAGTAGATGTTTTTATTGAAAAATAGATATATAAATTTTTTTTTTAAAGAAAACTATATAGAGGACCAATGGTAGGTTTTCTACTCTGAAAATATCAGTGATTTGCCATCATAATCATTCTTTTAAGAAGAAAATTACAGAGATAAATGAGAATCAATATAAATTATATGGTCAAGTAAGTGCAACTTGGAGTTGAATTGAAAACATAACAGTGGTCCTCAAGAACAAAGTAGAAACAAAGGTGAGAATATATAGGGTAAAAGAGGACTATGCCATAGACTTAGGCTAGAGAATCCTCTTTTAAGATCAACTAATATATGTCATTTTATTATTAAACATAAACAGTTATGACAAAATAACATGTTTACTTGGCATGCGCATGCCTTGAGTTGAACTTATAATGACACAATAAGAGATCTAATTCATAGCCACACTGTCTCTATGTTTTACAGTCTTATTTAGGTTCCAAATCCCACACTGGAACACCCATAAAGCTAGGGTGCTTAATACTTAAGTTCTTGGTTTTATAGCCCACCAAATAAATTACTAGGAAAATATATATAAGAAATACTTAAGTGATCTAGCTAGGAGAGTACTTACTCCATGTGCCACTAGCTAGAAAACCAAACTAAATATATATAACACCATACCTAGAGGGTACTTCAGGTCATGATGCCCCTAAAGAGAGAAAACCCTAAATGGGAATTTCCCATTTGTGAGAGTCTTAACTCTTAGTTCACATATGTCCTTCTCCTCCTCCTTCATTCATATCCCCAGAAGGGTTATCATTCCATGGAAGAGGATAAGAAAGAGGAAAAGAAGGTGTTTGATAAAATGTCCCTCCTGCTTCATTACCAATTCTTCTACTAAACTCAACTGGCCTTGCTGCTCGAGGAGGCATTGGCTGAACTGGGTTATTGACAATCCCATGTGGTGGTGGTGGAGGCAAGGATGTTGGAATGTCATTGCAAGCAAAGCGTATTAAATCAGAATTAGCAGACTCAAGTTCCTTTTGGAGCCTTTGGACTTGTCTCTGAAGAAAGGAGATAGCACCAACACAGCCATAAACTGGGTCCCTTATTCTTGCCTCAGCCTCATAGGCAAGAGAGTTCACTGCATCCTCTCTTTGGTGAGGGAGAAGCTCATTGAGGAGCTTAGTCACATTGCTTGCACCAAAGATCTTGTGGACATTGGAAAATTTTTGGGGCTCCTCTGGTGGGAAATAAGGTGCAAAGATACAACCTGGCATGCATTTTCTCCTCAAGAACTTGCAGGCAGCACAGGGAGAATTGTAGGAGCTGGATGAAGCCATTTTCAACTGCACCAAGATAATTAAACTAAACCCATTAAGAAATTTTTTGTGAGTTTTCTTTTTGTCACTTTAGATTAATAGATTCCTTTATTTATTTATTTTTAAATTAAAAAATAATATTAATCTTTCCCTGTGAGTGATTGCTTTTTTATTAGATTTCAAGTAGAATTCAAAGGCAACTCTTGTTTTTTTCCCCTTCTATTCTTTCTGTTACATTAATAATTTTACTTATTGGAGTCAAACAACTTCTGTTCTAGGGTTATCCAGGATAATTTTAATTAGTGGGGAAAATTTAGCAAAACAACTTGGAATTTTTACATGCTTTCTATAGTTGGACCACAGCAGCCAAGTCTTAGTCACAAAAACCTATAAATTTAACAATAATTTGAAGAAATTACTAAGAAACTCTCTCTCTCTCTCTCTCTCTCTCTCTCTCTCTCTCACACACACACACACACACACACACTCACACACAGAGATATTAAGAGACATGCACACCTGCTTGGATCAGTAAATTATCTCTCACTTCCTGATCACTCTGATAAAATCTTTCTTCCTTTTTCTCTTTCAATTTTAAAGAATTTTAACTATAATTAACACTCTACACACAACCATATTTCCCGGGCCTTCTACTTGGTTCCTTAATTTTTGGTTTCCAATTGTCTTTTCTTTTAAGTCTCTCACTCTAAATTTGGAAGAACTCAGTAGCATGTGCAACTATATTTAGAAAGTAACGATATCCTTTAGAAAATTTCTTGAATATACATAGGATCTGAGTGGTGCAACTTAGTAGAATTTTGCTCACACAACTTAGCTTTAATAAGGTATATGAAGTATGAACATAGCAAAGCCCTAAACAGAGGGATCTAGTATCTCTTTAGACTTTAGCTTACCCAAAAAATAAAAACAGGAATAGAATTAGTAGCACAGAAAAGGAATAAAGAAGCTACATATGTTTACCTGTTTGTGATCTAAGTGATCCTTTGATCAAATGAATAAAAAGGGAAGTACCTTTTCCCTTGCAAGAGCTATTTCAAGAGCTGTTCTTTGTCCTTCCAAGATAAAAGTAACCTTAACAAACCAAAGATGTGAGCATTACAGATTTGTTAAGTTTAGCCCTCAATGGGAAAACCCTAATTGGAAGGAGGCAGAGAGAGAGAGAGAGAGAGCTGCAAATTCAGTGACAAAAAGTAATGGGTGATGAGGAGCAAGGCAAAGAGTATTTAGTGGATGGAGAAGGGAATGGAGGCAAAAGACAAAGGTAATAAATGGAAGGTACACTAAAAAAGAATAATGACTATGACCTTGCATCTAATAATAATATCAGAGAGTGGGGATGTCTCCCATTCTCATTCCTTCCCATTCTCATGCATTGACACAGCAGGTAGTTTTTAACTTTAAGAAATATAAAAACTGATTAACCATAAACTAATAGCTTTAATCAAAATAGGACTTTTTGTTGCAATATGCACTTGTATTCCAAAATGAAAAAAGAAATAGTATAATACCTCACGTATATGATTAAATACAAGTAGAAAGGACTGACCAATGACTCTGTGACTTAATATTTTAGTTGCGTGTCTTTAAGAAATCAAGATCTTTTGTCCACTATTTTACTTTCACTATATGTAATTCATGTACATATTTTAAGTCAATTTTAGATAATGTGATAGCGGATACATCTTTAAATTTGTAATTTTTTAATCTAATCAAAAAAAAAAAAAATTAAATTGAGATGATCCTTTTCTGGTTCAAATTCCAATCGAAAATAGGACCGATAGAAACATAAAGAAAGGAGTGGCTAATAGGTATAGAAATAGCACAATCATGTTAACTACATCATAGAAATTTACATAATCATTTATGAAAGTCAAATTAGGAACGTTTGATCGTTTCATTAATACATGGAAATAATGCACAGCCCAAATTTATGTATTGTTGCTCAAAATCAAAGTAGCATATCATAGGCAAATAATCTCAAGACCCATTCTCAAAACGTTTTTATGTAAAGCATTAGTGAGATCTTTGCAAGCCATATAAGTTAATACTACCCCTTCAATCTTAACAGTTAGAAATTAATCAGTATCATCAGTGTCCATGAATTGCTCATAATTCTAAATTAAGGAACCATCTATTACACTTACTGGTTCATGAATGAAAGAAAAAAAAAAAAAATCTACTAATATGATTTAAAACCAACCTCATTAAGGTGGATTAATACATGAGTTGTTAAGAAAAGTCACTTAAGGGTGACATGATAAAGATCCTGGGGGTTCAAATTTTGATAAGCAAAAAAAAGTCTAGACAAGAATGGAAAAGATGATACCACTCACACCACAGGAATATAGCGGGTATACAATTTTCTCAACCATATGGAAATCATTTTAACATAAGTTGAAACCATAACATTCTGCAAGTATATATCTTTTTCCTTCAAAAAAGCTAAAAGCAAGCCTTGACTACCAACAAAACCAAAAGCACATAAAAGAAATAATGGTAGACCAATGCACCCTAAAGGAGATAGAGCGGGAAGAGAGACAGACATGAATGAAATCTCAAAAAGATGGACATGTTGCTTTTTCTGAAGTTGTTTCTTGTGAGACATGAACATGAACATGTGGCAGATTTTTACTAGCTAGAATGACAAGAATTTTTCATAACTAAGAGACACTTAATGCTAATGGCGGGGTTTTTCTTGTACTTCTTTCAATGATGGTTGAGAAATGAAGGATAACAAGCATTGACTGAGCAAAGCAACTCCTTCAACTTTTAGACAAAAAAAAAGATTTTGAAATCAAGTAGGAACCATCAATTCCAAAAACTTGAAAAAAAGTGAGTGAACAACACACTAATTAACAAGTACAAAATCGATTAACAATTTTGACTAATCTTATAATTAATTAATCACGTGTTCAATATTAATGCATGTGTGTGTGTGTTTTTGTTTTTTTTGTTTTTGTTTTTGTTTTTTTTTTTATAATATATATATTAATAGCTTTTGTTACATATACTTTAATTACCCTCTTCTTCTTTTTTTTTTTTTTTTTTTTTTTTTACAAGTCCGAAAAACTGTTATGAAGCAGAATGATTCAATTGTTTAGCCAGGAACTTCATAGATCTCATTCTCAATTTGATTGTGGGGTTTCTTTTACACCTACTCCTATCAAAATCAAGTTAAAAAGTTAAAACCTTAATAGCAAGAATGTTTGATTTGAAATAAGAGGACATAAAGTTTTTATAGGTGATTACTACTAGCTAGACTCAAAATATGTCCTTTTCAAATAAGGGTGATTTATTAAGTATTCTTTTTTCCCCTCCCAATATTCTTATTATTTGTTTGTGTGTGTGTGGGGCTATAGAGCTTACTTACTCGTATGCTGAAACAGTACAAAAATACAATTTTATCTCTAGTGTAAAATTTGATGAACATAAAAACAAGCATTCTTTCTAGTGTATTTTTTTTCCTTAATTAATTTGACAAATAAACAGGATCATTATAAGTGTTCTATACTGACACGTACTGCCTCCCACAAACAAAAAATTGATAATTAAGACTCGCATAATGGGGTATATTACAGGAGCAAAACACACCATATTTGACCTAAATAATCCACTAATGAAAATTGATAACAATATATGACGAGAGACATTTCCTTACGTGTTGTTCTCTACAACACCACCCATTCATGAAATATCACAAACCCTCCTAACAGTTGCAACTTTTACCGTAGGCTGTAATGAAGGGCTTGTTCGGATGCTTTTTTTTTCATTACTCAATTTTCGTTACTCATCACTTAGCACTTATCACCCGTCACTCATCACTTTAAAATATCCTACCCGTTTGGCACCATCACTCACTTGCTATCACTCAATATTTTTCACACTGTTTGTGGGCCCCATACTTGTCACTCGGTGCAGCTTTTTTTTTTTCCCCCAGTACCCAAACTCATCGAACCCAGTAAAAAAAAAAAAAAAAAAACCAAGAAACCCGAACCCAGTGAAAGAAGAAGGAAAAAAGAAAAAGAAAAGAAAGACCTGAAGACCAAAAATTAGAGGTGATGAAGAACAAAAAAAAATAATAAAAAAAAGAAGGAAAAAAAGAACTGAAGACCGAAAATTAGAGGTGATGAAGAACAAAAAAAAAAGGTCAAAAGGTGCGGCTGACCTGACTAGTGGGTCCCTCCATGTGTGTTTAATTACAAAAATGTCATTGAAAACAGAGTTATGGAAACTGAAAACAGCTAAAATGTGTTTTCAGTTTTCATAATTTGTAACTCAAAAATCAGAGAATTGAGTGATGGAAACAAAAAACTAAAAACATAATTATATGGTGCCAAACAGACTTCTCAGTTATGGGTCCTACCATTTTTAAGTTATGAGTTATGGAAATAGAATTATGAGTTATGAAATCACTCATCCAAACAGCCTCTAAGTATCTGTTCACCAAGGGTCACAAAATTTTACATTGTTATGATTTGAAACTAGTGGAAGCAAATTCATACAAATAATAATATAAAACAATCATACAAGATAATATTTTTTAACGTGATTTGACCAATTCTAAGCCTACGTTCACAAGCAACACCACCCAAAATCCACAGTCAATATAAATTAGATCCACTTTCAATCAAATCACACAAACCAAATTCACAAACTCACATAAGCATAAACAAAAACTCCCACATACACAAACTAACTCACAAACCACACAAACACAAACTCACAATCCCAAAATCCCAATACATCCAATATACTCTCTCAAACAACAATAGATCCACTCAAAATACTCTTCGAAAAAACTTACTTCTATGTTTTTAATTGTAAGAATTTTCTCCTCTCCCCATGTGTGAGAAGACCCTTGGGCAAAAATAGAACTTTTTGCAACAATACTTATTTATAAGGTTACAATTTTATTTCTTGATGGACTAAGAATGCCCAATTACTTCTTTAAGAATTAGGTTTAGTCTAGCTCAAAAGTTTTAGTCTAACTCAATAGGTTTAGTCATTAGGTTTAATCTAGCTCAATAGTTTTAAGAGTAACTAAAATAAGTAAGACATTAAAAATCTGTTCATAGTTAAATGAGATATTTACTAATACATAATTTGCAGGGTTCGTATCAATGGTGGATCCAACTTTGTCGCGATGGAGGTGACATCATGATTGTGACATGTACATGGCAATGTAATTAATAGGCTAACAAAGGTTAACGTAGTGTCATTGATCACTGAATTGGTCTAGGTTATGATGGCAGTTAGTTGCGGTAAATAATTTGGTAAAAAGTTAAATCTCACCGCTTTATGAAAAAAATTCTAAAGAACATATATATTGGTGAATCTTCATAATTAGTGAATCTTAAGCCCTACTAAAAGAACAAAATTTTATTGCTTGCTGACTTATTGTGGGTAAAATGAACTCTGTTGTAAAAGTGGGTAGTTTTATATTCATATATACTAAAAAAACTGTACTGAAAAGATTCTTTAAGGCTGGTTTGGCAAAGAATTCATTAGTGAAACAAGAAGCCAGTGGGTTTTTGCTTTCATTTAAAGCAATGGCTATCAATTACGGGATGGCTTAGGAAGGATTTGCAATTAATACACAATTGTGCCCACAAGAAAATATATTACTTTAATATTGTTGCCTTCTAATCAGGACGGATCCACCAAGGGGCAGGGGGGGGCCATTGCCCCCACCACCCCCCCCCCCCCCCCCCCCCCCCTCCTCCCTCTCTCTTTCAAATTATCTAATTTTTTTTTTTTTTTTTTGCATATCCATATTTTAGAGTTTATAGTTGGCCCCCTCAAATTTTTGGATTGGTCCAAATAACCCAAAAGAAACTAATCACTTAACCCTTTCTTTGGACCCATGGCCCCTCTATAGTCCAAATACAACACAACAAAAAATTCACAAATCACCAATATCATAATTCAATAACTCATAACCAAAAAAATCTCATAGAAAAAAAAAAAATCCCTTACGGGGGTGACAATAATTTATATAACTTTTTAATTGATTTATAAATTATGGGAAAATCAATTACAATATTTAATTTTTTTTCAAAAGATAAAATGCAAAATTCTTTTAGAAGCCAATATTGATGATGTAGCATTGCCAACTCTTAATATTAATATCCCAATTTTTTAAAATCCTCAAACAAAGTTTTGAAAGCTTCATTAATGTGATTTTTAGTTGCATCCAAAAGTATGGGTTTATCATATTGGTGAGTTGGTTGATGTGATAAAATCAACATATTAATTCCAATTATCCAAAATTTGGAGATCCAAAGTTCTCTTCTTTTTTATTCTTTTTCGAAAAGGTTTGAATATCATATTGTAACTTTCAACTTTTTTGGTTCATATTATTTCATTCTTGACTTAAATATTTATAGAAATAAAGTGCAATTGTTTTGTCTACCATGATTTTTTTTTAATAAACCATGTCACTTGAAATTTTTTTGGTTCATGCTTTCGCCCCCCTTAGGTTCAAATCCTGGTTCCGTCCCTGCTTCTAATTAAAAATATAATCAAAAGCAACCATCTAGGGACCCAATAGGGCTCACAATCTGACATGGGGTGGCTCAAGTACGGTTGGAATATATATATATAACTATAGTTGCCCTGAATTACCGAATAAAAACACCTGCAACAGTGCTACATAATAAAAAAAAAAATGTATCGCATTTTAACTAATTAAACTCAAAATTCATTCATATCAGTTCATGTAAAATTCTATAAAAATACATGGTTGTTATATATAATAAAAGTGTAAATTTACACTTACATATATATATATATATATATATATATATTAAATAAGAAAATTTTATATAAATTTACACACAAACATTATTTATTCTGCATTTAGTTTTTTATTCTTTTTTTACGTATTTCGATGATGAATAAAGATAATAGATACTGATTGTTGTGGGTAAAGAAAGATAAATAATTAAAAAAATATGACATTTTAATGAAATGTAGTGTAAAATAGATAATTTGATATGAGATGTTTTAAAAAGTGAGTATGTAAAAAAAAAAAATAATAATAATAAAAAGCAGCTCTTAGGGTCTGTTTGAGATCTGCTTATTTTGCTAAAATTAAAAAATTTTTGCTGAAAGTACTGTAAATAAAGGCAAATGTTAATTGAAATAGTACTGTGAGACCCATGAATAGTACCAAAAAGTACAGTGGAACCATGTATAGTAGCAAAAATAAACTAAATAGTAAAATAAGTTGGCAAAAAATAAGTTAGCCAAACAAAAACTTAGAGTTTGTTTGGATGAGGGTGATTTTGGATCATATCACTCAATTTTCATAACTGAGTTCTCAAAACACGTGGGTCCCACAAATTTATTTTTTTTGTTTGGCTTGGTTTTCAACCATTGTTTCCATCACTCAATTCTCTAATTTTTGAGTGATGAGTTATGAAAATTGAAAACACATTTTAGGTGTTTTCAAGTTATGAAAATAGAGTTATGATAGCATTTTCGCAATTAAACTCACATACCTAACCGCAATGTTTGACAAACAGACTAATTTTTTTTTTTTTTTTTGGTGAAACCTGGTCGCAATGTTTGACAAATTCTTTGATTTTTTTTTTGGGTGAAACCCAGCCGCAACTTTTGAAGTTGAAAACTAGGTCTGAGTTAAGGTGCCAAACAAGGGGTTTGGAAAATTGAGGTATTTTAAGTGATGAGTGATAAGTGATGAAAATTGTGTTATGACAAATTACAAACCAAACGGGCCCTTAGCCTCTGTTTGGATTGAGTTTTTAAGTCTGTGTTTGCTGAAAAAAATTAGGTCCCACATGACACTATTCACAGACCCAAAAAAATCATCCAAACACAAATTTTAATATAAATTTAAATCCCACAACACTATTTACACATTTAAAAATTATTTTGCTATAGTGTTTTCAGCAAATAAGCGGTATCCAAACACACCCTTAGTGTGCATTTGGCATGACTTAAAAAGCTAGCTTTTTTATTATTCAGCTTATTTTTGCTATTATTCATGGGTCTCATTACACTTTTTAGTACTATTCATGGGTCTCACTGTACTATTTCAGCTACCTTTTAGCCTTATCTACAACACTTTTAGCAAAAAAAATTTAATTTCAGCTAAATAAGCTGTTCCAAATAGATACTTAATTTTTATACTAAAATAATATAAATTTTTGTGCGAGCCGAAATGAATTCTTTATATACATGTATCAATTAGGAATTATGAAATTAACCAAAAATTTAAAATAAGATAAAATAAGAAAGAAAGAAGAAGAAGAAGGGGCCTCCTACTGATATATTACAATGCATATTTAGTGGTGGAGTAGAGTAGACTACTCTTGGCTCTAGCTAGCTAGAATTGTCAGTGGGACCTTCACAATAGGAGAGAGGTTGCCCTGCCCTACCATTGTTGTTGTTAGTCCTTATTGCTCCGACCATTCCTTGTTGCTCCTGTCCTCTACTCTTAGGCTATTCCCCCCTTCACCCCGAGGATAAGGTTTCTGTGGCCAGTGGTAGAAACAGAGATGAGACTGAAAATATGTCTCAGCTTATTCAATTTTTTTATGTCTTTATATATTTTTCGTTTTGAATTTCAATAATTGATTCTTTTTACATGGGAAAACAGCATTAATTTTGTTCACATATGGTCTTAGACAACTTCAATATTAATTTAGAGTTTAGCAAGTTGCACTTTTAACACCTAAAGAGCATGTTTAGGTGCACATTAGTGTTTTAAGCCTTTAGTTAATTACAATTATACTTTTTTTTGGGAAAGAAGTCTATAAATTCGAAACTTTAAAGTACTATTGTAATTGTACTATAAATATATATGTGTATATATATATATATATATATATATATATATCTTTTTGGTTAGTTACACTTTTTTTGGGGTAAATTTTGGTGAGTTAGCTGACACTAGCTTTTTTTTGGGTTTTTTTGGGGGGGGTGGGGCGTTGGGGAGGGTGGATGGGAGGGTGTGGGGGGTGAAGCTCCGAAAGGCACTGCTTAACTCAAAGCCAAAAATGAGGTTTTTTATCTTAAAAATTCTACATCTAAAACTATATTTTCTATAGCAATACCGAACGAACACAAATTTGATACCATTAACATTTGTATGACACAAAATGCATAGTTATCTTTATTTATTTATTTATTTATTTATTTATTTATTTTTGACAATTTGACAGTTAAAATTAAGAAGGGGAGATCCGAATCCTAGATGTCTTCGAATATCAGAAAATGCCAATTAAACAACAAAACTTTTAACTCTTTAAAATTGTTAATGACATAACATGGTAGTGTAATGATATAGTGTAGTTGTATACTTAAAGACAAACTATAATAAATGTTAATGGAATGAACCTAAAGTTTTTATACTTAAAAAAAAAAAAAAAAAAAAAAAGTGACTTATGAGTTATGACTATATGTTGCCAAACCAAATTCAACCATGATAAAGATGAGTACTATTATTACTGCCAGTTTTATTATATAAATCTTAAAAACTCATTTTCAACTTTTTAAACACAAAATATTAAAATATACATAAATAAAAAAATAAAATATAAAAAAACATTAAAATGTGCCTCATTATTGATCTCTCCTATAAGGAAAACCTGGTGCTCTATAATGATTGTTTTTTTTTATCATTTGGGTATGATATTAATTGGTTTTTGGTGTAATAGAGTTTGAACCATAGATCTCTTATTCGATAATAAGATATTTTACCAGTTAAGCTAATTATAATTCACATTTTTTTTAAAAAAAAAAACCATAGTAAAATTGATCATAGTTTTGACATTTTTCTACCATAAATAGATAATTTGCCATTTACAAAAATAGTTCTATGAGTCGTGTGGAATTATATTTTGAAATCAAATACTTTCAATCTTGCCTGTAATATGTCTACAGGATTGATCAATCCACAACTTCCACCTAATTAATTTCATCAAGATAACTAGCAATCATGATTGTCCAATTTTATGGAGGTCAAATGACATCTTTTGGTGTTTCTCATAAAGGCATCGAGAGTTTGAACTTGGAATCCCTCCTCCCCAACTTAACATATATATCAAAAAAATAACTCACTACCATGTTTGACATTTTTCATAATGACATATAAGAGTGTGAGCATCTTTAAAAAGAAAAACTTGTTAGAGTATAGAATAATATAAAAAAAAAATACTTTACACAAACTATTTTTATATATGACATCTATAATTGGGTGCATAAGCAAAGAATATATTCATGCAAAAACTCTATTCAAAATTAAGAGTAGATTATGCAATCATATTAGCATTATCTCAGTCTGCTAATCATGGCATTACTGTTTAGTTCTATTTTAGGGTCATGAACAAGAAAAGCAAGCATACCCAGACTCACCGACTGGACGGTCTCTGATCACGGTCAACAACATAGGATACAGCCATAGAAGTTTTTTAATAGCTACTTTTTTTTTTTCCTTTTCTTTTCTATTCAATTCGGTACTTTCTTTTTCTTCAACTTCTTTTGTTTAGGAAAAAGTAATACCGAAGAGACTGCCATTTTGGCACGCCTGAACGGTTTTCCAAACACATCCATGTGGCTCATGGGGTCACCTAAAAGGGTATTATAGATAAGACTAATTACAAGATTACAAGATAAACTAAATTAATTTAGAATAAAATTAATTGGCCCAAATGATTGGAATGCTGATGCACACTAGGATTTGTTATCATTAGATGGGGTATATTAAATTATATTGAAATGTTACGTATGATATATATCTTTGTATCTTCTAGATGTGTGGTACATATATTACATATCATAGGAACTTATATATATAAGTATAAAAAAGAAATAAAAAAGTGAGACAAGGACATTGACACACACTCAAATACACATCAACATCCAACAACTTTACATGATCATATGATTTTGACATTTCTGTTTCTTATTATTATTATTTTTTGTTTTTTCATTTTGAGTTTGAGGACTGTCAGACTTGTCTGACAGGAACTTGGATACAAAGAATGTTGTGATTAATGCAAGCTAAGATAGGATAAACTGATCGAGCTGGGGTTGAGGGTCTATTCTTGTACTGAGGTTGAGTTTTCATCCTAAAGGGTTAAGGCAAGGTGTTTTAGGGCCAAAATGGGCATTTGCCTCTTGCGCCCAAAAAATATAGCTAAATGTCTCTGTTTTGAAACTATCTAATAAAATGCCCTTATTTTGAAACTCGATTTTTAAAAAATTGAGTTTCAATGAAAAACTCGATTTGATGAAAATCGAGTAATGTGAGAAATTTTACATGGAACTCAAGTTCCATGTATTATTATTATTATTATTATTTTTTAGTTTGATTTCACATAATTCGATTTTCTAAAAATTGAGTTCAAAACAGAGGTATTTTGCTGGAAAATTTTGGCGAAAAGGACAAATGCCCATTTTGGCCAGTGTTTTAGACTATAAACAAATTTTATTTTTTTTGGTTGAGAAATGACTAAACATTGCTTTAGTATAGATCTCCTAAGGTTTAAAAAAGTAATAATTTTTTTTTTAATGGTCGAAATGGGTGAGCAAGGGTGATCATTGTGGCGAACCCCATGGGTGTGATCACTAGGGCACTCACCTACTAAAGAATGTTGGATTGAGTCATAATTACTGCTGTCTAGAGTGATAACAAACCTCACCCTAGCCCTATGAGAAGGCTAGTACTCTTGGGCTAGTTGCAGGAGGGAATTCCCACGTTTCGCCCATTGGGGTTCGAACATGGGACCTCAAGTAATGTTGCACTCTTGCGTTCGCGCCAAAACCACTAGACCACAATTTTCAATGGTAAAAAAGTAACAAATTAAACTTCATGGTTTCAAGAATAACAATTTAAACACTTAGTTTATATTAAATCCCAAACACAATACAATTCCACTTAAATTGGTCAAGGTTTAATTTATTACTTTTTGAAAACCTCGAATTTAATTTGTTATTTTTAGAATTCCAAATTTATCACTTTTGAAATCATATGATTTGTCAAGAATTTTGTAACTTAACTAGCACTTTCTTATGTTTCCAACAAAAACGTCCAAAATTCAAATTTTTCCTCCCTTATTATAACTATCGAATTCATAAATAAATAAATAAAATCATATAACTTAATTTTTGTTACATCTTTAAACTACTTGGTTAAGAATTTACTTTTTTTCTAACTATTTTTTCCCATAAGAGGGACGGGTTCGGATTTGAGAAGACATATGGTTTTGCAGAAGTTGCAATTTTGGGCCATTAAGATTAACTTTACTTGCACGCTTAAAATGGTTTACTTAGTTTGGCAAAGATTCGAGTCCAAAAATAAAATTTCATTGGCAAAGATTAGAGAACCCCTAGATTAGCAAAACTGCCAAAGCCAAACAGCCAAAGGTCGCTTTCTAGGCTGACCAGGTGAAAACCATGAAATTCTTTTCCCTACTCAACAAGATTCTGATTCTCATTCAAAGAGGGACCTCATATATCAGACCTATATTCGCCACAACCTAGGCCTTTTCATGATACCATTTAAGAAGGGAAAAAAAAAAGTAAAACGCAATTGGTCACACTTTTCTCTCTTTATTTTATTACAAAAACCACAGTACATCTGTACTTGTACTTGCTTTTTCTATTTGGAAAAAAGAAAAAGAAAAAAGGAACATCAACTCCCAAATTTTTTTACAAAAATGACAGACCTCCATATGGGGCTTCAACAATATGTGTTAATTTGGGCTCAAACCCAAAAAAAAAACCTTGTTAGCCAAGCCCAAGGATTACCCATTTTCAAACTTCCAATTTTGGACAATGAGACTTGGTGGCATTGTTTTTCTCTTTTTGTACCAACTTTGTAAAACATTGCTTAGACAATCAGGTACAAAGTAAAGCTCAGAAATCACCATCATGGCATTGTGGCTTGAGCCACTCAAGTACTGGTGTAAACACATAATAATACATTAATACATAGACACAAAGACATGCAAAATGCAATTTCATGAATTGAAAGTCAACTTGAATATACAAGCATGCTATAGCCAATGTACATTTTTTTTTTCCAAAGGTATGAGTTATACTTGGACAAAATGAAATGTATTTATCAGCAAGATAGCACTATTAAAGCTGTCAGCATGTGGTCCAAGTGATGGTAACTCAAGTAAAAATGATTAAAAGAACAACAACAGTTTCAAAGGGTACCTGGCTGATTTATCAAAAAAAATCATACAAAAGTTGAACCTGGCTGTGGGTATTTACATGAAAAACTACCTTTAGGCGAGGGGTTAAAAGAATTTGGTACTTTAGCTGCGAGTTATAGTGCTATGCCGGTCTCTATTTTACTCAATATATTTTGACTGAGTTGCTTATTTCCAATAGCTTGTTTGCATAATATTTATCAAAATATATAGTTTTTTTTTTTTGGGGTAACTTTTAGGTTAAATGTGTGACAAAAAGCTAAAAGTTAGATTATTTACCAAAAAAAAAAAAAAAAAACTGAGACCAAAAGCTTTAATCTTTTAAGCAAAATCACAACACATCCTAGTAGAACAGTAAAATATCAACCTTTTTGAGCCTTCTGCAATAACCCTTTCTGTCTATATCCAGACATATTATCTGCTTCATAATGAAGCTTTCAAAGTCTATCACAAACTTACATAGGATAGAAAGAACAGACTCCTTAAAATAGGATGGAAAGCATGGGTACCAAGTTGAAGGTAGATAGGAAGGAGAACTTCATGAGGTACTGAATCATAATCTTTGTTCCTACAGGGCTGATTACTAGATCTAGGCCTCAAAATACAAGCCATGAACCACTGAGCATGTACGGAACAAACCAAAAAGGACAACCAGAAGTGTTAGTCCTTGAAGAGAAATGACAATTGAATGAATTTACTCACTGTAAAAAGAAGAATCTGTCATCTGTCTGCAAGAAAACAAACAAAAAGACAAGGTAAATGAAAAAAAAGCAAGCTTTGCTTTAAAATAAAATCAATTTATAAGACTAAGGTCTATAAGTGTAGAAGATCAGAAATGCAATGTTACTACTGAGCTTCAATTGCCCTACATTGGAAATGTACAGCTTAAATGCAGTTTTCAGATAAAGGTAGTGAATGGCAGTGTGATATTGAGTGAATTAATCAGTAATCAACCATTTAGAAGGAAAAACGTAATATGCAATTGGTCACTCCAATAGCATGACTGCAAGAGTGAAATTATAAAATTTTCTCTGTTTATTTCATTAAAAACCCAGATTACATCTGTACAGGTACATTTTTTTTTTTTTAATGAGAACATAAACTCCCAATTTTATAAAAAAAGAAAAGAAAAAAGAACATCAACTCCCAAGGTTTTACAAATATGACCAACCTCTGGATAGGGCATCAACAATACGTGTTAATTCGGGCTCAAACCCAAAGCCTCGTTAGCTAAGCCCAAGGATTACCCATTTTTAAACTTCTAATTTTGGACCATGAGGCCTGGTAGCCTTTTTTTTTCCCCTCTTTTTGTACCAACTTGGTAAAACATTGCTTAGACAATCAGGTACAACTGTACAAAGTAAAGCACAAAAATCACCACCAGATTGCCTCGTGGCTTGAGCCATTCAAGTACTGGTAAACACACAATAATACAACAGAGTACAGACAAAAAGGCATTCAAAATGCAATTTTATGAATTGATAGTCAACTTTAATATCCAAGCATACTATTGCCATGTGCATTTTTTTTTTCTAAAGGTATGAGTTAAACTTGTACAAAAAGAAATGTATTATCAGCAAGATAGTAGTGCCAATGCTGTCAGCATGTGGTCCAAGTGATAGTAACTCAAATACAAATGATTGAAAGAACAACAACAGCTTCAAAGGGTACCTGCCTATTTTATAAAAAAATCATACGAACCTGGCTGTGGGTATATACATGAAAAACTACCTGTAGGCCAGGGGTTAAAAGAATTTGGAACTTTAGCTACTAGTTATAGCACTCTCTATTTTACTCAACATATCTGATAGAATAAGAACAGTTAAACACAATATTCAACATCTTTAACCATAACACAATGTCTTATGTCAATTAAACCATGTATCAACCTTTTTGTCTTCTTGAATAACCCTTTTCTGTCTACATCCAGAGACATATTATCTGCCTCATTATGCACTTTCAAATATGGAGTCTATCATGAACATACATAGATAGCAAGAACAGACTCCTAAAAATAGGATAGAAAGCATTAATACCAAGTTTAAGGTATTGAATTGTAATCGTTCCCACGGGGCTGATTACTAGACCTAGGCCTCAAAATACAAGCCATGAACCACTGAGTATGTAAGGAATAAACCAAAAAGGATAACCAGAAATGTTAGTGCCAAAAGAAAAATGACAACTGAATGAACTAACTCACCTTGAAAAGAATCTGTCATGTGTCTCTGCAAGAAAACCAAACAGGAGACAAAAGATAAATGAAAAAAAAAAAAAAAAAAAAAAAAAAATCTTTGCTTAAAAGGAAAATCAATATATAACACTAAGGTCTACTAAGTGTAGAGGGTCAGATAATGCAGTGTTACTACTATGCTCCAATTGCCCTTGATAGGAAGTGTACAACTTATATAGAGTTTTCAAATAAAGGTAGCAAATGACAGTGTGGTATTAAGGGAATCAATCAGTAATGCCAAAGTTCATAAAGTATCACCATTTAGGACTTGAGAATTGAGATCAACTTCCACAGCTATCTTTGGTAATTATGCAGCATTTATAAGGCAAAATAGGAGTATAATTGGTGAACCAAGCATGAACTACACATGCATAGTAGTAAGGGTACCTTGTGCAGCTTAGATGCAACAGTCAGAAAGGAGTGCAATCAAGCTGGGAGGAAAATTTGAACAAGTGATTTCTGAGTCACTAGCATGTGTTACCTCAGAACGTGCATCGCATCCCTCATAGTGCAAGGGATTCTGCATTTGTGGAACATAATTCCTGATAGCTCAATTCTTCACAATTCCTGTATCAATCATACTTAGCATCAATTATTCTTGTAGTGGTCTCCATGATGTGGGATTCTCCATCAAATATATGTAAGCCAATGAAGATTACAAAGAAATAATTCCTTTGTGACCTATAATGACTTCCATCAGAAGACATAGATGTAGATGAAATTTATGATCCTAAATCTTGATATGGAACCCAAAATTTCTCATGTCCTTCAAGCTCTCAAACTGATGAACACATAATTTCAAAAGCAAAATCACTGTATCACATCCTTCAAGCTCTCCTGGGGTAGAAACTAGAAACATGAAAATATATTACGAAGTTTCAGAAATCAATCACAGATATTTCCTCAATCTAGCCATATAAGCCCATTAGTTAACAATGCTCTTCAAAATTGTGATATCAATATGGTACAATCTGTTACATGGACTTTGGTCGCATGTAGAGATTATATTGTTTAGGTATAAAAAATTTCTAATCCAAATGTCTTAGGACAGGGTGATTTGGCTGAATCATCAAAGCTTCAACTTTTAATGTCTGCCATTAAGGTCTTATCACTTATGTAACTTATCTTGCTTTCTATGGTTACTCCAGTTACCTTGCACTAATCCCAAAAAATTTGTCCAGGGGAACTTCTGGTCAAGTTTGAATGCATTTTTTCTTCCTTTATTGGACTCCTCAAAATGTCTCAGAACAGGAATCACCACAACTGATGTTGATTCATGTCCAGCATCATTAAATCACTCATATTGAAACTGTCCATGTGACATAGGGTATAGATTTTAGTAAAATTAGTCAAATCTTTTGAAAATTAATGATTGTGGATCTCAAGACGCAGAGAACCAATTGACAAACTTTTGGACCTGCAGAATCATAATAAATACTAAATACAACTGCAGTTATATTGAATAAGCATTTTGATGTAGGTACAAAATAGAAGCCAGTATCAGTGAACCTAGCTAGAGTTAAATACTTAAGCATATAGACAACAGCTTGAGCCTCTATAACCACGGCATTGATTCAATAAGAATATATGAATTAATGTTTGCTGACAGCAGTGCTGGTTTGTGTATGCAAAGATAGCCTACTGCAGCCAGTAATGTTTGTCCCAAACATTAGTAATGCACAAAACAGGATGCTTTCAGCCAGCTAATCTACATTAAAGTGTATCCGTTGTTATCTAGATTATCTAAAGAGCGGTAGGCAGAGACCAGGATGATTCTCTTTTTTTAATTTGACATTCCAACCCCAGAGATTATTTATAAGAATTCTTCTTGTCACACTAAAATACCCATATAAGTAGAGTTTTATATGATAATGTTTGGGCTTCAACTGCAATCCGTTAATCTACACTGTAAGAAATGATAGAACAGAAAATAGTAAGAAACCCTCACAAATGAAGAGCAACAAAAGCCATGGAACATAAAACCATTTTGGAACATCTAACAGGGAACAAAATTATGCATCATGACTGAAAAAATGCAAGTTCAAAGCAATTTAAGGATAAAATATATATATTTAAGTTGTAACATGATTAAAAGCTTCCTTAGGCCAAACAAAAAACACTTTTCAACTTCAATTGAAATTATGGCAAGCTCAAACGTGCTTGATATCTTTGTCTTTTCTTTTCTTTTTCCTCAGGAAAAAAAGGAGAGTAGCACTTTCAATAAACAACATGTGCACCAAGCTACACCAAAAGAATTGCAACCTCAAGTTCAAACAGTCTATGAAATCCTGCTTAGCTCATCAGGAGTGAATGGCCCCAAAATTTCTATTAAAAATGTGCAAAGGTGCGCTGAAGTAGGGATTAGAATCCCAGCCCCTGCCTCTTTAAGAGGCTTAGTTTCACACACCAACAACTAGGCTAGCTGGCTTAAATGTGTCATTGGTTTCAATATTTTGATATTTATTTCACTTTTATATATAATTAATAGTTTTCATTTTATTGTATCACCTCTCTCAATATATTATTAGTTATTACCAATAAATTTGTATAATTTGCTAAATTTATTTGTGCTTGAAGAAATATTCTTTACATGTGAATGTCCTATTTATAATTTTATTTTGAAAATGATCTTATTTTAAATTAAAATGCATTCAATGTGAAGAATTACTAAACAATTTTTTCATGCTTGTTTATGCATTTTTATTTTCTATTAACCTTATAAAAATTGTGAAAATTCATTTGAAATTTGTATAAATTTCTTTAGATAATTAATTTTTTTGATAATTTTGCATTTTAAATAGTTATGACATCATCAAGGTTCGTATTCTAGTCAAACCCTAGTCCAACCTCAAAAACCTTAAACCTCTTCATTTCCCGGTTTTGAACAGTTCGGTTTTAAAACATTGGTCCTGGATTACCCCACAACTAACATGTGGGGTCAGTTGCTCGTAGATTTTAATGGTAAGAGGCAAGTCCACAAGACTCTTCTTTAGGAAGGTTCCATACATTTTTATATATAACTATATATAAAAACTATAAAATCTAAAAGATGACAAGGGATATTGCCAAGGTCAATCATCCAATCATACAGACAGCTCAACAAAGATTTTTTGATGACATGAATATGATGTTCAACACCATCAAACTTAGCTAAATTACCCCTATAGCACACATGGAACGCCTTCAATATCTTATTGCTTCTATGATGATTGTATTTCCCTCACCAATTAAATATTACTAAACTTAATGAGAAAAAAAAGAGGTAGAATATAGTATTCTCTCTGTTGCACCTTGACAATAAATTTGAAAGCAGAATATATCATAAAGATTTAAAAAATAAACCATGTAAAGCAATGAAAAAATAAAAAAGAAAATTGGTCACTATATGTGTACTAGGACACTTGGAAACTTTGTTGCCCAAAGCAAGATTTTGCTTTTATTTTGTTCCTTTCATTTATTTTATTTTATTTTTTTAATTCGATAGTTACAATGGGTAGGAGAATTTGAAGCCTGAATGTCTCTATTGGAAACACCAGGAGGTTCCAGTTGAGCGGCAACGCCTTTGGCTGTTTGTCATTTAAATAGTTAATTATGAACCAAATAATCTTTAGAATCCTAGTTACAGTTAGGAGTTAGAACCTTGCCTGGCCTATAGAATCTCTGTAACTTGCAAATACAATTGTTCTACATCTAATGGGCCAAGAGAACTCAACTTGGAAATGTAGCGTTCTTCCTGCAAAACCACCCGAAAAAAGGTAAAAGAAAGAAAATCCAAAAAAAAAAAAAAAAAAAAAGCATTGTAATCTTGAAAAGCCAGCTTTTCAACCATTATATCAGAACACTGCCTTCTAATTATTGAAATTCTAGACAATTTGAGGTGATGGACAGATCCCCCTGTTGCCTGTTGGCAATTCATGAGGGATACTTCCAAAATGCCCACTTAGTGTGCATGTACAACAGGATTTTGGGCGCTCAAAAAATTAAATAAAATTTACTATCTAGAAAAAGTTAAGAAGAATGCATATCTTATGCATTTTATTTTCATACAAAATTTATTAGGCCTAACTTAACTTCCTTGGTTTAAAATAGTGGGTGCTCAAGGATGCATGGTATACTGTTTACAATACCACATGTATATTTTCACTTAATCAATAAATTCAAACCTCATTTCTTCTGCATAAACAGGTGAAGACACAATCTCACAAGTACATGTATATTCTCTTGTAGTATACAAACAAAAACAGGATATCCCTTCGCAATGCGTGTGCATGAGCATTACATAGTGAAGCAACCAACCAATTGGAATGTGCTATTGAAGCTAAAAACTTGTTACATGCATGGTCAATGTAGAACAAATGCTGTTTTCACAACAGAGGTTTGCTAGAAGATGATTCCAAGGGAATTAAGCACACTAACACGGAGCTGCCATCAGGAATAGGAGACTGAGAGCATCCTGATCCTTTTGGATTACATGCCTATGGTGGCATTCCAGGAGAAATAGGTAACCTCTTTGGAGTGATGTATGTGGCTGAAGAGAATCTCAGTGAGAGATTTCTCTCTAATGTGAAGATGCAGGCCCTTGGAGCTTGTATTAGAAGCAGAACATATCTTCAACCAGGTAATTTATGTGTTTTTCCCTTTTTGGAGTCATTTTCACCTTAGAAAACTCAAAAAAGAAAAGTCCTTAGAAAAAGACTCGGAGCTAGCTTGACTCAGAAGGGCTCACTGTGTTTAAGAGCTTTTTCCAACACACTGTTTATCCACAGTTGTTTCCACAAGATGATTTGTAGAAGATTTGATCAAGAATTTATACATCTTTCCAACAGTTGATTGCCACTGGCTTCAATCCAGCTAACGCCAGGCATTTTCCTCAGATCTCCTGTCATATCACTCCTTACCTTCTGCACATCATCCCACCTCCCATCGCCAGCATATATTTTGGAAAGCATGATTCTATAAGCACTTTTCTCAGGAGTATCATCAAAAAGCTGCTGAGCAACAATTTCTGCCAGCTCTGAATTTCCACAAGCATCACAGCATGATAAAAGGGCTCCCCATATGCCACAATCTACTGGTTCTGGCAAAGATAGGATAAGATTGTAAGCCTCTTCTAACTCACCATCCATCCCAAGGAGTTTTACCATGTAAACATAATGCTCAGTTCTAGCTTGAATGCAAAATTCATCTTTCATTCGTCTGAAAATTTCCCGGCCATCTTTGACAAGGCCACCATGGCAGCAAGCACAAAGGAGAGCAGAGAAAGTAGATTCATCAGGTATTAATCCTTTCTCTAGTATCTCTTCAAACATTTCAAAGGCCTGGGAGGCAAGTCCATTCAAACCAAGGCCTGAAATTACAGAATTATAAGAAACTATATTCCTCTCTGGCATAATCTCAAATACACAAATACCCAAGCCCACAAAACCACACTTCAAATACATATCTATTAGAGAAGAGGAGACCATTACATCCGATTCAAATCCATGTCTAAGTACATAACCATGTATCTCGCAACCAGGCCCTACATTTGCAAATTGAGCTACAGCTGCTAGCACACTGGCAATTAGAATGGGATCTGCCATCTTGCCCTGGATATTGAGTTTCTTGAAGAAAAACAATGCCTTCTCATAATCTCCAGATTGAGAATATCCAGTTATCAAAGCAGACCATGTAACTAAATCTAGCTGGGATAAATTACTGAAAACTCTATATGCGGAATTCATGCACTTACACCTAGAGTACATGCTCACAAGAACACTACCTACATGAGCATTAAAATCAAAACCACTTTTCAAGCAAAAACCATGCATTCCTTGGCCAATACTCAGCAAGCTGGAATATGCTAAACCTGAAAGCAACCCAACTATTGTATATCCATCTGGCTGCGTCCCCTCATTTCTCATTCTACTGAACAGCTGTAGCCCTTTATCCCAAAATCCATGGCAGCCATAACCAGAAATCATAGAATTCCACATAACCAAATCTGGCTCAGGTATCCCATGAAACACTACACTGGCTTCATCAACAAGGCCCAACTTAGAATAAGCAGTCACAAATGCACTACCACAAATGGAATCCAACCCTAACCCTGAAACTATTACTCCTCCATGAACAAGTCTTAATGCACCTAAATTAAAGTTCTCAGAGCACGCACGTATAATACAAGCATAAGTAAAACAATCAGGTCTAGTTTCAGTTCTGAGCATCATCTTAAAGAGAGATTGTGCTTCACAAAAGTTTTGGGCTTGCGCATATGCTCGAATAATTGAATTCCAAAGAAACACACTTCGTTGGGGAGTTTTGTTGAACAGGTTATGAGCAGAATGAATATCATTATTGATAGCATAGAACCTCACTATTCTAGTTGCATAAAATGGATCACAGGAGAGGTGGGTCCTTATGATTAAAGCATGGAGTTGTTTGGTTCTTGACAAGGATTGGAAAATCTTTGAGAGCTCTGAGTGAAGAAAATGGTGCTGAAAGAACATGTCAATTGGATCATTATCTTGCTATATTGTCTGTGATAATTTTACTGGGAAGTGGAATTGAAGGAGAAGAATTGATACATAAATATGCAAAAAGAAAGAGCAGACAAATTTTGGTTGGATTGGGAGATTGAGCAATAGCCAGACCTCAACCCCACAAAGTCCCACAGGGTCTCATGGTTTTAGGCTGTGAGAGTCAATAGTTCTTGCGTTGAACTAGTATTATGCCGTCATATACTAACCCTAACCCATACCATCACTTTAACCACTATTGACAACCATTGGTGGTTTACAGCCGTTGTTGGTTGGTTTATCACCATTGTTGATAGTAGACAATGATATGAGCCATCATGAAATTGTTTTCAAGAACATCTTGAGGACTGAGTTCTCCAAAGAAGATTGCATGACAAAAGCCCTCGAATTCTTCACTGTGGCAAAAACAACAACAAACCAATCAGCCCAATGAAAGGAAGGGGGCATTGCCAAAGAAATCAATCTGTCCTTTCTTGTTTTCAAAAACCAATCAACTAGCCCATAGTAGCATGTGCGCTGAGCTTTTTCCTTTCCTTTCTATTTCAAGTAGTATTATAGAAACCTAAACCTCTTGGAGCTTTACCACATGAAGTTGCAAGAAAAACAAAATTGTTGCTTTAAAAGGCCAATCACACATATATGGGTATTGATAAATTCAGACCCACAATGGGATTTTGAGTAAAAGACACACACTAATTCCAAACAACACTACACCTAAGGTTTCTAATTCTTGAACTAAGAACAGGGACATTCAAATCTTATTCTTGTTATAGCGCCCTGTATTACGACACGGCCAGCCTGGTTTCAATTCAATTCTTAACTCGCAAACGATTATTTGTTTGGTTGGTTTAAACTTTGTGGAACAGAAAACAAAAAACAAAGGTCTGTATGCTAATTGTGAGACTCTAACACATAAAATCTGTATGAATACATTAATCTTCTCTTACTAATTCTCCAACTTCCATATCTTATTCTTATACAAGTTCTACATTTTCACTTCTATGGTTCAATTACAAAAAGAAAGTATTTTTACAATTGCAAAAGCTGGCTAAAAGTAAAAGGAGTATGACCCAGTAGAGGAAAGCAATTCAATTATGTATATAGTATGCAATATGCATAAGAACTAAGAAAGATGTGATTTTTGGGAAAGAAAAAGCAACCCCAGATTGATAAGAAGTAATCATAATGTAGAGAAGAGAAGGGATTTTGGAGAATCATACCTTGAAATAAGTAGCGGAATATGCAGTGGTGACGAGATATAACGAATGAACGAAGGGGGGATGGGGTTACCAGTTCCTTTTGATTTTCTCAAGTCTGGGTATCTATGTTTCAACTGAAGATTCACTGATTACTGTTTACTGATTACAGCCTACACTCTATGGGGACCAATTCTCTGTTCTATTCTGTGACTGAAAAATATATAATGTTCCGATCCGTGAAGATAAACGTTTGCGTGAACTGGGTTGACCCGAACCCGACCCGCATCTTCATGGTTTGGGTCAGCTCGCGGGTCACACAGAATGACATTAAAAAAATAAAAATAAAAACTGTTTGGGCTTTCTTTTTCTTTTGATCTGAGATAGAAATTTGAAATTAGTCTTTCTTCCTTTTTTTTCTTTTCTTTTTTTTTGATAAGAAGACTGAAATTTTATTATGAATGTGACGATCTAATTACATCATGGATAAGAGCTTGCTCAAAAAAGTAAGGATTTTCTTCAATCCAAGCAATGAAATTAATCTAATTTAAGTGTCTCCTTGCAGAATGATTACCACGCGTTGGTGATATTGTTTTGACTTTTTAACTTTGTGTAATTACTAATTGTTATTTATTTATTTTTTGTGCGGTAATAGTGATATATATTAAGAACTAAGAATCAATTACAGAGGGGCTGTTGCAGTACAGATTCTACTACAAATAGACCGGTAACTCAATAAAATGATGAAGCAAAAGGTGAGACATCTTTATAGGTGAAAAGTCTAAGATACAAAAATCTTGTTAGAGAGAATTACTGACCAGAGCATTACTAAAACTTTCATTTCTTACTTTTATTTTTAAATATAGGACATCTCCATAGGTTTCCTTCTTAATGAGTTCGAGACTTGAAGTACGAATTTGAATACGCTTATTTTATTTTTGCCTTAATTTGGGATAACTTATTTAGGACAATTTATTTTAAAATTAGAACATGTTTGACATATTAGGTTTTAAATAAGTCGCATTGAAAAACACAATAGGTCGCTAAAAGACTTCTACTTCAATTATTACTTTTTGGTATTTTCAATAAAAACGTCTATATTCAAATCCCTATGGAACACTATAATTATCAAATTATCAAAAAGAAAGTAAAAACACTATATACCGGAACATTCAGGCATTAAAGCCAAATAGAAAGTCATGTGAAAAACAAAGAGGAAAACGAAACCTCTTTATCTAAAGAGCTTTAACATTAATGTGAGACAAAAAAACTAAAACCTAGCCTATTTTTAAAAAATTGAAACTTAGTGTCCGTTTGAGAACAGTTTATTTAACTGAAACTAAAAACTTTTTACTGAAAGTACTGTAGATAAAGCTAAAAGATCTGTAGATAAAGCTAAAAAATAGTTGAAATAGTATAGTGAGACCCATGAATAGTACCAAAAAGTGCAATGAGACTCATGAATAGTAGCAAAAATAAGCTGAATAATAAAAAAGCTAACTTTTTAAGTCAATGCCAAATGCACACTTATATTATTTGAAATAAAGCTGAGACAAAAAATAAAGTGAGACTTGCAACCTGTGGATAATTTAATAAAAAAGCTAGCTTATAATCGGTTGCTAAACACACAAATCTTTATCATGTACATCATATGAAATTGGCTTGTTAACGACAACGTTGTTAAACCCGGACCAGACCGTACGGTCGGAATGGAAAACCCACGAACCGTTCACATTTGCGGTCCATTTAAGGTGAAGAACCGTTCCATGCGAAAAAAGCATGGAACCGTCTGAACCGCGATCCGACCGTCCGGTTCTGTGAACTGTGACCGGTTCACACGGTTCAAACGGGCTGCCTTGTTTTAGCCTAAAACAGCGTCGTTCAGCCTCTGTTTTTTTTTTTTTTTTTTTTCTCTTTTCTCTAATACGGTGTCGTTTTGGGCATTCTAATTGAATAGCCCTGAAACGAAACCCTCAGTCCCTCACTCTCTCAAATCTTAATCACTCTTAATCACTCTTTGCCTCTGCCTCTTCCTCACTCTCTCGTCTCTGCCTCTCTCCCTCGTCGCCGTCGCAGATCGCAGCCGTCACAAATCGCAGCTCCAGCTCTCCCTCTCATGCTCATCGCAGCTCTAGCTCTCCCTCTCACGCTCATCGCAGCTAAGCCGTCGCAGCTCTAGCTCTCCCTCTCACACTCATCGCAGCTCAGCCGTCGCAGCTCTCCCTCGTCGCCGTCACCGTCGTCGTCGTTTGGTTGTGCTTAACTTTATTTGGTGAGTGTTAGATTGGAGGTACCATAAAATTTGGTTGTGTCAATTTATATTTTGTTTTATGTTGTGTTCTGGAGGTACTAGAGAATTGATATTTATCATTGTGAATTCAGCTTGATCAACTATAGAGATTTATCTGAGATTTGAGCTTACTGAGATTTATGTATTTAAGCTTACTGAGATTTCTGTGGATTTGATTATATTCTTTAAGAGTACTCATTTATTTGATCATATTCTTAGCTCGGTTTAGGTGTTTTTTTGATGAATTTGGGTTTAATGCTGAGTTCCCTTGTATGCTATATTATTGATTGTAGCTACATTGCACACTGTAATTGTTTCTTTTTAATGCCGAGTTCCCATTGTACACTATAATTGTTTACAATTTACCTTGTACACAGAGTCATAGAGTCCACAATTTATAGTGTCATAGAAACAATTAAACTGTGGACTCTATGACTCTGTGTAAACACGCATTCTGGTTTAATGCTTGTATGCTATATTATTGATTATGGACTCTATAACTCTGTGTACATTAGTTTGTTAATTTGACTCTGTGTATGAAGTTGTGATCCTTTGACTATCTGTATTTCAAAAATTGATGGGTCTATGCGTGTTTGATTGGTTGTTTAGTCTTTTAGATTAAAATGGAAATAGAGACCGGGTCTACTCCATCACATGAAGTTGATTCCAATGTAGTGGAGTCTAGCTCAAGAGTAAGGGAAAAGGTTGATCCGGCTTGGGAACATTTTAGCCTTGGGACGGAATACATTTACATGTGTGTATTGTAGGCAAACATATAAAGGTGGGGTATTAATAGGATGAAAAAACACCTTGCGGGGATAAAAGGTGATATTGGATCGTGTAAAAAGGTTTCTCATGATGTGAGACACCAAATGTTAGAATATGTGAAGGAGTTTGAGTTGAAGAAAAAAGCTGAGAAACAACGTCAAGAAGAAATGTTTAGTGTGCCTTCCACAAATAGTGATATGCAAGAAGATGAAGATGTTCAAGAAGTATTTAGTAGTGGGTTGCTTAAAAAACCTGTTTTAGGTAAAAGAAAGGCTACAAACCCAATGGATAATTACTTTGCTCCAAGAACTACTCCAGGAGCTCAACCTGGTCTTAAAAGTGTGTTCCAAAGTAAAGAAATGGTGAGGCAAGCTGATATGGCTATTGCAAGGTTTTTGTATGATAATTGCATTCCTTTTAATATAGTGAATTCAGTGTACTACGAAAAGATGATTGATGCCGTAGCCGGTGTTGGTCCTGGTTACAAAGGTCCATCTTATCATGCTGTACGGGTCCCTTTGTTAAGGGATCAAAAGAAAGAGGTTCAGTTGTTGGTTGAGTCACAACGTAGGCATTGGGAAGAAGTTGGATGTACACTTATGGTTGATGATTGGACAGATACTAGACATAGGTCATTGATTAATTTCCTTGTTTATTGTCCTAGGGGAATGGTATTTGTAAAATCAGTTGATGCCTTAGATATTGTGAAGAGTACCAGAAACTTGTTTAAATTGTTTGATAAAGTAGTTACATGGGTTGGTCCAAAAAACATAGTCCACATGGTTATTGATAATGCTTCCAATTATGTATCTACTGGTAAATTGTTGTGTGAAAAGTATAAAACTATTAGTTGGTCTCCTTGTGCAGCACATTGCCTGAATCTTGTGTTACAGGATATGGGAGACATGCCTCATGTGGAGAGACTCAAAAAACGTGCATCCAAAGTTACAGTTTTTATTTATAATCATGTGGCTTTGATTGCTTGGTTGAGGAAGAGACCTGGTTGGACAGATATTGTACGTGTAGGAGCAACAAGATTTGCTACTACTTTCCTTTCATTTGGAAGCCTTCATGTGCATAAGCATGACTTGCAAGCCTTAGTGACTAGCAAGTTCTTTGTGGACAATAGATTGGCAAGATAGTCAAAGGCAAAAGAAGTAGTTTCTATCATTTTGGATAATTCTTTTTGGGATGATATTAATGTTGTTGTCAAGATTTCATCACCACTCATTCGTTTGTTACGGATTGTTGATTCTGATCAAAGGCCTGCAATAGGATATGTGTATAAGGGCATGCATAGAGCACGGTTGGGAATCAAGAAGATCTTCCGAATGAAGAAGCACTTGTTCAAGCCATACATCTCAATTATAAAAAACCGTTGGGACAAACATTTGGTAAAGATCTTCATGCTGCTGCATATTGGTTAAATCCAGCTTTTCAATATGATGAGGAGAATTTTTGTCAGAAACCAGCAGTACATATGGCTGTTTTGGACTACATTGGGACAAAATATGATGGTGACAAAGAAAAGGTAATTAAGGAAACCCAATATTTTCGAGACTGTATTGGGAGCTTTGATAGAAATCTTGGATTGTCAACAAGCACAACCACTCATCCAGGTGAGAAGTAATTAGTTTTCTTTAATACCATAAACAAATCTTAGTTTTTTTTGTTCATGTTGAAAGTTAGTTTTGTCACTATAGTTAGAATAACTGAAGTGATTATTCAATTGAAAGTTTGTTTGTTTATGTTGATTAATATTAGATTACGTTGTGTTATGAAAATTAGATGAATGGTGGAAGTTGTGGGGTGCTGATGCTCCAAACTTGCAAAAATTGGCAATTAGAATCCTTAGCCAAACTTCCGCCTCTTCTGGATGTGAGCGTTGTTGGAGTTTATTTAACCAAATACATTCTAAGAGGAGAAATAGGTTGGAGCATCAAAGGCTCAATGATCTTGTGTTTGTTCATCATAACTTGCGATTGAGACATAGGTAACTAAATGCTATATCTTGTCATTATATTAATTTTTAAGAAGTCATTTATATAATGTAATTGTTAGTTACTAATTATGTTCAAATTCCAATAATGAGCATGACATTTTATGATGCAGGCTTTACAACAAAAAGTTTAATTTTGACCCCATTGATTATGCAAGTATCGACAAAACTGATTTTTGGATATTTGTGGAAAAGGAAGACCCATATCTTAATTATGAAGAGTTGGAGAATGAAATTTACGAAGAGGGTGCATATCCAGCAAGTGCAGGGCCTTCTTCTAATATTGAAGGTTAGTTTATATGTAAATAATTTGATAACCTATAGTGATTTTTCTTTTATTTTTTTTCAAACTTGTGTAAACATTATAATGATTTTTCTTTTTATTAATTTTGTTCAAACTTGTGTGTAGAATTTGTAGATGAAGATGATGGCAGTGAGGTTGAAGGACTTGATTTGGGAACATTTGGACAACCTGTTGGCCCTCCTCTTGGATTTCTAGGGAATGATGATGAGCATGATAACTATCATGACATTGATGATTTATGATCATAATAACTCTGTTTGAACTTTGAAGTTCTATTTTGTATTTTAGACATAATTTCTATGTTTTTTTGTAAGACACAGTGTGTAACTTGGAGTTTGAAGTTTTATTATTGTTTTTTAGAAATAAGTTTTTATGTATTTTTGTAAGAAACAACGTGTAGTTGTGTTTGTGTACTGTAACTTGGAAAACATTATTATGAGAAACAAGGTTGTACACGTAGTTGTATTATGAGAAACAATGTGTAGTTGTATTTTGGATTAACAAACACTGTTAATGCACACAATTTATGCATACAGTGTTTGTACAGTTTATGTTTGGATTAACAATGTTTTATGCACACAATTTATGTTAATCCAAACACAAACATAGTTTATGCACAGTTTGTTAATTCAAACACAAACATAGTTTATGCATAGTTTATGTTTGAATTAACATTGTTTTATGCACACAATTTATGCATAGAGTTTATGCACATAGTGTGTAGTTATGAGAAACAATGTATAGTTTATGCATAGTGTGTAACAATGTGTAGTTGTGTACTATATTTTTGTAAGTTTTATGTATTTTTTAGAAATAAGCTTCTCTAAATGAATTAGACTATTTTAGTTAATTTTTCTATTTTTTTTATTAATTTAATGTTTTTATATATATTTAAAATAATTATTAAATTAATTATGACGTCATCACGGTTCGACCCCAGTTTGACCTTGGTTCGACCTTAAAACCCTTGAACATTTTCCTTTTACGGTTCAATGAACGGTCCGGGTCTGAAAACCTTGGTTAACGATGCCCTTTGAACATGGAAATGAAATCCACATGACAAAAGTCAGAGAGATGGATTCACATAATCTGTGGGGGAGGAGAGAGCCTATGAAATGACCGTGGTTGGGCAGTGACAGGTGAGGGTGGAGGCGACAAAAATCCTCTTAGGCTCCTGAAGGAAACTATTTTCTTGCTACTGCTTATGTTTAGACCTTCAGAGCTGCTTTCTCTTAGAACTGCCTTCATTGGGTCATCTCTACTGTCTGATACATGCCATAAACTCTTCCTGCTACCTTTTCATGCCAAAGATAGATCATAGCAGGTTAGAAATTATCCAAGTCTAAAGGACCTTCACATATATAATTAGAAAAACTGTAAAACCTCATGAATCTAGCTTAATATCTACCATTGCATAAATCTAGAGGGTCATTGGAGGAGTTTTAGCTTATAGTCCTTTCATACTCATCAATGTGACAGCAATGAAATTTAAAAAAAAAAAAAAAAAAAAAAAAAAAAACTATTATTACCATAAGAAGGTAATGCAGAAGTTGCCGGAAAATCACCCACAAGAAGCAACACTGCCACTACTGCTGAAATCAACTTTGAGGGAAGTACTCCTCATGATGAAAAGCTGAAAACAAGAACTTGTAAATAGCCAGTAACTCAGTAAGGATGAGAGATTGAGATAGCCAAGAGCTAGATTTAAAGGGTTAATGTAATAAGACGGAGAGACGTGTTATGCTATGCTGCTAAATTTTAAGCATATTATATTATTTTTAACGTTAGGTAGAAGAAAAATTAGATATGGTTGGGTTTAAATTTCCACAAGATTGACTTTGAGGTACACGTTTCTTTCTTTTGTAGAAGGAATTGTTACCACTTGGACTAATAGAAGAATATGCAACAAACATACAGTAACAGTAAAAGGATGAGTGAAGACTAGTCTTGGAGCTGTGCTATCCTAACTCTATCATAAAAAAGAATTTTGGATTTAAATCCCCCCTCCAAGTTAATGGAAGACTAAAAAATAAGAACACTCAATAGGGAGTCACCCATGCATGACTAAAAATTCGTTTGGGACTTGGAAGCGTAGCCTAGGAGGGAACCAAAGCATTGAGGAAACAATCCCTCTCATATGCGCTTAGGGATGGTAACGGGTAGACTGGGGTCAAATCAGAGGTGCTCAGATGCCTCATCCTCGCCCCATCTTCTCCGCAGGTTGAAGGTATTTTCTCATTTCTCATGAGGTAGTTTCAACATTAATAAGGTAAAAATAAAAAAGAGATAGAAGGTACATTAATAGAATATGTATAAAAATAAATTATATAAAAAAGACACAATAAAAAATAAATGCTAAATAATACATAAAATCTTAAAATTAGCAAATAACCAATGTGCAAAGATGTGGAATCAAAATTCTTCTTTCTTGATTCTCAAAAAAAAAAAAAAAAAAAAACTTCTTTCATGCAAAAAGGGAAATTCTTCTTTCTTTCTTTATTTTTCCAATTAAAAAAAATGAATTTTGGGTCTAACCGTTTTATGGTGTGATTTCCAGTGAAACTGGTACCCAGTGCATAATCTGCTGAGATATTTTTGGGTAGTGAACCGAAACACTTTAAATGTCAGGTACACTTTCAGAACTAACCTACAAGCGAAGATCAAACACAATATTCTAGAAGCCAATTAAACAGAAGTTCATCTCAATTCATCGATGAGTTTCCCCTTAATTTGGTTCCAGCTATAAGTTACTTATTGGCAACCTCCCCTTTTGTGCTTTTGTTTCGTAGTCAAAACAAAAAAAGCAATCAAACTCTGGGGGCCTTACAGAATAAATTACAAACTTCAAATTTCAAACTACCTTAAGTTTCAAGTTTCAACACCAAAAATATACGTAAAGTTCAAAATTAACAAATTTGTCATTAGTTACCAAAAACAAAAACAAAAAAAATCATTCCAATTCAAAAGTTACAAAGATTTTGAAAATGTTTCAATTATATTAAGATAATGAAAAATGTCAAGCCATTCAAAGCCCATTACAATTTGTCAATAGGACTGGACAATCCAAATCTCACTATAGAAAGTCATAATTACAAATAATTATAATAACTTTAATGGATATTAGTTTTGCTGCTTTGAGGCTATATGAACTATCCTACACCAATTCATATTAATTTTATGGAGTAGGATCATATGGATTCTACAGAATAGGATCATAGGATCTTACATTCTATCATAAGGATCACAGTTTAATGCCGATCCTATCCCATTAAAGATTCTACTTTGATCTGGATCATTTTTATTGGGTAGGATTGTAGGATCTTAAGATTCTAAGATCGATGATCTAGATTTTGAAAACCACGGTCATAATTAAGCCCCATGCATGCACCATTCTCCCATGATTAATCATGGTCAGAGATAGTAGTAGACCATAACATATGAGCTATCAGTCTTTGAAAGTTGGAACGAAACGAGCTAGAATGACTACCATTAGAACGAGATTAAAAAGATTCTCCCAAGTATGTGTCTTTTGACCCAGAGTTTTGTGATTCACCCATTCTAGCAGTCAATGGAAGTGGATGTCCAAGAGAAGTGGTATATACACAATTGCTTGTCAGTTTCACAATAACTTCACAACAAAGTTAAGTGACAAGCTATTATTTGATTCTTATCTGAGCCTAACACCGACATCACATTTTTACCTACCATTAACATCTTGTCATTTATACTTTATTGTAAAAATGTTATATCCGTAGCTTTATTGTTTTCCAAAACCTTGTCCCATATGGTGTCTTTAGCCCTTTTTTTTTTTTTTTCATGTAACTTTGTTAATAGAAATATATTGCTGAATTTTTTTCCCCATTGATTCGTAAAAGATGTAATTGTATAATTAAGATATTTCATAAATAAAAATAAATAAATAAATAAATTTAAGCATTTTATAAATAAAAAGGTTATTGATCTCTAATTATCATGAAAATTTACAAATATAAATAATTAAAAAATGTAATTCAATAATAGAATTATTAAAACACGCACCCTTGAAAACTTTATTAAATATAGTAACATTACTTGTAAAAGTTACACTTTATTTCTCAAGTACAATAATTTAGTAATTATTCCTCTCACATTAATGGTGTATCTCACCATAAATTTACTTAGAAAAAACCACTATCACTTTAAACTAGGTCCACGATCTTGGCTTAAAGTCAGAACCGATAGATCATGGTGAGAAATGATTTAAGACTAGATTAAGGCCGTAGGGAATTCAACCCGAAATTCCCAACATGTAAGAAACAAAAAATAGAGAAAACACACGTCAAAAGAAAACAATCACACGTACAAGACAGTATTTACGTGATTCAGAAATTTGCCTACGTTCACGGAGTGGCAGAGATTTCACTATTATCAGGGAAAAAAATACAAAGTGCGGCTATAGTGTTTTCGCTCTCTCAAAAAACAACAACAACAAGACAAAACCCTAATCACCAAAAACGGTTTCTAAATCCTGCGCACAGATTCACAATGGGCTACAAAACGGGCCAAAAAATTTTCCCCTCAGAAAATCTCCCATTAAAAACCACGGAACACTATTCAGGTCGGGTCAGGTTATCAATCGGATCAAACATAACTAGGCTCTATGAAGCCCAACAAAGACACCTTGATATATATGCAATTAGGAAAACTATAAAACTTCTTCTTCTTTTATTTTTCAGAAGTCTTTTGTTACAGATGATAGTTGAAGAGAGTAGAAGGTCGCCTAGAAGAAGAAGCTCTTAGCTAACATGATCAAGGAAAATGTGATATTCGATCATTAACGTCAGGTGAGTTGGGACGATAGAAGTTATTTCGAAGTCTTCGGTCTCTTTGGACTGAAGCTATTATCTTACCATTAATTTTCAGACCTTGAGAGTTGTCTTCTTCAATTAGAACTGAAGCTATTGTTTTGCCATTAATGTTCAGACCTTGAGAGCTGTCTTCTTCAATAAAAACCGTTTTCATTGAGCCATCTCTACTGTCTGATACATGCCAACTCTTCCCACCACCTTTCAGGCCAAAACATGATAACTATAAAATCTCATTAATTAATTCAACAAAAGAGTGTTTAACTGTCTAATTAGGTGAAATATATAATGCATTCAATATGTTATGCACTCCTCTCACATAAGAATTTTTTTTTTTTTTTTTTGAGATTGTCATCTCACATAAGAATTCAATAAACATCACTATAGTGTAAGTGTAACCGTATATAGCTAGAGTCCACATTCACTTGAGAGTTTTGAGAGTGAGATATGGATTGTACGGAATAATATTTTCTAATAATCTAATGGTCATACTCATATACCATATGACCCTTCAGATTGAGATTTGGTTCAATAACACCATTCAATACAATGTATTTTCAATGGTTGAGATTAAAAGATTAAAAAAAAAAACCTTTTGACTTTTATCTTTTAATATTTTAACTTTTTTTAATTTTCATCTCTCGCATAAAACGTGGTATTGCATGGTGCAATAGCCTGCTTTATAATCTAGGTAAAAAATGGCTAAATGCCATTTATTTTTAAAGTATGTAGTAAAATACCATTCTTTTCAAAGTATCTAACAAAATACCTCTATTTTAAAACTCGATTTTAATAAAATCGAGTTCTGCGTAAAATTTGATATCCTCAAAATCAAGTTCTATGTGTATTTTTAAGTAGAATTTGACATTAGTAAAGTTGAGTTCCACTTAAATTTAAAAAAAAAAAAAAAAAAGTGGCAAAATATGCATAAAACTCGATGTTAGTAATGTCGAGTTCCACCTAGAACTCGATTTTATTAAAACCGAGTTTAAAAAATAAGTACATTTTGTTAGATACTGTTGGGAAATTTAGACCCCGGTTGATATAATTAACAAGTTTTTAACCCAAGTTATTAATTAGATTTATTATCAATAAAACTTGTTAAAACAAACAAACATCAATCATGTCAAAATCATGTAGCAGAAAAAATAAATAAGACAAGAAATGATGACCTAGGAAAACCAATAAAACCAACCAATTTCACAGTAAAAAACCTGGGGGGAAACCTTCCCGAAAAGCAATCCACTATAGTAAAGAGAAGTTTCAGATCTAGTACAAAACCTTTGTCCCTAGACTCTACAATACTCATAGATGAACTCACAGCAGAAACCTTCTACCGCTTCAGAACCTCTGAACTCTTTAATATATGAATGCCACCCTTTTTGTTGCACGGATCCCAATACGTGACTAACTCCTTTGTATGAATCCTAGTACATGACTCACTCACCAACTTGAGGAAGAAGAATGTTGGCTGCAAAGTTCTTCACTTCATCAACAATGAAGATCAAGAAGCACTTGGTTACAAAACCCTAAGGCGCAAAGACGCAGTAGCTTCTTTCAGAGAGAATAAGGCATCGGTCACCTTTTGCATATGTTCTCCTTGTATTCTCTCATGTGATGGCCTCTAAAATAAGCCTTATATAGGTATAGGGTTGTGAGAAAAGAAACCCTACACAAATACAAAAGCCTGGCCCAAAAATCATATCTGAAAATTCTGATTTCCGTAACCTCGATAGATAGCCAGCTGTCGAGAGGTGTCGAGAAGCTATCGAGCTATCTGTCCGCAGGTGTCGAGCGATCTGTCCAGCTTTAATGAACACATTTTCTTCACTTATTTCTTGGTCCAATCTTCATGGCTTTAATACTAGACTTGAACAACATGTTTCTTGAAATATTAAACGCATCCTAGATCTACCCAATTACAAGTAAAGTGCGTTTTGTTAAAGGATTAGCCAAATACATAAAATAGTGACATATGTCCTTAATAAGTGAACTTCATATGTCCTAACAATCTCCCCCTTTGGAAATCCGTGACAAAACCACAACAAACAAATGAACATATGAAAGAAGTCATAAATCACTCAACTCATATTCACTTGTTGAATACAATAAAATCTATCCTAATACAAACTCTTGAAAAACTTTGCAAGAAGAGAGTTTATGACAAGTAGACTTTGACAACCTATATTTCTGAAACACTTTAAACAAAACTCATCAAGACATCTTTGTGTGAAACAGAAATAATAGATTGTATACAAGTAATAAGAAACATGTGTATAAAAAAAGAAAAGAAACAACACATGTAGAAGTAGGTGAAGAAAACATACATCAGCATATAAATATATCAAAGATAAGTACAAAGTATGTAAACATGGTCACAAGACCCAAGGTACAAGAAGAAGGAAGTAAGCACTTCCCCTAACAAGATGAAACACATCTCCCCCTTACAAAGGAATGTATTTCTCCCCCTAACTTGTAGAATCTTAAAGAAAGAAACCACAAAGTCTCCACAATTTCTCCTCCTTTTTGTCATGATTGACAAAGGGTACAAGAAACTAGAAAGCTTCACCCGAGAAATATAAAGATGATCAAGAATGATTAAAGGGGTACAAAAAAATCCATATAAATGCATGAATGTAATGAAACAAGATGCTATAAATGACAAGATAATAGAAGGATGCAAAACATGTGGAAAAACAAATCTTTCAACAAGAAAAAAAATGTTAAGCACAAAGATCCCAAAACACACACAAACACACTAAACAAGTCTAACTAATTTTATATTTCAAAAAATGAGTCAAGACAGTTTAGTGAGCATACATTAGCACATGTAAAACCTTGTGATGGTCAAATCACATTGTACCTGCGCATGTATCAAGAGTAGCAAAGAATATTGCGTGTTGTGTGTGAAAAACATCGCAAGATTGCATATGTATATACATGTTATGACGATCTGAAATATGAGAAAATAACTTTAATTCACACACATTTATAACTGTTTGATGGGGACTATCACCTTCGAGGTACATCCTATAACTTCCACATCTCTTAGAAAACACACTTGCAATCATATTTAAAGTATTTTTGATCTTTTTGCTTTTTATTTTCTTTACATATTTTCTTTTATTTAGCATATCATGCATGGGCATATAAGAGAGAGAAAAGAAATACCCAACATGTTAAGCATTGACATTGCACTTTTGCTATGCCGAAGCATACAGATGTCTTTGACACTGCACTTTTGTTATGCCGAAACATACAGGTGTCTATGACACTGCACTTTTGTTATGTCAAAGCATACAGGTGTCATATTATGATTGACGGGCAACAGTGGTGAAATGGTCATTTATGCATTTCTCTTAGAATTTTCTAGTCCTACCCGTTAAAAAAAGTAATATGAGTGTTAAGTTCAAGAGATAACTTAATTTTACTCATCACAAACAAGAGCCACAAAGCTCACTTGCTTAGTTGTGTATAGAAATACTCATTTAAGTTACAAAAGATACAAAATTTAGAAAACTTTGTTTCAATGGCCATCCAAGGTACACAAGTATCAAAGTACACATACACACACTGTTTTTGTATTTTTCTGATTTTTCCTTTTTATTTTTATTTTGAAAACAAAACAAAATAAAAACTAAACAACCAAACAAAAATAGATAAACAACATGAATGCATGAAAGAAAAATGCATATGCATGAAAACATGATAGAAATATGCAAATGCATGAAAACATGATTCCAAAAACAAATAAGAAATCAAGCAAAGAAAGTCCTACTTTAGATAGAAAGAATCAAAACATAGGGTAAACAGAAAAGACAATTAAGTCATAGGCTCCTTTCTCACCTATACAGCATGAGTCCTTGGCCATGAAGATGAAAAGACACGTGTCCTAGTATGTCTACTAAAGGATATAGAAGAATTAGAATTCTCCTGAAATTGAGTTAAAAAACTCAAGACTTTTAATAACTCTCCAAACAAAGGTGTAGGTCCTTAAGAGGAAACCTGTGACCGTTTGGACAATTGCTTTTGAGGTTACAATTTAAAGCAATTAAGACGAATGTGTCCAGCAACACCATAATGGTGACAATCATGAGGTCTAATAAAGGATTTAGAATTAGCCAGAATAGTTTTGGATTTCATCCCCTTATTACATTTTCCAGATTGTGGCACAAAGATAGTCTTTGATCTAGAAGCCGTGGAAGAGGAGGGGTCAAAGGAGACAACATATCCTAAACCAGTCTTGTCAGAACTGGGCTTTTGAGCACTCAAGACCTCATCAAATTTTGCACTAGACATCCTCTCTATTTGAGTTCTAGATTGTCTAAGCTTAACCTCAAGATTCTTGACCTTCTCTTCTAATGAGGTGTTCTCCATAACAAGAATCTCAACTAACCTTGTAGTCTCATCTAGTTTGACTAACATATCAGCTTTTTCAGTTTTTACCTCATTAAGCTTTTTTCTACAATGAGAAGTCTTTTCAGATGTTATGAATTCAGTGCATAGCTTATCATAGGCTTCCTGAAGGGTCATCTTCTTAGGTACTTCATCATCAGAAGAATCCACACTGTCACTAGCACTCTCCACAATCACCTTATTGGTTGAGACAGCAAAGGCCATAACGTGATGACATTCATCCACAAACTCATCAGAAAAGTCATCCTCAGTATCACTCCAGGTAGCAACCAACCCTTTATCTTTTGACTCATTGGTCTTTTCCTTTAAGAGGTAGTTTGGACACTCTATCCTCATATGACCAAAACATTTGCACTCATGGCATTTGATGAGGGGTTTCTCATTCTTGCCATTCCTAGAGGATTTAGGTTTCCTAGGAGGTTTGCCCTTTTCCTTTTTCCTAAACTGAAGAAGTTTGATAATCTCATCAGTTATGAAGGTTAGATCCTCATCCTCGTCTTCACTTTCATCTTCATCTTCAGAGTCCTTAATCTCTTCCTCTATACCCTTGAGAGTCAAGTTTTTACTCTTTCTACCTTTTCTCATTGAGCCTAATCCCATCTCATAGGTTTGAAGGTTCCTTACAAGCTCAGTCAAAGGAATTTGATCAATGTCTTTTGCTTCTTCAATGACAGTGATCTTGGCATGGAATCTTTCAGGTAAGGACCTAAAGATTTTCCTAACAATTTTGGATTCTGCTATAAATTCTCCAAGGTTGAAAGCAGAATTCACAATATCCTTGAGTTTAGCATAGAACTCATCAAGGTCTCATCCTCCTCCATCCTTATTTCTTCAAAACTACTAGTAAGTTATTGAAACTTCACAGTCTTTACTGCCTTGGTATCTTCATAGGTGGTCTCAAGAATGGTCCATGCTTTCTTGGCAATTTCCGTGGATGATATTTTCTTGAATTTTTCATTGGTCACCCCACAAAACAAAGCATTCAAGGCCCTACTATTGAAATTTGCCGCTATGATTGTTGCATCATCCCAATCCAATGGCAATTCCTTTGGCTTAATCCAGCCAACTTCAACAGCTTGCCATACCTGTTCACCTAGAGCCTGCAAAAAGATTTTCATACGAATTTTCCAATACGCATAATTAGTTCCATCAAATAAAGGAGGTATAAATAAAGATTGTCCTCTATCCATGACAACAGGGGTCAATGGATCACACTCAAGAAATTAATCAAATCAGAGTGAACCCGCTCTGATACCACTTGTTAGGAAATTTAGACCCCGGTTGATATAATTAACAAGTTTTAAACCCTAGTTGTTAATTATATTTATTATGAATAAAACTTTTTAAAACAAGCAAACATCAATCATGTAAAAATCATGCAGCGGAAAAAATAAATAAGACAAGATATGATGACCTAATATGATGACCTAGGAAAACCAATGAAACCAACCAGTTTCACAGTAAAAAATCTGGGGAGAAACCTTCTCGAAAAGTAATCCACTATAATAAAGAGAAGTTTCAGATCTAGTACAAAACATTTGTCCCTAGACTCTACAATCCCCATAGATGAACTCACAGCAGAAACCTTCTACCACTTTAGAATCTCTGAACTCTTCAATATATGAATGCCACCCTTTTTGTTGCACGGATCCCAATACGTGACTAACTCCTTTGCACGAATCCTAGTATGTGACTCGCTCACCAACTTGAGGAAGAAGAATGTTGGCTACAAAGTTCTTCACTTCATCAACAATGATGATCAAGAAGCACTTGGTTACAAAACCCTAAGGCGCAAAGACGCAGTAGTTTCTTTCAAAGATAATAAGGCATCGGTCACCTTTTGCATATGTTCTCCTTGTATTTTCTTATGTGACGGCCTCTAAAATAAGCTTTATATAGGTCTAGGGTTGTGAGAAAAGAAACCCTACACAAATACAAAAGCCTGGCCCAAAAATCATATCTAAAAATTCAGATTTCCATAACCTCGATAAATAGCCAGCTGTCGAGAGGTGTCGAGAAGCTGTCGAGTTTTAAATTTCGACAGATACAGCTATCGAGGAGGTGTCGAGAAAGTGTCGAGGAGACAGAAGATTTCTCGATCGATCCACCAGTTGTCGAGAAGGTGTTGAGATTGCGATAACAATCAACAGAAGAGCTCGATAGATAGCCAGCTGTCGAGAGATGTCGAGAAGCTGTAGAACTACCTGTCCGCAGGTGTCAATCTATCTGTCCAGCTTTAATGAACACATTTTCTTCACTTGTTTCTTGGTCCAATCTTCATGGCTTTAATACTAGACTTGAACAACATGTTTCTTGAAGTATTAAACACATCCTAGATTTACCCAATTACAAGTAAAGTGCGTTTTGTCAAAGGATTAGCCAATTACATAAAATAGTGACATATGTCCTTAACAAGTAAACCACATATGTCCTAACAAATACTTTGAAAAGAGAGGTGTTTTGCTACATACTTTAAAGATAAAGGGCATTTAACCATTTTCCTTAAACCCTTCTCATATTAAACCTGATGGCAAAGAAAAGCTATTATTAATTTACCATGAGGAACTGGCGCAGGGATTGCTGGAAAATCACCCAGGAGAAGGAATAATGCCACTGCTGCTGCCATCAACTTTGCTTGAAAGCCACTCATCTCGATCGGAAAACTGAAAATTAATACTGGGAAGTAGGAGAATAGGACAATGAGAGAGCTGAAAATGAACATGATTTAAAGGACAGGTTGAGTGGAGTCTCACTCGAATACACGATATCCTTTTTCCACACAGAGAAATGACTTTACGCTATCCTGGTCTTTGTATGCATCCATTTGAACAAGAATTATTATTATCATTTTTTTTTCGTTCACATTCCACAGAAAGCAGTGCTCGGTTTGGTTTGGTAACACTACTATGAGATGGCTATCTCTGTCATTGACTTAGACTCTTTAGTCAACATATCTCAGTCATTGACTTGCTTATTTTGAATGAATAATGTTACAGACACAACAATTTTGTAACAAATTTCACACCTACAAAGTTGGCAAGTTATTATTGATTTTCATAGTCATGTAGATCCATATTATTAACTCTTTTTTATTATTCATTATTATCAACTTATTATCTCAGACAAATATGAATTTGTTGTCAATTTTACTATCCCTCTAAACTTATTAGACTAAGATGGGCACGGGAGCAATATCATGATACAAAATAGTAAGAAATACGTTAATTTTCATAATATTTTATATAATAGCTTCTTCTTCTTTCTATTTGTTTGACTTTGAATTTCACCCATTTTAGCAGTCAATGGAATAAGTGGCTGTCCAAAACCTTGACACATAAAGCTGCCTTTGGCATTTCTTTTCCATGTAACTTCGTTAATAGAATTATTAATTATATTGAATTTTTTTTCCAAGTTCCATTAATCTTAATTTCCATTATATTTTTTTCTTACACAAAAAATTCCGGTGAAAATAAAGTATAATAAAGAAGAAAGCAAACTAAATGATAGGCTGCTCCTCAAAAATGATTTTTACAAATGAGGTTGATGTGAATCGTATGATACTGCGCGCTACCAAAAACAAATCATAATACACGTTATAGCTAAAAAAGTCTTCGTAAACGGTACAAGGCTTTTACTATAAGGCTCTTTAGCCAATATATCTGGTGCACAGTACTCGAATATTATAGGCAACTTCAGGGGCGGAATCAGAAATTTTGGTTTGAGAGGGCCAAGTTGTGATATTAATATATTAGTTAAGACAAAACTCTACACACACATATAAAAATTAATTTACTATTCTAAATTTTAATGAGCATACAAAAGTCATGTATTTCTTCTATTAAACATGTACAAAAAATTATCATTTTTTACCTAGTTTAACTTGTCAAACCTCTTAAATAATATAATTTTAATATAATTTCTCTTTCTTTTAAGAGCACCATTGAAATTACTCAAAATTTGAGGAGGGTCAACTTCAATTTTTACGTGCTACATTTTTAAAAATGTAAATAACATAAATACTAAAAATAATTTTTTAAAACCAAGGCCCCCCCACCCTTGTGTGTGGCTCCGCCACTGGGCAACTTGAGGAATTTTGACTTAAAAATATGAGACAATGAAACCCGTGTCCAGAATTTTAATGGTAAAATACTCTTTTACACTTATTTAATATTCATTATTTTACAAAATATTTACAATTAATGGGCTGATATACACGTTTTAAAAGACAAAAAATAAATGTTTACGTTTAAAATATGATAACATGGATGTGAAAAAGTGAACGTGAGAGTATCATTTTCCCTCACTTATCAAAAAACCAATGTGCAAATTGCAAAGATAAGGAACCAATGCCCATGTCATCTTATGACTTTTCCATATGGAGCATTTGATTGGCTTGCAACAGGCGTATTTATCTTTCTAAGGGTAATGATTGAGTATTACAAATTTTACTACATAAATTTTACACGTTAACATGCTCATCAATAATAGTAAAAAAAAGAGATAATTAAACATGCATTTAGTATATTGTTAAAGTGTCACAAATCGTATTTTTCACATTAGTTTGCAGCAGTTTTAATATTTTTCATCTTTCTAAATGGATTTCACCTTAAGCCCACAATCCGCAATTCCATTGTTCAACATTCCAATAAATTCATGTATCTTATCTCCCAAAATACCTTTCATACCAAAAGAGTCAATTTCATATCGGAAGCTATTTCGATTTAGCCAAGGAAATGAAATATTTTGATATTGGTTAATACCAGTGTACCATTTCGAGATTACTGTTATTTATATATTTCTATACATATATATATATATATATATATATATTTTTGTATTATTTATGTAAGTATGAATTTCTTAATTTTTATGTTTATCAACATAAGATTTAAAATTCATATATTTTATAAGCCTACATATTAGCTTAAGTACATTAATCAATATATTAGATTAAATAAAATGTTTTTTAATTTTTTTTTTTTCAAATTTTTATTATACTAGCTAAAACGCCAAATACTGGCTGATACAGCCGAAATAGGCCAGTACAACCCGGTATTTTTTCCGATATATTTTGGAGGAGTACTAATACCAGTTTAATGGCCGGTACGATTTATTTTCCCGGAATGGCCGGTACCGGTACGACATTGACTTCCTTGTTCCATACCCGCCCCACCCCCAACCCCAAGCACACACTTCTAAATTGGAGTCATTTGGTAAGGTAGGGAAGTTTATTATCACTACATGGTATGCATGAAGTTTTGGAAAATGAGGAGAGAGGTATAATTAGGCAATTTGTTAGTTGAATTAAAAGAAAATTTGGCATTGATTTTGCCTAAATGGGAGGAGAGAGAAAACATGAAAACTAACTACCATTCGGCATTATATAAATTGAAAAAAGAGGGATGAGTGAAAAGTAACAAAACCCAAAATTTGTGCTTGTGCGTGTGTGAACCGTCCAACTTCTCCTTCAGTCCTTCGATGAAGCCCACATCATCCTCTCCTCTAGATCTGCAGCACTGTCATTTTAGAACAACTCCACTCGTTTTGCCGATATAAAACATTTTTGGTTTTGAAAAATATTTTAAAAACTAATGGACTAGCAAAGAGCTAATGTCAAGTTAGACTTGAAATCTCAAAACAAGCTAATGCAACTAGGTTTTGGGTTGAGTCCTAGGCATAGGATCCCAACATTCCCAGATAAATGATGTCATCCTTCGATTGATGGTGGTTTGAACTAGAGGGGATCATAAAAGGGGGACATTGTCTGCGCTCTTGTTTGGTAACATTGTTAACAACATATATTGCTATGCTTTATTTGAAGAAAACATTTTGAAAAGGTTTTGGGTGGGGAAAACCAAAAAAACTGGATAATCGATCACTTCACAATTGTTATAGACATTAGGGAGGTTGGGCATAGTTTTATTTGTTGCCGTTATTAGCATAGGGTATGGGATAGTAAATAACATCCAATTAATACAAAATTTTTGCCCAATGAAGAAAACGTGTAATCCAATTATATGAAATTAATCTTATAAAACATTATTTAGTGATGTAACATTGACAAAGAGTAACACCAAATGTACCTTAATCTTTGAACTTTAGTGATAGGGTAGAAATATAAGTAGCAGTATTTCTTTGCTTTATATTCCTTAAACTCCCAAAAGGTTCTCCAAAAAAAAAAAAAAAAAATCCCAAATATACTGGCAGGAGAACACGTCAATCCTCTCTAATCTCGTTCAATCCCTTCTCTTCATTTATCCATTCTTCATCTGATCATAATAATATTGACTTGGAAATAGAACGTTAAAACATTCTTCCCAAATTAAACTCTCAGGCTTTGAAGTACTTGAGCCTATGATAGCCTTTAGCTACCTTTCATGGTATAAATTCATGCACCTATTATTATAAATCAAGGTTAAAAATATTAAAAAGTTTGTTTTGGGGAAAAAAGTGGAGGTCGCTGCAATCTGGCAATTTCTTAAGTTAGCAAATTTGGCTTTATATTCCTTTGAAGTTTGAATGTTACAGTCTATACACTATACATTTGGTGCATGCACATATGCCATCAAAGTCCACCATTCCTTGGCTACTCGAGAATTTGTCTTACAATATGACCAAGAAACAAGAATGTGGAATTTTATACAATCAAACCATCAGGCAAAGATGAGGAACCACCTCAAAATAGTTTTTTTTTTTTTTTTTTTTCTAAAAATAATTAAATTCAAAACAACAAAATATTTGAGTCCAATTGAGGAACTTAATGTATTGCACCTAAATTATTGCATTTAAGTTTTAACCATGTCTTGGATGTGGTCCTGGATTTCCTGGGCGTATAGGTGGTGGTTGAGACACTCGTAGGCTCCGGGAGAAAACTATTTTCTTACTTTTAATGTTCGAACCTTTAGAGCTGCCTTCTTCTAATGGGAGTGTTTTCATTGAACCATCTTTGCGGACAGATGCAAGAAATGAACTCTTCCCAAAACCTTTTAGGCCAAAGATATATATAGAACATAGCGGGTTAGAAATAATCCAAGATTAAAAGGACCTTGATATGCAACTTTGGAAAACTATTAAACCTCATTAATTAATTCAACATAGCTTCTACAATCCCATGATTTTTAGCATATGACCCTTTTTCATATTAGATGTGATAGCAATGACAGAACTATTATTACCACGAGGAAATGATGCAGAAGTTGCTGGAAAATCACCCACAAGAAGGAATATTAACACTACTACTGCCATCAACTTTGCTGGAAAGCCACTCATCGTAGAAATTCAAAACACGAGAACTTCTTGAAGGTAATCAGTTCACCTATTAGCTGGTACAATGAGAATTGAGAGAGCCATGTACAGAATTTAAAGGGGCAGGATAGAGTATGACCTCTCTCACAAGGAAGCATCCTCCTGTTTTCGACGCAATTAAGGAGGATACTTCCTTTATTTGTATCTTAATTTCTGTTAATAGAAATTTTTACTCTCATAAAATAAAAATAAATGATATACTTTCCTTGAGTTTCCTCACATGAAAAAAAAGAGGCAAATTACAAAATTAGTTTTTATCCTTTACCTCATTTGTCAATTTGGTCTTTAATTTTTTAATTGTATCAATTTAGTTCCTAATATTTTTAGTGTCGTCTCAATTTGTTTCCTGCTATTATCTCTAGAATGAAAAAATTAGGAGCTACACCGATGATGCTTGAATAAGAGATTTGGGGTTCAATCTCCACCTACACCGAAAACTGATTGGTGTCTTGGTTTAATGATAAAGAGCTATCATTAGGAGCGAACGCCATAGGTTAGAACTCTCTAAAAAAAAAAAAAAAATGAAAAAATTATTTTTCATGCCACATTAATTATAATTGTTACTGCCACATCATATTTTTTCAAAGAATAAAAAAACCTCAAATTTGCATTCAGACTTGAATCAAATTACCCTTTCCTAAAACTACCTAAAATTTGTAAAATCCCCAAATCGTTCTCCCACTCGTTAGTCCACATCTCCATCTCTTCTCCCCTCATCCTCACGCTCATAAACCCTAAGATCTGAAGTTGTAAAATCTCTCTCTCGTTTGTGGGTTTGGTGGTTGTTGAAGCAAAGTGACAGAGCAGAGACTTTCTTTGCAGCTTCGTCTGAATATTCGTAATATTCTGGTTGGATATTTATGCATTTGTATATCTTGTGGAGAAAATTTCTAAGACTGGCTTCTATCCTCTAGGCGAGACTTCTCTTTATTATATATTGTTACCTCTATTCTTTTTATTTGTAATGCCCAATCATTCTTTTTTCACATCTAAGATGTTACTAAGCATCCAATCATCCAGGACATTTCCATACACTTGCTGAGAATCACTGCGATAAATTAGCATGGAATTCAATCATTTGAGTCTTCCTGTGTAAGTCCCAATGCATTCAATTTCTAAGTTTTATTCGGTAAAGAGACATAAATTAGAGGTGGCTTAAGAATTCCAGCAACTTTGTTTTTGTACTTTTGGAAAAAGAAAGACGGGTCATTGGCTAGAATACAAGTTTGTTCTATTACGTTTATGAAGTGATGTCCGTCTGATGTATAAATATTTGACTTCTTGTAGTTTGCGTGAGGATGAGGGAGAAGAGAGGGTAATCTGAAAAGAGAGAGGAAATTTGCTTTTTTTTTTTCTTTTTTTTTAATCTGGCATGAAAAATAATTTTTTAGTATTCCGTTTGACACATTAGATTTTTTTCATCCAAAAAATAATAGCAATAACCAAATTGACACGGCACTGAAAATGTTGAGAACTAAATTGACACAATTGAAATGTTAATGACTAAATTGATAAATAGTGTAAATAATAAGGACTAATTTTGTAATTTATCTATAAAAAAAACCTTTATTAATGCTGTATTAATCCTTTTATGCAAATGATTTTATTTATAATTGTGCAGAGCAAAAATTATTATGTATTATTATATTAAAATAAATCTAATTTATATAACTCATTTCACAACTGGTTAAAGTGGTAATTAATGAATAGTATAAAATAAAAATATTATTGAGGTTAACCTAAAAGTAATTGTTCACCGCTTATAAGTAGACAACAACGACAACGACAACAAAGCCTTTATCAAAAAATTTGGGATTAGTTGTGGATCCTCAACAGATTAGACTAAATTGATCACATGAACTATTTTTCTTCTTTTTATCTTATCTTAAGTCATGCTCTTTGTTACTTACCTAATTAACATGTTAGTTTTATTACTTCTACTAATATTATTTTTAAATTTTCTCTATTTTTTTTCGTTCCTTCAACTTGGATCAATTTGTTTTTTCTTACCGGTTCTTTACTCGCTCTCCTAAACTAAACATGATCAAATCATTTCAAGTGACTCTCCCTCATCTTTCCATCAATAGGGGCTGCCCCAATATCTAAATAGATTTCCTCATTTCAAATCCTATCTTTCCATATATTTTCCACATCCATTTTTACATTTTCATTTTCGCTACACTCATTTTATGGATATGTTTCTTCTTAACCGCTCAACATTTGATACCATATAGTAGAGCTAATTATATAAAAATTTTCATTTTAAATTAATAGGTATTCTATATATGGTTACACAATACTTTTGATGCACTTTTCCACTTCATTCACCATATTCTTATTCTATGATTTACAATTTTACATCATCTTCAACCTCTCAATCTTTATAAATTATTGATCCAAGATATCGAAAGTCGTCTCTATTTAGTATCTCTTAGCCATTAAGTATTATCTTTTCTTCATCTATGTTTCTACCTTTACTAAACTTATATTTCATATACTCATTTTTAGTCCCATTTAAACAAAAGTCTTTAGATTCTAGAGTGACTTCCCAAATTTCCAACTTTAATTTGAAATTCCATGTACTCCGTTTCTGTTTGACAATTTCTACTTAAATGAAAGTCTGTGTTCATAACAAAGACGTTTAAAAATATGGTTGATACGATAGATCACGCTGCATGCCAAAACAATTCAAGATACATGCATGTTAGCTCAAAAAGTCTTGGTAAAAACTAAAAAGTCCAAGTCAACAAGGGACATGCTAGACTATAGGACTCTTCAACCAATATAAGTGGTGGCTCCACTAATTTTTTTGAGAATGGTCATTAAGAAGCTTAAATTATACAAAATCTAATAAAAAGAGAATTTCATACATTGACAAAAAAACATACACACACATGCAAACACATAAAATCTTACAATTTCCTTTTACAAATTTTTTTATTTTGAAATCGTTACATAATAGTCTTATAGGGATAAAGGCCCAAAGTCACATATTGGGCCTTGGGCTTGGTCCGAGGACAGGGGCTAATTCGAGAAGGGACAAATAATCTTGGATAACTCCAATTTTAAAGGTTTCACAAGCAGATAATGAACGGAAGGCGGTCCGAGGAGTAACTAGACTACAAAAAAAGAGGGCTATAGCTGCATTTGAAAAACGCAGCTATAGACCCTAAAAACGTAGCTATAACCTATAGCTGCGTTTTTATAGCCACATTTCCAAACACAGCCTATCCAGTGTGACTATAGCCCCCTGCGGGACCTAGAGCTGCGTTTTCCCACAACCCATAAGCTGAATCCTATAGCTGCGTTTTTGTGAAAAACGCAGCTACAGACCCTCTTTGGGCTGCGTTTAACCGCATTTTAAATGCAGCCCAAAGTAGGTCTATAGCCGCGTTTTTTACAAAAACACAGCTATAGATAATAATTTTTTTTTTCTTCCATTCCTGCCCAAAACAAGACTTGTAATTCCTGCCACCACTCAACAGATGCAACCAATTGGAACCAACAAAACAAATTGCCAACACTCAACAATTCCCAACACTACAAAAATAAAGGTCTTATTTTCCTCTCCCTTCATAAAGTCCACATCATACAAAAAGGAGTAAAATTACAAAAATAAAGGTCTTATTTTCCTCTCCCTTCATAAAGTCCACATCATACAAAAAGGAGTAAAATTCCATGAAGAATCATTACTACGACATCCAAACAAAACTTTCCATCATAGGAACACATCAATGACCTTCACAGGTCTCACCCTATAAACCCCAAATTACTATGACATCCAAACAAACCTGAAATCCAACAAAGAATAAATCAATAACCTCCATAGGCATTACCTTGTATGCCCCAAATAGAGAAAATGCATCAGACTGCGACATTACTTAAATTAATTAGTTCTGAACAAAGATTGATGTTTAATCCATATTAGGTTCAACCCCAAACCTTAAGTTCACATTTAGGTCTAACTTCTCACCTTAACGTTAAGGTTTGTGCCCTCCTAGAAAACTAAAATTTCATAAATTATAAAAAGCATTATATCAAATTTCACTTCAATGCTTAGACAAAGTGCCATAGCCCCCCAAACAAGTGGAGCTTTTGAGCTTCCCACTTTGCTGAGCAACAAATCACTACTTGCATCCTATACTACAAAACCCTTACACAAAAAGCATAGAAAAAGGAAGAAATACCAAAGCAAAGTTGACAATCTAGACATCCATCTGGGCCAGAAAATAAATAAAATCAAAACCAATACATGATGCACGCAGCGGCACAAGCCATTATACTAGATGATCTACACATCCCTATGAGAAGAAACCAAATAAGCCCAAAGCATTATGCACCCAACTTCCACAGTTCCTCATAATCCTCAAACCAAATCATTAACACTAAAGCACTTGAGTATCCAGAAGCCATTCAATAAATTCAATATGCACACAAACACATGGCACAAATTAACTTTAAATTGAAAAGCTCATGTTGCAAAGGAAAATTCATAATCAAAAACAAAGATATAATAATTTTTTAACAAATACGAGTTAATTAAGTGTCCACAATTAACTGGCAAGGATCCTAAATAAGGCCCTCATGTCAGCAAAGCAATACAAATGCTTGCCATAGAGTTCCACTTATTGATTATATACATATATATAAGAAATTTTATTGAGAAAAGACTACAATCATGATCAAGGACACAAAGGAGACAAAATAATTACAAAAAAAGAATTATGAGCTCCACTTATTGATGTGATCAATCATAGATTGATGTTTCATTGAAACTTGAAACCACATTAAGTAGCAGCAATGTTAGGATGAAATGACCCGGGATAAAATTATTCAGATGGGCCATAAAGAAATGTCAAAGAGTTGCGGGCATAAACAAAGTCATTATAGAAAGGATACTCCTAAGCATTTAGAAATTCTTTGAAAAGTATTAGACATTGTGGTTTTATGGTCTAAAGGTTTTGAACCTTGTAGTTTCTGCCAGGCCCCATGAGAAGCAAAAATTGCTTTTCACTAACTAGAGAAGTGGTCAATGCAACACTCTTTTATTGCATTGGATTCCGACTGTAATTAGGGACAAAGCCACACAAGGGCCCAATGGAGCCTGGCCCATGAGTTTCAGATTTTTTTTTCCCCCCTATAGGTATATTAGGCCCTAAATCTAATTGGGTCCAGAGAAAACAAACTTTTTCCCCTTCCATTCAAAATCTAACTAGTCAACACTAGAGGTAAAAGATATTCATAATAACTAATAAGGCAAAGTTCTCTCTTTCTTTTTGTCTATTTATTATTTTTTGGGAAACATGCAGCAACCTTATACGTATATTTGAAGGTGTTTTAATAATAACTTATTAAATTGTATTTTTAAAACAACATTCCATATCTTTAGGCTCTTACTGTCTAAAGCTTGCAGGCTGCATCAAGACAAGAAGCTTTGGCTTTAACTAAGGTTCTTGTCACAACACAAAGAAAGAGGAGGTATGTTGGGTGTACCTTAGGTGGGCCTTCCAAAGCATTCATGCAATATAACCTGGCATTATCAACCAGTTGGCAGTACGTTAGAAATGCATTTGCAAATCTCTTGTGGGATTTTAATTGTGAATTTACTCTTACAGCTCTTCTACACATGATAATCAATTAGTTAATATTTACTTTAGGTATATTTCATATATTGTTTTATGCTTGCTATGCCTTCAACAACTAATAACCATCAAAATTTTTAAAAATAATAATAAAAAACAGCGAAGTACAATGATACCTATAAGACAATGTTTAAAGTACAATAACTTATTATCAAACCATTAACAAAAACCAGAATCTTCTTATAATAAAAAAAAAAAAAAATCTTAACTCTTCTAAAAAAAAAAAAAAAAAATCTTAACAATAATTTATATGATATTACAGTAAATAAAATGCATCACATACTAACCAGGCCATACTCATTAAAACCCATCAGCCATCACATTTATACACTTCAATAATAATATCCACAGTGCTTTTGTCAAATATCATTTACCCTTTATGTTTAGCATTTAGGATTTAGGACTGTATATTTGTAATGATATTTGTATAAACAAAAAATAACTAAAAAGTATATAAAACATTACCCGAACATATGATGCTGTAAATCCATTAAATTGCAAAGTTCATTTCACTTACATTTTAGGTAGAATAGGCACAACTCACTTAAGGCATCCTCAACTTGAAAATAGTCCTATTGGCAGTCGCCTGGGTACATTTGAAATGAAGAAGAGCTTAAGAAAATTATTGAAAATAGTCCTAATGATTTATGGAATATTATCTTTTGTGTATTATTACTTCAATCATAAACTACACGAAAAATAAAGGTAAGTGACTTTTACTTGAATTTAAAAACAAGCCACTTGTCATGCTCATGCGCCCTTACTTTCTAAGTTGTGTAATAATAACTAATAACAAATAATGGATTGGAAAAAGTACCTAATGGTTACTGCTTCAACCAACGACTGAGACTTCTTAGAAGGTGCTGTGTATCCTGTCTCCTATTGCTGCGAAAATTCACATTTTCATTCTCATTAATAATGGAAAACTTGTCACGTCTCTACTTATAAAAGCTATGGATATTGACAGCAATTAAAACAAGAAAGAAATACAATGCATTACACAACAAGGGGGTGGCTTTCCCTCTGCCTAAAAAAGCGTCAACCTTGATAATTGCTGGAATATTTGTTTTAGTACAAACAAGCAACTTTTCTTTCATGGTGTTTAAATGACAATTTTTTATTCTTTTCAAAATTTAATTTTGGCTTTCACTAGCATCTCTAACTCAAAAAAAGGGTTTTGTTTGTTTTTCTTTTTTTTAAGCTGGAGTCAGGGCTTGAATGCCTTTCTAAAGAGATGTAAGAAAAATAAAGGGTCAATAATTCAAAATTTTCTATTATTATTTTTTTCCTATTGACCAACAATCTAAGATTACGAATTAAAATCCAGAGAAATAAGTTAAAACCCATAGAAATTTTAAATGCTCACTCACTGAGACTAAAACTAAACTAATAATCTGCCTAAAAGCCAAAAACAAAACCTAGGAAAAGCAGTGAAAGACCCAAGTATTAGAAAGAACTAAACACGAAAATAAACTATCCTTAAAATTCTTATGATTGTAAGAGAGAAAAATATGTTAGGAAAAAAGAGTTTATTGCCATATCAGGCTCCATTGCAAAGCAACACTGTCACCATTTTGGAAGTTAGGAGTTTACCTGCTCTGAGTATTCAGCAACACTGTCACCATATGACCTAGCTATTGCCTCTGTTTTCTCTTTGATACCAATATCCAATGGATAGAAAAACCTCTACTTTACTAGCAAGTTAAGAACAAGAATAATGTAGAGCACTTGGTTGCAATTAAACCACTGTAATTGATACATAAAAGAATTTGTAATAAACTTACATCTGCCATTTGCAGGCAACACTATCCTACTTAGGATGTAGTATATAAGGAAAAGAATTATAAAAAGTTTACTAAGATATATTGGCACAGAAGGAGCACATCAAGAAATCCTTTTTAATTTCTCATAATCTCATATCAGCAATAATAAAAAAATTTCCGTTGATAGTTTACTAAGATTTACGATGCACTGCAAGAACAAATAAAAAGTATCAGAACCTTCCAAAAAGGGACCCCATGAACTAGTGCAAACAATATGGTCATAAAGAATGAGTGAGCAATTCAGGCAGCTGATTTGATCCAGATATAAACAATTTAACAGTAAAATATCTACACCACTCTGCTCCTTATTTCAATTTGTCTTTAGAAAATCATTTTTTTATTTCATATTATGAAGTCCAAGAGTTTATGAATTAAAAAGAACTCAAGCTCACCCAATAACAGCCTATCTATAAGACCCTTTGAAATTCAAGAGAGAGAGATGTTGAGTAAATTTACACTCACCATTCCTAAAGAAAGGTTGACCTGTTGGCTTTTTCTTAGCAAAGTATGCTGCAAGTTGAAGGTCACCAAGCTCCACACTACCGGAATTTGCTACTCCGTCCAACAAAACTACTGAACATAGGGAGAATGGGAACAAAAATAATCATGAAGTGGCAACTATAACAAGTAGTTAAAGCACGAAGAACATATATCTTAACAAAACCCACTCATGCAAATAAGGTAATTTACATCAGGTACCCCCGAATGAAGGACATACCAATTCTTTTCCAGACAGCCAAAAATTGAGCACAGTGTTTGCTCCCAAATGAAAACAACTGATCCAATGTCAACGAACATTCACTAAGAGTTAGTATCTATCTATTAACTACTGCCAGAAACATGAGAATTCATCCGCAAAAAAAGAAATAGATCTAGATTCATTTTTACATATAAAAATGGTGATTTATCAACGAATAAGCCAGAAAAAACCCTAAATGTGAGAAGAAGAGTCAAATCGATTAGTACATAGCAAATGAAGAATGTGAAATGACGGCATATTTTCGTAAGTACCTGGAGAAAATGACGGCGTCGAGGCTGTTGAGGATCCAGATGGCTCTGATGCTGCAACCACAGCTGCCGCCATGGTGATTTGAGGATTAGAGAGAGATTTCGAGGTTGAGAGAGTTGATTCGGGGATGGAGAAGACCACCGTAGTGGTGGTGCTGGTGATCGAAGTGAGAGAGAGTGACGGCTTCGGCCATGGTGAGGAGGATCGGTGGTATAGAGGGGTGGGTTGAAGGTGAGGGTTTGGGAGTCAAAGGAAGAGAGTGAGAAAGAAGGTGAGAGATCGGGATAGAGATCAGAGAGTTTTTTTTTTTTTCCTAATTTATAGCAATCTTAGAGCTGCGCAGCTTGAACATATCTGGAGGTGCGTTTAATCAAACGCATCCCTATATCAGTTTAAACGCAGCTCTGGAATATATTGAAAAAAAAAAATCCCCAGATGGGTCTAGAAGTCCAGTATTGGAGCAGCTCTGAAGTGCATTTTTTGTAGTGACTCCTCCTCGGACATGACGTACGTGGCCCACATATGTATCCCAACGATCGAAGTGATCTTCTAGGAAGCTCTAGCAATAAGGATAGGCGTCATACGTTTATAAAGAATGATGAGGACTTAGGAATACCTAAAGAAAGGCTGCCATCACCGCATTAAATGCATTGCAGCTACTTTTCTGGCCGTATTTATGTGGAGGAGACTCCTGAACAATGTTGCCTTGATCACAGTGACTTACAGAGGGCCAGAGAGGGCGTTTGATGGGACAGATACTCAAGTGAGGGTTTCGATGATCAACAAGTGTAAGATCAAGATGGTCCGGAGGAGACTATATAATGTGAGAGATCACCCATAGGAAATGGATCGGAAAAATAGAGAAAGAACACTGTAGCTACTAGAATTGCAATTGTTATCAATTTTATTGATTTGTATAAACATTTGCCTCATCGGCAATACGTTCGTCCAGTCTTATGTACCTTGTTCTTGTTTGATTGTCTTTCAAACCCGTCCTAGCCGTTGTGATATTCACTTGAGCCTAGTTCTTTAATCCATACTCTACAAATTTATTATACTGGGCTCATTAACCCACAATCCCGTACATATTGGGCTTGGGCTGCAAATCGTGCCCTTACAAGTCTCATTATCAATGTTGCAAGTTACATCTCTTTAGAAGTTTAGTTAAATAAAATTTTTCTTAGACTTTTTGTTTTTATTTGTAAGGACCTAATATATTATTAAGGAGACCAAAGTTTAAGAACAAAATTTGGCTACAAACTTAGTTGTAGCCACTCTTACTAAACGAATTAACATTGTTACATATTTTGAAAATCTAATCGATAAATTGCATATTCTCTATGTTCTTAAAACACGTCAAAACTTCATGTCAATCAGATGTTATTTACCATTCGATCTATAAACTTATTTTTATGTATAATTTTAGATTACAAAAACTTGAAATTTAAATATTTGATTGACGACATAACTATTGATCTTAAATCTTCTTGAAATTTTACAAGTATGGAGGATTTAAGAAGAAAATGCAATTAAATTGTGGATTTGTTAAAATTTACATTCAATAAAAAAAAAAAAAAAAAAATTTGAATAGAGTTGTAGCCTTAGTCTATAACCAAGTTTGTTGCAAAATTTTGTTCAAAGTTTAATTATGTTGGGCCTAAAAAAAATTTAGGGTGATCACAAAGTTTTTTTAAAAATAAAAAATATCATAAAATTTTAAAACTTATATATAATATTTTTTTTCCAAGTCAAGGTGGTCCTGTGACCACCTATACTTTATGTAGAGCCGCCCTTGACCAATATATATACGGTAAAGAAGAGTTACCGTAATATTGTGGAAAGCTAATATGGTGTAGTATTGTGGCCTTGTTCACGAAGAGCCCATTTTGAAGTTTGAACATGATTATCCTTTATATATATATATATATATATATGATAAAAATTCTACTTTAACTTAATCTAAGTATATATGTGTATGAAACTCCTTCCTAGAAACTTGAACTCCGATTTTGCCCCCTACATCCCACAAGCACTTATACTTATGGAGTGACCATCGCACCAAGGATGTGCGGTGGTAATACTATATATTTTTTGAATATTGATGATGCATAGATAAGTACTTTATTAGGTTCTTCAAAATAATTCAAACACTCCATTGTATTAAACAATATAACAAAAATAATGTTATTTTTTTAAAAATGATTAAATTTAAAATAACCAAATGTATATATTTTTTAATTGGAACAAATATTGGAGTACATTAGTTTCCTCAATTTTTTTTTCTCAAAAAACGAATTTGAAAAACCTATTATATTGCACCTAAATTACTGCAACTAAGTTTTACCCCATTCAATGTTGAATATTTTGGAGGGTGTGGGTGGTGGCTATTCAAATCCACGTAGGCTTTGAAAGGAAACAATCTTATTACTTTTATAGTTTTGACTTTTAGGGTTCGTTTGGGAATAGTTTATTTAGTTAACAAAGTGTAAAAAAAAAAGTTAAAAGTTAGTTGAATAGTACAATGAAACTCATAAATAGTACCAAAAAATGTAATGAAACCCATGAATAGTACCAAAAGAAGCTAAAAACTCAAATAAGCTGAACTTTTCATCACATCCCAAACAAAGGTTGCGTTTAGAATTAGAGTTTAAAGTTAGCTTATTTTATTATATAGCTTATTTTTGCTACTATTCAGCTTATTTTTACTACTATTCATGAATCTCACTGTACTTTTTGGTACTATTTATGAGTCTCACTGTACTATTTCAGCTAGTTTTTACCTTTATCTACCATATTTTCAATAAAAAAATTTCAATTTCAGCTAAATAATCTGTTGGAAACTAACCTAGCTAACTCTTAAACCAAAGCCTGTGTTCATAACAAAGACGTTTAAAAATGGAGTTGATGTGATACATGCTAAAACAATTCATGATACATGCTAAAAAAATGTCTTGGTAAACGGTTCAAGTCAACAAGGGACCCGCTTTGACTGTAAGACTCTTCAGCCAATATCTAACGGTGAGGCTGTCCACACCCTCTCGGGCCATCCGTACCCGACCAATTGTAGTATTGTACTATAATTTCTTTCTTTTTTTTCGGTGAACCAAGATAACCTCATAAATTACGATAGAACAAGTCTATTACAATGCATATTAGCTTTATCAAAAGCCAAAATACTCTCCACCATAGGCGGTGGGTTACAAAAGATAACAAAAGATGATAAAGAGTTTGCTCCAAGCTTAGCCAGCGCATTTGCACATTGATTAGCTTCGCGGTAAGTGTGAGTAACCTGTTTGTTTGGGATTGCCTTCAATAGGTTCCTGCAATCAGTGAGAAGGGGTTCCATCAGCAAATTTCCAGAGTCGTCGTTCATAAGAGTAACAACACTTAGAGCATCAAGCTCTATAATGAGATTGTTAAATCCTAGCTCCACCGCTAGTTCCAGTCCATCTCTAAGTGCCCACAATTCTGCAATAATGCTGTTGGTGCTACCAAGAGCTCTGGCATAACCACGTATCCACGTTCCTTCATGATCACGAATAACTCTGCCTCCCCCTACTCTTCCCAAGGCTGAACCATCTGAATTTAATTTCATCCATCCTTCTTCTGGTTTTTCCCAGCTAACTGAGATGATGGTTTTCTCATTTTTCCTTTTTGTCACCATGCCAATAGAGAAGAATTCAGCGGCCATCTGCTTACAACTTTTCTTGATTAGCTTGTCCACTCTGCCTGTACGAAACACAAAGTTGTTTCGGTGTAACCAAAGCTGCCACACACCCATAGCAAACATCACTTTCCACGGGATGCCCAGAATTTTCGAATTTAACTCAAACTAACAGTTTAGTTCAAGCCACTCACTAGCTGGCTGCTTAAAAGATTCTCTAAGGCAATAAGGCACCTGAAGCTCCTGCCAAAAATTTTGTGCTACTTCACACTCCCTAAGAAGGTGTATTATGGATTCGTTACTTCTTTGACACATAGTGCAAATTGGGTTAAGGTTTAAACCTCTTGAACCCAATACTTCCGTTGTGGGTAGGCTATTGTGTAAACATAACCATAGAAAAAACTGAATTTTTGGAGGCATTTCAGTTTTCCAAACCCAAGCTATAGATTTAGTACCCAGGTTCAGGGGATTTAAACCCCTAGCCAATAGATAAGCTGTTTTGAGAGAGAAGAATCCATTTTTAGAATAAGCCCATATGAGAGTATTCTCGGAATCTTGTGCATAAGAGAAGGGCGTGGCTTTGATGGTATTAAGCAAATTATCTGGCAGCTCAAAAGAAATGCTGTGCGGTTTCCACTCTTGATTTTAGTCAAAGCATTGCTTGACAGTGAGTTGATCTTCGTCTCTATTAAAGGGTCCCTCAATCAGGTTTCTCAACGTCCCATTGGGTAGCCAAAAGTCCGTCCACAACTTGATTGATTCCCCATTTTTTACTGTCCACTTCAAACCTTTAACATACACAATTCCTCCTTTTTTACAGGCTGTCCATGTGCTTGAGCATGGTAGCTTCCTCCCTTCGTCCGACAGTCTCCCAGGAGCTAAATATTTAGCAGCTAGCATTCTTGCCCAAGGGGAAGACTCATCATGAGCTAGTCTCCAGCACAATTTGGCTAGGATAGCTTGATTTCTACGCTTCATGCTATGGAGACCCAAACCTCCCAATTCTTTTGGAAGAGCCACTGTACTCCAATTTACCATATGCATCCTCTTTTTTTCTTCAGTAGATCCCCACAAAAAGTCCCTTATCATCTTATCAATACCCTCGCAGACTTTGACAGGAAGGGCATGACATTGCATGTAGTAATCTGCAATGGGGCCAATAGCAGTTTTCGCCAATACAAGTTTCCCAGCTCTTGAAAGAAGTTTGGTTTTCCAACCAGAAAGTTTTTTCTGAATTTTCTCCATGACAAAATCGAAAGCATTGCCCACTCTGCCTTGGTGTAATATGGGGAATCCCAGGTACTTGCCTAAGTTGTTGGTCGCATTGATGCCCATTCTTCTGCAAATACTTCTCTTTCTTCTTCTAGTCACATTCGGAGAGAAGAATATTGTGGATTTTCCTTGGTTCACTTTCTGCCCCGCCAAGCTGCAGAAGTTGTTAAGGACCTCAAGGATAGCATCACAATTCTTGGAATTTGCCTTAGCAAACAACATGAGATCATCCGCAAAAAATATATGTGAAAAACTTGGGCCATTTCTAGAAGCTTTGACCTTCTCCCATCTCTTATCTTCACACATTTTTGTAATTTGGGCGCCTAGAAACTTCATGCACAACAGGAATAAGTAAGGTGAAATAGGATCACCTTGGCGGATTCCTCTCGAGGGTTGGAATGGTTCAAGTTTACTCCCATTGAAGAGGAGGGAAGCTGAAGTTGTAGAAACACAACTCATAATTAATTTTATGATATTCTCCGGAAATCCAAAGTGTTCAAGGACCATTTTAATGAAACTCCATTCAAGGCGATCATAAGCCTTTTCAAGATCTATTTTCACCACCATGTATCCATCCTTATCCTTCCTCTTCCTAAGAGAGTATATAAGTTCTTGGGCAATTATGACATTATCTGAACCTCTCCTCCCTTCAAGGAAGGCAGCTTGCATCGGAGAAATAAGGGAGGGCAGGAGGGGCCTCAACCTTTGGACAAGAATTTTAGAAACAATTTTGTAAACAGTGTTACATAGACTTATAGGTCTATAATGGTTAACAGTCTCTGGACCAGGCTGTTTAGGGATGAGAGCAATTAAAGTTTGGTTGAGGTATTCTGGGACTTTTTTATTTGCAAATATCTCTTTAACCTCTCTCCTAACCGATTCTCCCACCAGAAGCTAGAATCTCTGAAAGAATCCTGCATGCATCCCATCACTACCCGGAGCTTTATATGGTTTCATAGACTTGAAGGCAGTCTAGATTTCTGCATCTGAAGGCATGTGGCCCATCTTAATTTCTTCTTCTTCGGTTAGTTTCGCACACCAATCAGAATCCCATTGCTGACCCAATTGGCAGGTGATTTGATCAGTTTGATAAAGCTTTTTAAACTTAGTAATGAAGATATCCTTGACTTCCTCAATATTATGAACCCATTCACCCTCATCACTTTGAATGCTGGTAATTCTATTTTTGCTTCTTCTGGTCAAAGTAGACATGTGGAAATAGGCCGTGTTTCTTTCCCCAAAAATGGTCCAGTTGGTTCTAGACTTCATGGCCCAAATTTCTTCTTCAAGTTGAAGTATGAGATTGTACTCCTTAGATAGCTGGTCTTGAAGGTTGATTAAGAAGCTATTGGGATTGTTGGCAAGGGCTTTTTGTGTGCCCAACAATCTAGCCAAAATATGTTTCTTCTTAGCAAACACATTACCAAACACTTCTTTGTTCCACTGTTGGGCTCTATAGGTGAAGTTTTTGATTGCACCATCCAGATCAGAATCCTTGCCAGCCCATGCCTCTCTCACAATGGCAGGGAAATCAGAGTGGCTTAGCCAAATAGATTGAAATCTAAAGGGCCTATTTGATGCATTACCCATGTTGGGACTTAAATTAAGGAGGAGAGGGCAGTGATCCGAATTTACTCTTGCCAAGTGAGTGACATTAGCTTCAGGATAGAGAGACTTCCAGTCTGGGTTGGCCCAACATCTATCCAACCTACATTGAATTAAGGCCCCTAACTCTCTTTTGTTGGACCAGGTGAATTTAGGCCTAGAGAAGCCCAAGTCCATCATGTGGCAATCATTCATGCATTCTTGAATAGCTCTCACCCTTCTTTGGCAAATAGGATTACCTCCAAGCTTTTCTTCTTCAGTAATAACCTCATTAAATTCTCCCACAAGAATCCAGGGTAAGTCATGAAGATTAGCTAACAATTTAAGATTTTCCCAGAGTATACATCTTTCAGCAAACCTAGGGCTAGCATATATAGCACTAATAAGCCAGTTAGAATTTTGGGATCTTACCAGGATGATGGCATGGATTTCCTGCTCTGTTGAAGCCAAGACATCCAACTGCACCAACTCTGGGCGCCACAGCAACCAAATACCTCTTGCGAAGCCAATAGTATCAGCCACAGTAGCTCCTTCAAAAGGCAGGGTCTCAATGATGTCTTCTGCCCTTGCGCCACTAAGTCTAGTTTCAGTAATCACCATAATAATAGGAGAACGCCACTCTACCATGTCCATAACTGTTTTTCTGAATTGGGGTTTCATAGCACCCCTACAGTTCCATATCAAAATATTCATAATTTTATATGGGGTAATGGAATAATCAAAGTGCACACTATGGGAGCACTCCTCCATGTCCCTCAATCTCCATGCCTCTATTAGCTCTGACCTCACCTCCAACATCTCTCGAAACAGAGTTATCGAGTGTTTGATTATCCCCATCATTTCCTGCTTTGCTTTGATGAGGATGGTGCCACTGATCCTCGGTTCTGCAAATTGGAGAAGCTTCACTCTGTGTAGGTTGCCCATCATCAGACATTCCACAGGCTTGTCTTGAAGATTCTTCCTCATTGAAATCACAGGTTGGGTCCATTCCATCTCTGCCTCGGACAGAAATTCTTCCGAGACTAGCACACTTGATCTTGGTGCTAATGAGTTTGAGCTTGTCAGTGGAGGTATTGGCACAGTTGGCGTGTCCATGAGAAATCTCCACCATGGGTTCGGAGTCGTCACCCAAGCTTTGTCCATCAGAGGTAAATACCCTACCCTCCTGCTCTCCTCTATCAGTGGAAACATGCTCTTCCATGCCAACATTAGCTCTAGATCGAACCATCCCCAAACTTCGGTTGGATCCTGCCTTATCCACTGAATTGTCTCGTCTCCTACTGGTATGATTTTTCCCCTGTAGAAGATTGCCCACTTGTTTGCTTCCTCCATTGTGGCTGCTTTTTAAAGTACTAATTTTCAGTTCAATCTTCGTTGTTATAGGGTTAACCATAGAGCTTGCTAGGCTGGAAAAAAGAAAAGTGTTTTGTGTGGCCCAAAGTCAATTGGTAGACCTTCCCCTAACCCAAATGAAAAAAGCCCGTTTGGTTTACTCTGCCCCACACCATCTTGTTGGCTTACAACCAGATTTTTAACTTTCTGGTTAGATTTGGTGCGAGTCCCTTGGCTTTTCGAGCTTTTTCCATCATAGTATTTGCTATGATTAGATGGGATAGCATTGGACGCCCCCCTATCTGACACTGTAGCTTGGGAAGATGTGGCTTTCCTTTTCCCCGCAGACTTGCTTTGTTCATCTGCCCTATGCTCAAATCTATCACCTTTTACTTGAGGTGACCCATCCAATTGGCTTAATCCCGGATTGCTTTGCTTGTCTCAAGCTTTGTTCATCAGCTTGCGCCTTGTGACCACCATCCATTCTCCATACTTTTCCTGATTTCTATCTGTTGGCTTCTCCAAACGAGGCTGTTGTGAATCCCCCATAGGTGTGGAGTTAGTACTTTGCTCCGTTTGTGTTTCTTGGGATGTAGTTTTTATCACATATGGACATGTTTCTTTTTTATGTCCAATTCTGCCACATTCAAAATAGAGGGAGCTTATTCCTTCATACTGAATGCTCTGTGCTAGTTTGCCAAGGTAAACCGTTCGAATAAGAGGTTTATCAAAATTGACTTGCACACACAACCGAGCAAAACGCCCTCTAGCACCATTGGCTGTATGTGCATCAATACGGAGGACTGGTCCAATGGCTTTACCTATCTTAAGGAGTGCATTCTGCTCATAAAACTCAATCGGAAGCTCAGGCAGTCTAATCCACACTGCTACTGAGGAGAAAGTTGCAGAAGAGGTTTTGAAAGCAAGTTCCCATTGTCTAATGGCTAAAAACTGTTTCCCAATGAATCAGGGACCACCTTTTAGAATGCCGTCAACATCTTCACCGAATTCAAACTTTACTAGAAAATAATCAAAACCCAAATCTATACAATCCATACCCCCTTTTGGCTTCCACATGCTTTTAATCTTAAAGACCAGAAAAGAATAACCCACTTTTCTTCCAAATGGTTTAATAATGAGCACTTGTTGCCATGGAGATCTCATGCGCGATTTCTCTTCCCTGGAGAAGCATATCTTGATACTATCGTTCAGGGGGATCTCCTCCTCAGTATCTGATTCCAGGTCTTCTTGCATTAAGTTATTAAAACCGAAGGCTTTCTCAAAAGCCCCAGGGATAGCCCCCACTAGTTTATCTCTGTAGCTTCCTTGCTTGTTGATCTTGTCATCATCCTTTTCCTCTACCAAAGGATGGCTTTCTTTAAACTTCTTAGTGCTCTGAGCCAGCATGTCTTCTTCTTCATCAGAGCGTTTCAGCCTTTCTCTCTCCATCTTTTGTTCACTCCCGACCAAGAATTTCATTGTACTATAATTTCACATAGGCTTAATCAGATTAAAAGCATTCGTCTCTCTAAAATAGGATATGGAACTAATTTTGACAATGTACGTGAAAAACCTACGCATTGACTTCCCTCTATGGGTCCGTTTGGATACAACTTATTGTTGCTGAAAACACTGTAGCAAAATAATTTTTAAATGTATAAATAGTATCGTGGGACCCATTTTTAATATTTTTAATGCGTGAACAGTGCATGAACAGTGCGTGAACAGTGCACGCACTTTTTGTCTCTAAAAAGTCAAGAACTCCGGTGAAAAAAAAAAAAAAAAAGGGAGAAAACGCAACTCACAAAACACGCTGCAGGTTTCATTGCTATCCAAACTAGTACTATATCTCCTAAAATATCATTTTGTTTAGGCCTGTCCACGGGTCGGTCCGGGTCGGGTTTGTGCCCAACCTGGAACCGACCCGACCAGATCGAGTGGGCAATCTTTCAACCCGCCGCCGACCGTCGGAGAAGTCGGTTCGGACGAGTTGGAACATCAACAAGCGGCGGTCGGGTTCGGTTGGAGTCGAGATCTAGAAAATAAAGAAAATCCGGCTAGAAAATGATGAAAATCGGCTAAATCCTTTGAGTTTTCGCCAGAAATAGCGAAGATCTCGACTAGATCTGACGAAATCTCGCCAGATCTAGCCAAGAACTCGACTAGATCTAGCGAAATCTCGCCGGATCTAGTCAAGATCTAGCCAAAAAACATCTCAAAACTCGTCGGAATTATCAAATAACGCCGGAATCTGGGTTTTGCTTGCCGGAATCTGGTTTTTCACTGATTATGGGTTTTCACTAGTCGGTTTGGGTTTTTCGGATTTTGGGGGGGGAAAACCCACCAACCGACCCGCCGGTAACGAGTTCTGGAGGCGGAGACCTGCCGCCGACTGTCGTCGGCATCGGGTCGGCCGGTACTCGGGCCGGATCGGATGGTTTTTTTGGGTGGGTCGAGTTCCGGTTTTCTGTGGACAGCCCTAATTTTGTTCCAGTTTTCCCTTTGTTTACACTTTCGCTGGAGAGAAATGAATAAAAATAATTATTTTAGAATATTCTATCAACTTGTTTGGGAGTTTTAGTAGAAAGAATGAAAATGTTATTCCCACATTTAGAATGAAATGTTTTGCAGTAAATGCTTGTAATTAAGACTAAAAAGAGTCAGTGTAAGACGAAGGTAGGCAACTTAAGTACTTAACACTTTGCAATTAAGATGGATGAAAAAATTCTTTCATGAAATAAAAAATAAATATAAAAATTTTTATATATAAAAGAAAAAATAGAAAATTTTTTTTTACATCAATAGGGTAGCCACCATAACACTCCATTTAGGGGAAAATGATACCCTGTAGCGTGTATAAACATTGTCTCTCTCTCAAGTGGGCTCCACTGATGTGTCTGACCCACTTACTGTGAGAGAGATACTGCATATACCTACTGCATGGTATACTTTTGCTCATTTAGGAGTGACGGAATGTTACACCCTACGTAGCGTTCATCATTTTGGAAGAGAAAAACGTGCAATTAAGGGAATATAATAGAATTTTTATCTTAGAACATGACCAAGAAAACAGCGTGTAGAATTCATGCAATCAAACAATCACCCAAAGATGAGGAACCAGCATTCTTTTTTATTTAAGTTTAGACGTGGTTTTGTTGGAAAATGAGTTAGATGTGAATGATAAATTGACTTTTTAAAGTGCCCTGTTGAAGATGATTTTAATCGGTAGAATTCGTGAATCCTACATAAAATTGAAGATTAGAATGATAAATTGACGTTTTAAAGTGCCCTGTTGAAGATGATTTTAATCAGTAGAATTCGTGAATCCTACATAAAGTTGGACTTATATATTTCTTATTATTTTTAAGTGTCTGTTTACTGCACAGTAGTTATTTTTTATGAAACAGGATATCTGTTCAGATAGCTCAATATAAGTATAGAGTCTTTCATTCATAAACGTTGCTTTTTCATATACGTGGGTTTTCCATATTATATACATTGTGCATAAAGTTGCATAGAGTGAAAGAGAGAGAAAGAGACATAATTCAGTTTGATGTGCACAAATCTTTCTTAAGGAGATTATGTCAAACACAAATCTTGATAAATATTATTGAGGTTAACCTAAAAGTAACTGTTCATCACTTTTAAGTAGACATATTATCAAATTGTTAAATAAATTGTGTTCATAACAACAACAACAAAGCCTTAGTCCAAAAATTTGGGGTTGGCTATGCATGCATCCTCAACATATTAGATTAGGTCGGTTACATAATTTCTATTTCTCCATTCTATCCTAATGAAGTCATGCTCCATGTTATTTCCCTAAATAACATGTTTGTTTTGTATTACTTCTACTAATGTTATTTTTAGTATTCCTCTACCTTTTTTCGTTCCTTCAAACTTGGTTCAACTCACTCTTTCTTATTGGTTCATTACTCGCTTTTCTCTAAACATGACCAAACCATCTCAAGCGACTCTCCCTTATCTTTTCATCAATAGGGGTTACCCCTATATTTAAATTTACTCCCTAATTTTGAATCCTATCTTTTCATATATTCCCACATATCTATCTTGACATTCTTATTTTTGCTACACTCATATAATGAATATATTGCTTCTTAATAACCACCCAACATTTGATACCATATATGGAGCATAGATAGTAGTTATATAAGGTCCGTTTGGATATAACTTATTTTGCTGAAACTGAAAACTAAAAATACTGTAGCAAAATAAATTTTAAATGTGTGAATAGTCCTTGGGACCAATTTTTAATGAAAAGTTGCTGAAAAGTGAAGTTTTTGGGACCCGTAAACAGTGCACGGGTGCACTATTCACTGCTGAAAAGTCAACAATATGCAGCTGAACCAAAAAAAAAAAAAAAACTGAAAACGCGCTGAACCCAGAAACATGGACGTGCCGTGTATCCAAACCCACACATAGTAGTCTTATAAAAATTTTCCTTTAACTTAATAAGTATTCTATGTTCATACAATACTCTAGATGTGCTTCTCCACTTCATTCACCTTGCTATTATGCTATGATTCACATCCTCTTCAAAATCTCTTATGAATTATTGATCCAATATATCAAAAGCTCTCTTTCTTTAGTGTCTCTTTAGATCTATAGCCGCGTTTTTAAAAACACAGCTATAGGTCTCAGCCTATAGCCCTGTCGAACCTCTAGTCACGCAGAATAGGTTGCGCATGTAAACGCAGCTATAAAAAACGCTGCTATAGACCAAATGGGGTTATAGCCGCGTTTTTAGGGTCTATAGCCGTATTTTATAAACACGGCTATAGCCCTCATTTTTTGTAGTGACTCTCTCTCTCTTGATTTTTTTTTTTTTTTTTTTTAGTTTTCATATTCAAAAGAAATTCAAGACACATAAATTTCGTAATGTTTGCCGAATCAGATAATTAGAATTCCAAACACACAAAATTGAGATTTTAAAATTATATTCACAATTCCACCTAATATATTTTGTGTTGTTTTTAATTACTTTCAAAATATGAAATTGAAAATTTGCCATATTTATCGAGTTCACATGTATTAGGCCTTGATCAATTTCTTATAAGGGAACTTGCACAAATATGCTCTCTTTCAAGTTTCAATGGAGGTTGTGTGATAGTCACTGATAGTATATAACAATATCATTTTTGGGTAAAATTATTAGGGTTTTTTTTTTTTAAATGGATTTTCATGAAAACCACTCAAAGCTAGGTCAACTTTTGATAAAATGCGCATTGGAGGAATTGAATAAATTGGCAAGTCTAATGCTCAAGCCCTATAGGTTAAAAGCGCCATCTCCTTGAAATGGTTTGACACATAAAAGCGCCATCTCCTTGAAATGGCATGAAATGTTGTACATAATTAATTTTAAAAAAATCATAAACTTATTAACAACTATTTGAGATGATGTATTTTAATTAACGTATAGTAAAAATCATGCTAACACTTATATGAAAGTAATGTTATATATAATTAGTTTTTGTTGCTTTCCATTATATGCAGTAGGATCAGCTTGATTCTTCCTTAATCAATGCATTTGTGCACCCTTTAATAAAAGTCATTTTTAAACAATTTTGTTACGAACTCAATTTATTTTAAAATTTGTTAAATTTGTAGGTGGTAGGCAATCACTTCAATATTGACCTATTAATAACACCAACTTTATTTTCCACTCATCACAGCCTACAATGTAGGTCAATAAAATGTTTTTTTTTTAAAAAAAAACATTGTATAATTAACCATATTCTATTTTAATAATGAATAATAATTTTCGTTCGGCACAATTATAAAATAATAAAAATAATATGCATAGACCAGAATAGCATTAATAAAAAAAATAATTCATGTGAGCATAGCATGTCATTTATTAGATATATCATATAAGAATCCTTCTTATTATTAATTATTATGATGTGTGGATCCAACATAATAGTTATGCAATTCATTCCTTGTGGGATATACGATGGTGAGATTCTATGTCGCTGCCCCCTTTAAATTCTGTTCCTGGCTCTCTCAGTATCCTAGCTACACTTTAACAATTATTTAAGGAATATAAAAATAAGAAATGTGTAATTTTACTATTTAAGTTTCTTCCCTTTCACTAAGGGTCAGGATATAGATATATCTGGTGTAATTCTTTGTTAATATTCTACCATTAAATAATATTTTACACGATTAATGTTTTGAAAATCAGAAAGTCGGATTACACATTCTCTTTGCTTGTAGCCATTCATGTTAAATTAACATGCATGCCAAATTTTGCATTAGTCGGATGTTAATTATTAATCGATACTAAATAGCTAGGGTACGAAAGTGATCTTCTCATTCATGTGTATGGGAACATATGGGTAATATAGATAATATGAGGGAGCATTATATTCCCTCACCATTTCATCTTCCAAATTGACGAATGGTTGGGTCCAGCATTCCATTCCTCCAAAATGGAGTGTTAAGGTGGCTGTACTATTGATGCACTGACTTTTTTTGTATTTTAGTTTCAAAGTGCTAAGTTGCCTACCTTCTCCTATACCCCAACTCTTTTGTCTTAGTTGCTAGTGTTTTGGTGCCTACCCTACTTTGGTTGCAGATTCTCATAGTGAAAGCAGGTTGCTAAGTGGTAACAGTATAAATTAGGCCCGATTCTCATAGTTAAAATCTGCTTATTTTCATTTCCCAATATGAGTTATACCAAACACACATCACTGTCTGGAGTCTTAATTTTTCACAATAAAGATGAACTGACTGGCTTCAAGAAGTTATTGTTTTAAGCCTTCCATCATGAGCAGTTTTCCAGCAAAGTTGGTGGCAACAATTGTGGCAGTATTGCTTCTCGTGTGTGATTTTTCAGCAACTTCTGCATCTGTCGTCCCTTAGGGTAATTTTAATTTTTCTTTGCTATCGCATTTAGTTTGAATTGGAATTTCCTCATGCGATGGTAGACGTCGTACTGAATTAAAAAGCTTCACAGATTTTATAATTAAATGTCAAGTCCTTGAGACTTTGATATGGCTGAAATTTTAAAGCTTTTGCTGAGATTTGGCTGAAATTTTAAAGCTTTTGCGTCTCTCCCATGTACCCTTATCTATTGAATCGTAGGATCTGAAAGAGTAATGCATTAATTTTACTTTTGTAATTTGTGATCTAAAAAATGATGGTTCAAATTGTATTAGAATAATGGTTAAGTGATTAAATTCATTTATTCCTATTAACAACACAACATAAGAGATTGGCAAATCAAAGTCATAATTTTAATTTTGTAATTAATTAGAGTCAACATAAGCAAAGTGCTACTTTATATAAAATTTTGGCTAAAATGCAAAACACATCCTTGAATTTAGGAGTCTTTGAATTTTACACTCTGAAATTTCAAAATTGGATTTTATTCTTTAAAGTTATATTCCATTTGCATCAATAACATCCTTGTCCATATTTTCCGTTAAGTGCTACACATGCTTGTTATGTGTAATTGTTTGTCCAATAAAATGATGGCACGTGGCATGATGAAAATGACATGGCATCGTTTTATTTGACGAACAAATACATTTGGTCCCATTCGGTCCACTTTGGTCTTATTATTTTCAATTCGGTCCACTTAGGTTCTATTTGGTCTTATACTGTCCATTCTATCCACTTTCGTCTAATTAGGTCCACTATGGTCCTATTTAGTCTTATTCGGTCCAATTTAGTCTTATTCGGTCCATTCAGTTCTATTCAGTCCATTTTGTCCACTTTAGCCCTCTTCGGTCTTATTCGGTCCTAATCGGTCCATTCTGTCCACTTTGGTCCTATTAGGTCTATTCGGTCTTATTAGGTCCATTCTATCTTATTCGGTCCACTTTGATTCTATTCAGTCCACTTCGGTTTATTTGTTTCTATTCGGTCCATTTGTAACTGGTTTCTATTTCTCTGTTTCTCAAGCCTATAAAAGGAGATTGTAAAGATTAGGGTTCAATTTTTGACTCTCAATTTTCCAATTCATTCCTTGTTAAATTGGATGCTAGAATATAGTGATGCCACTTGCTTTGTCTTTTAGTTTGTTGTTTATACGGGTAGCTTGATTGTGGAGATGTACTTTGACATTTAAGTGCTTAGGTTCACCAGAGGAGATTTTTTGGTAGATTATGCATTGGTGTACCAAACACCAAGTCTAAATTTAAATAAAAAAGAAGACTGGTTCCTCATCTTTGCATGATGGTTTTGATTGCATGACAATTCCACATGTTGTTTTCTTGGTCAAATTCTAAGACAAAAATTTCATTCCCTTCCCTTAATTGAGAAACAGTATCTCATGCGTCAGGTGCATAAAACATATATGTCACTAACATGTGGACCCCACACCAATAATTTTACCTTAATTGGACATTTTTCTCATCAAAGTTGGTTTCATATCTTATTTTAGAGAGACGGATAAAAATGCTTTTAATCCGACTAAGCCTATGTGAAATTTCATCAGTACAATATTACGGGCACTCTTCTTTACCGTATATTTTGGTTGAAGAGTCTTATAGTCAAAGCGGGTCCCTTGTTGACTTATACCAACACCAAGACTTTTTGAGCAGTAATACTAAAAATCTTGGATTAGCAGAAGCTATGTTGAATTAATTAATGAGGTTTAACAGTTTTCGAAGTTGCATATCAAGCTCCTTTTAATCTTGGATTATTTCTAATCCACTATGGTCTATCTTTGGCCTAAAAGGTGTTGTGAGGAGTTCATTGCTTGAATCTGTCGGCAAAGATGGTTCAATGAAGACACTTCCATTAGAAGAAGGCAGCTCTAAAGGTTTGAACATTACAAGTAAGAAAATAGTTTTCTTCCGGAGCGTACGAGAGTTTCAACCACCGCCACCTGCACAATTAGTAAACTCCAGACCAAAACCGGGGCATGGTTCTTAGATGCAGTAATTTAAGTTTAGTACATTAAGGGTTTGTTTAGATACTACTTATTGCTGAAAATTAAAAACTTATTGTTGAAAACACTGTAGCAAAATAATTTTTAAATGTATGAATAGTATAGTAGAACCCAGATTAATTGTTTTTTTTGTGCGTTTTCGTATTTGTGGGTCCCGTGAACAATGCGCGAGACCCAAGGAAAAACGCAGACGCTGCCCGCGTGACGCTATCCAAACCAACACTAAGTTCCTCAATTGAACTCAAATATTTTGTTGTTTTGAATTTAATTATGTTTAGAAAAAAACACTATTTATATTAGGGTAAATTGCGTATTTGGTCCCCATCCTTTACATCATATTTTAATTTGATCTCTAACCTTTCAATTGTATCAACCTTTTAATATCGTGTCTGTAGGGACCAGGTTCAAGGGAGTCGACCCAAGCCCAATTTCCCCGCAATAAATTTATAGAGAATGGACTCAAGAACTAGGCGTTAGTGAGAAGTGCAACGACCATGCATGATTGCAGGTGAATTGGATAGCCTGAACGTGAATTAAGATGTGTAATAATGCTCCTCGGACGTGCTATCCAGGGCTTGGAGTTCTTATAATTTCTGCTTTAAGACTGGCTACAAAGTTCTCTCAGAGAATCCAGATTGCTATGGTATTCCTTAGATCATATATCTCCCCCCCTTTTAGGAGGGGTTCCTTACATTATATATCCCTCTCCTAATCGATCCTAGCCTTACATTTGTAGAGGGATTAGGCCATCACTTGAGTGTCTGTCCCATCAGCCACCTTCCCATTCTCTCTGTGGGTGGCAGCAACTAAGGTGGCACTGTTGAGGCGTCCCCTCCTCATTAATGCGGCCAGGACGTTAGTTGAGGGCATTTAATGTGGAGGTGACAGTTCATCTAAGACTTGCTCCTCCACCATGCTTCCATGTCCAGTATTTGGTATTTGCTGTTTGCTCCTTGGATGCTCGGGGAGGTTCCCTTTGATGGCGTGCTACTTGTCCGTTTTCGGATCTCGGAATTCCGAGGACGTTATCATCCTCGGCACTGTTTCGTGGGTAGCTAGGCATTACACTTCAGTCCTCGGACCTTGGGCGCGTCCTCGGCATGGGCCTTGGACCTGGTTCGAAGTGGGCCAGGGTTGCCTGACTATTTTTGGCCCCATAGTGTCAATTTAGTTTTTTCTGTTATCTTTTGGATAGAAATTGATGATGTGGCAAATAGGCAAAATGAAAAATTAATTTATTGTCACATCGACGGAAACTAATTTTTTATTTTGGCTATTAGTCATGTTAACAATTTCCATCCAAAAGATAATGACAGTGACTATATTGACATAGCATTGAAAGGTTAGGAATCAAATTGGCACAATTGAAATATTAGAGACCAAATTGAAATATGGTGTAAAAGATAGGGACCAAATACGTAATTTACCCTTTATATTATATTGATTGATACAATTAAGTATTTGAATTAAATTGAAGAATCTAATGTACACCACTTATTTACGCATCTTCCATAATATATATCCTTCTGATAGTCGCATGCATGCCCAAAAGGAAAATCATGTTCAAATTGGGTGACTCGTGAACAAACCCATTTCCTTTCAGCTTTCCTTTTTAATTTTCCTCCTCCTTTGGAAGTGATTGTGTTATAATATTAACAATCTAATTTCATTTTTTAATTTACACTTTCTCAATGAAGATTGAAACTGTAGGGAAAGTAAGGTTAATCATGTAGTTGCAGTGTGAAACATTGGAATTATTTTGGGCTGTAATACAAATTATAAGAGGTAGACTATTGGTATTGGGATGCAGGACGAACAATTTCAGTTTTAACAAGTACTGATCATGAAATGCTGCTAGTGCTTTCTGATATATTCTGATTGAGCTTTATTTATTTATTTATTTATTTATTTATTTATAATTTCTAATGTGAACATTAAGGAGGCATAACACTTGAATCTAAAAATGAATCCTTATCTTGTTACAGCATTTGGAAGTTGACTACAAATCTATTGAACTAATAACTTTTCCATAGTTCTGCCAAAGTCATTTTCAAACTTCAAATTCACATCCTTACATGAAATGTAAACAAATTGAAAGTTCAGGTGCGCTTATGAGTCTACGTACAAACACCATTTGATCTGGCATCCAAGTGTTATGTTGTTAAGTAGTCCCCTGGCAAAAAATTGTAAGGTGAAGATAAAGTTGTGTATCATATGCAATGGATTTATACACATTATTTAAACGTTCCTTGTTACTCACTAGTTGTCATATATCACACTAGATTCATTGAAACATTTCTATGTGGTTGGCTATTTTGTGCTTGCATCTATATCTTGGCTAGCTGTATCCAACTTAGACACTCGTTTTGGGTTTTGGGGAGGGGCACATATACTCAACAACTGCTGTTTCCTGACCATGTGAACCTCTATTCTATTATGACCATGGTTTTAGAAATCGGAACCATCAAAGAACTGGAAAAGAGTCCGATTTCTGGTTTTTATCAGTTTTCCCAGATTTTGTTTTTATGTGGAGGCTAGTGACGTAAGTTTATACATATATATATATATATATATATATATATATATATATATATATATAAAATTTTCATTATTGTTGGCTTGTTGGGTAGGCATAAACAAAAGCAACACCACCACGTTCGGAATCATCTAATATATCTGATTAATTTGCTTTTGCTTTGGTCTGAGAGTACCCATGATTTGATCTTGTCCTGCCCCGTTGCTATCGAATTAACATTTTCGTATTTAATATTGGAAATGAATTATTAGAATTTTAGTAAAGAGAAAGAAAATGCATAGACAAGAATAACCCGAAACAAACTGCATATATGCATGTGATACTACTGATCAGTGACGAATTGAGCCTATTCTTTTGCATCATTAATTCATTACCATTACATTACAACTGGATACAAAGTAATTACTAGGATTAATATAGAATTACACAAGGATTACATGACCTCTTCGTATATAAAAGTCCTATATAAATATAGCTAGCAAACCAGACTACAAGCAAGCACTTTCATTAAGAGGATGTTTTCTTTTTCTTTCGTTCATGTTATCTTCTTCTTCCTCTTCTTCATCTTCTGTCATGTTTTTCCTGTTGCTCCTAATCACTCCATTTCTTCACATTCACCCCAATACAGCCATCCCCATGTTCAGCACCATTCAAACATAGCCATTACACAAGTTCAGCCCCACTCAACCACAACCATTGTGCCACCAAAAGCTAGCCGTGGCTTCAGTGTTCCACTGTATCACATAGCTATGCTTTACAAAGAGGAATTCAACCTTACTAAGGCCAGTAGTTCCATCTATGATGATCAAAGGACAACTTTCACCACCGGTTTCTATGACAAATTACACGGTGTTTATGTGGCGTACTTATGGTTGGTGATCCTCCTTAACTTAACTCCAAGCACTAATGGTAGACACCGGCAGTGACCTATTATGGGTACAGTGCCAGCCATGTATAACTTGTTTTAATCAAAGCGAAAACTTTGACTTCGATCCAAAAATGTCTTCCTCTTACATAGAGACTCCTTGCAACTCCACACTATGCAACCATGACGAAAGTTATATCTTGACTTGCGATGCTACAGTTGATAGAACTTCATAAGAGGGATTGCAGGTTCCAATATTACTATGCTGATGGTTCAATTGCTTTTGGGAAAATGATCACAGAGACCTTGTTGTGATACATGTTGGCACTGCACCCAAAGTAGGTCATTGCCGATGTCTATCAGTAGTGCTTGGCGTTGAGGAGGATCACCAACCAACCATGAAGAACGCCACATGAATACCGTTTAACTTGTCGTAGAGGCTGGCGGTGAACATTGTCCTTTGATCATCATAGTTAGAACTAGTGGCCTTGAATTCCTCTTTGTAAAGCATAGCTCTGTGGTACAGTGGAATATATTGAAGCCACCGCTATATTTTGGTGCCATAATGGTTGTGCTTGAGTGGGCCTGAACATGGAGGATGGCTGTGTTGGGGACAAAGTGAAGAAATGGAATGATTAATAGTAAAAGAAAAAAACATGATCGAGAAGAAGATAACATGGTTAACGAAAGAAAAGAAAACAAGCTCTTAATGAAAGTGGAGTCTGGTTAGCTAGCTATATATATAGGGCTTTTATATACAAAGAGTTCATGTAGTCCTTGTGTAATTCTCATTTTAGTCTTAGTTACTTTGTATCCACTTGTATTGTAATGATGCAATAGTGTGTTGGGAGTAGAAAGAGAGCAGGAAGTTCAGTTTAATGGCATGAAGTCCATCACAGTGCGTTTTAGAAAGAGAGTAGGAGGTTCAGTAAATAGTACTTTATTAAAATTTTGACAGTTAAAGAAAATGGCACCATTAAAATCTGAAAAAAAAAATTCTATTGCACTCATTTTACCTTCATTATTTTATACAATATCTACGATGCATTAACATACACATTTTAAAAGGCCAAAAAGAAAATGTTCACATTTAAAACAATATCTACAATTGACGCATTGATATTGTAGGGACTCAATTTGTAAGACCCCAAATAATACATTTTTTGAAAGTGGGTTTGAAGAAATTGGCCATTGCAAGCCAACGGAGCCCAATCATGAACTTATCGCCTTTGAAGACCAATGCTCCTCAGTTTCTTCTCAAAATTGCTCCTCGGCCTTGTGCCGAGGAGCTCCCCCCCTTCTGTGCTGTCTTGGTCCTTCTTATATAGTCCTATCTTTCCATCTCTCCCCTCCATCTGTTGATCATCCAAGCGCTTCCCCTCTGAACGTCCGTCCCATCAGCAACACTATCAGTACTCAAGTGATTCACAATAACCAAGGTCGCCCTGTCTGAGAGTCACGTCTTCATTAGTGCGACCAGAGGGTTAGGTGAACGCATTTAATGCGGAGGTGACAGCCTGTCCTAGGCCCGCTTCCCCATCTAAAGCTAATCTTGGTCCGCCGAGGACAGGGTTATTTTCGGCGGGGTTTCTAAAGTGTACGCACCCACGCATCCTCCTCAGACAAACCTTCGTCCTCGGAATGGGCCATGGGCCAGACGTCAGGTGGGCCGAGGTTACCAGGCCCACGGGCCCCACAATAGCCCCTCAAAATCCTGCTGTCCGTGCTTTCAGGCGGGGAGGAGGATTTTGACATTCCCAGGCCCCCATAAGATTCACCAAACCTCGATCCACGTCAGCGCTGAGGCCTCTTTATCTGCCACAGGTAAATTTTTGGAGCTTCGAGATCCAGAGCGCGTTTGCATTAAATTTTGCCGGCTCCAGGTTTCCCTCTTTCAATGGTGTGATGGTAATCCTCCGGCAGGGACCTCCTGCTTTTATGGGCGGGAAGTTACATTTAGATAATCTTAATTGAAAATATAAATACTTGTTTGCGCCGCTTGGTTTTTTTCGTTTGCACGCTTACGAAATTCGATACACATATTCATTTCTGCGAGTCTTCTACTTTCTGTAACACAGGATTCTCCCTGATTGATTAACCATAGGAGGTTTGGTTATCTTTCTGTAGATCCGCACGCCCTCGTGTGTCCTTTTCCTCCAGTCAACAAGGAGGACTTGGAAACCGCCATTAGTGAGGAACTTCTTTTGAACAAAGCCGATAACCAGATTAGAGCCGCCCAAAAGATCCTCGGCTTAGGTAAATCGCTGTGGTAGAAGACGGTTTTGCACATTCCGAAGGATCTTCTATTTCGGAAGGCATTCCGTTGGTAGACTCTGCATTATCCCATAAAGCAGCGGAGGCTGAGGAAGGGAGCCTGGAGGAAAGAAAGGAAGTGATCGAACCAAGCTCGTGTGAGGACGAACTCAGTATATCCGACCGAGCGGGTTAGCCTGAGGGTTGGCATCCGACTGAGATGGGTCCTAGGAGACGGCCCCCGACCAGCCTTCTTGACCTGCTCGAAGGCAAGTCTGGGGAGGGAGTGCCCATGGAGTCACAGCCTGAGCCTCCACCACTTAGCTCCCAGCCTTCCTCTGCACAGACTAGGTCTTTACGTACCCCTCCAATCTCAGAGTCTCGACCTGAGTCCCCCGAACCAAAAAGGAAGAAAACTTTCAAGGGCAAAGATCCGGTGGATGTGGGCAAATCCCATCCCTCTCCAGAGGAGGATGAAGCCCGACGACCCTCTCAACAACTGAGGTTGGGTGGCAAGCGAAAAGGAAAAGAAATTATTCAACCATCTGTGCCCCAGGCTTGGCTGCCCGCCGCCATGCTCCATGGAGAACCTCTGAGGGATGACGCTACTATATGGGACTTCCGAGAAGGCGAAGGGGCTCGGACAGCTGACGCCCTGGAAAGGTCCCTTCTTCTTCCCGCCGACATGGCTGAGCTTGGGAGCATGAAGGGGCCAGAGGTTGCTGAAAACCTCAAGAGATACCTCGGCATGGTAAGACGCCTGATACCAGTTTATTCCGTTTCAATTTTATTACCCGGCACCTCCTTTCCCCTTTACAGCGTATTTACTTCGGTTGGCAGGCTATCTAGGCTGTTTTTAGGCTGGACGAGGAGGTTGACGACCAAGGTAGCGCTTTGGCAAAGGAGCCTGACAAGTTCCTGCAGGCTGCAAATACCCTTAAGAGATCCGAGGCAGATTTAAAGAAAGCTACTGAAAGTCTTGAGGAGATGACAAAGGCTAGGGACATTGCGGCCTCTGACCTAGTCACGGCCATGAGGCAGGCCGAGGATCAGACCAAGCGCTTGCATGATGTCGAAGGTCAGTTGAGGTCTGCCCAGGAGGACATTGCCGACCTGAAGAAAAAATTAGCCGAGGCAGTATGGACGAAGGGTGTCGTCGAATACGCTAGAGACGAGGCCGTGAAGGCCAAAGATTTGGCTGAATTCGCCAGAATAGATGCAGAGCGTTCCTTAGAACAGGCAGAGGAAGAGGCCTTTGCTGAGGGGGTGGCCAAGACCGAAGCTACCTTCAAGACCCAAGTCCCTGAGGTATGCAGGCGTTTTTGTTCCCAGACCTGGAACGAAGCTCTTAACCAAGCGGGGGTTGATGCTTCATCAGACCTTAGGAGGGCAAAGAGGGTATATTACCCCCTGCAATACATGAGAGTGTCCCCACTTCCCCCGAGGAAGGTTCTGTATTACCCTCGGCCGAGGAGAGCCAGACCAACACTGCCGAGGACACACCTTCAGCTGACAGACCTCCTGAGGAGGCTGAGCCCCGTAGAGCGTTAGGGGGAATCCCTTAAAAGAACTGTTCCGAGTCAGGGTCCCTTGTAGTTAATCCAAATCTTTCGACAAGATCCTCAAGACAAACTCCCCAATGAGTTGGGGGAGTAAATCGTTTCGCTGGACTACCCCGTTGTGACATCATGGAGCATTTTTATTTGTTTTCTTTTTCCTTTTACTTTGCTTTTCGCCTTGGCGACATTGTAACGAAACTACATGTCTTATATTTGAAAGATATATTCAATGATTTTGCTTCTGTCTCGCTAGTTGATGCTTTCTTTTACTTGTTACACTTTAATGTTTTGCTGAATACTTTCATTCTGCTCTGGACTTTACCTCATGAGATAATCAACTGTCTTTCGAGCCTGTGTCCGAGGACCATACCACAACGCGGTACCATCTAATGCCTTTATTCTTCAGCAAATATTTGATTTTCCATAAGTTTGAATCCGAGGACCATGCAATACTTTGGTTCTGTCTAATACTTTTGTTCTTCTGTAAGTAGCTAGTTTCCCCATAGGTTTGAGTCCGAGGACCATGCAATACCTTGGTTTTGTCTAGCACCCAGGTATATTTACATGGTTAGTTTCTCCAGAGGTTTAAGTCCGAGGACCATGCAATACATTGGTTCTATCTAACACTTAGGTATATTTACATGGTTAGTTTCCCCAGAGGTTTGAGTCCGAGGACCATGCAATACCTTGGTTCTGTCTAACACTTCTGTTCTTCTGTAAATAGCTAGTTTCCCCATAGGCTTGAGTTCGAGGACCATGCAATACCTTGGTTCTGTCTAGTACCCAGGTATATTTACGTGGTTAGTTTCCCCAGAGGTTTGAGTCCGAGGACCATGCAATACCTTGGTTCTGTCTAACACTTCTGTTCTTCTGTAAGTGGCTAGTTTTCCCATAGGTTTGAGTCCGATGACCATGCAATACCTTGGTTCTGTCTAGTACCCAGGTATATTTACATGGTTAGTTTTCCCAGAAGTTTGAGTCCGAGGACCATGCACTACCTTGGTTCTGTCTAACACTTCTGTTCTTCTGTAAGTAGCTAGTTTCCCCATAGGTTTGAATCCGAGGACCATGCAATACCTTGGTTCTGTCTAGTATCCAGGTATATTTACGTGGTTAATTTTCCCAAAGGTTTGAGTCCGAGGACCATGCAACACCTTGGTTCTGTCTAACACTTTTGTTCTTCTGTAAGTAGCTAGTTTCCCCAGAGGTTTGAGTCCGAGGACCATGCAATACCTTGGTTCTGTCTAGTACCCAGGTATATTTACGTGGTTAGTTTCCCCAGAGATTTGAGTTCGAGGACCATGCAACACCTTGGTTCTGTCTAACACTTCTGTTCTTCTGTAAGTAGCTAGTTTCCCCATAGGTTTGAGTCCGAGGACCATGCAATACCTTGGTTCTGTCTAGTACCCAGGTATTGGGCGAAGAAGGTTATCCTTAGCCGTGTTCGGCGTAATGATGACCTCAGCCTTACCTCGTCGGAAATGAGGCATTACGTGGACTGGACCATTGACCCGCAGTGTTCCGGACGAGGTTGATTTGGGATTCTGACATTACACGTGGCAATAACGCCACATTCGGTTCGACTTTCTGCCCTCATCGGTTACGAGGCGCTTCCTGACTGTTCGCATTCCACGCTTGACATTTCAACACACGAGGCGCGCTCTCATTACCATTCCCCTAGGCTGATGCAGATCACACGGTTGATAGGTGTCTTGGAATTTGGTCAGGATTAATGTTGTCGATAACCTTCTTTTCGAATTCTGCGTACATCAATTCCTATTACTTTTCACCCCCTATTTGAGGCTACCTGCGGGAAATATCCTTCTACACTCCACGAACCTTCTAATACATCAAGAAACATGTCCTCTCAACCTTCGGAGCCCCTGAAAATCCTGCCATAATTGTGATAAGAGTCTGGAGAAATGGAGCGGTCTTGGGAGGGAGTGAGGGTGCTCAGGCCCAAATTCCTCCTTCCACGACCGAGAGCCGTTGTAGCCCCAGCCCGCGTCAGACCTCCGGCGTGGCCAAAATTGTGCGTCACCCTCACGGTGCCATGCATAGCGGCCAAGAGGGGAGGCCTTGAAGTACCTAATGCCCTTCCTCGGGGCATCCACACGCCGGTGGAAGCGTGCAAGAATACGTCACGTCAAGTGCCAGAGTGTTGCCGTCACCATGGGGCTGGAAGAGAATCAAGGGAACAACACAAGGAAGGGCCGCCCGGCGCCCTTGCATCTGCTCCTCTCTTCGTGCCAGCGCCACCGCACCAGCTTGGGCGTTGTTGGTAGCCTTAAAACAGGCCTGCCTCAGCCCCCTTCCCTTTAGCTAGCTTTAAAACAGGCCCGTCTGGGCCTTTGTTTGTAGAGTTAGCTTTAAAACAAGCCTGTCTGAGCCTTTGTTTGTATATTGTAACTCTTCTTCATCTAATAAAATATCGATGTTTGTCTTCTCCTTTGAATTATCTACTTTTCTACAATGTTTTTTTTTTTTTTTTTTTTTTTTTGCACACTTTCCTTCGATTAACTTCCTAGGGACAATCGTCCGTTACGCCTGCTAGTGCCCAAATTCTTCCCACAGACGGCGCCAATTGTAGGGACTCAATTTGGAAGGCCCCAAACAATACATTTTTAGAGAGTGGGTTTGAAGAAATTGGCCCTTGCAAGCCAACGGAGCCCAATCATGAACTTATCGCCTTTGAAGGCCAATGCTCCTCAGTTTCTTCTCAAAATTGCTCCTCGGCCTTATACCGAGGAGCTCCCCACCTTCTGTGCTGTCTTGGTCCTTCTTATATAGTCCTATCTTTCCATCTCTCCCCTCCATCTGTTGATCATCCAAGCGCTTCCCCTCTGAACGTCTGTCCCATCAGCAACACTATCAGTACTCAAGTGATTCACAATAATCAAGGTCGCCCTGTCTGAGAGTCACGTCTTCATTAGTGCGACCAGAGGGTTAGGTGAACGCATTTAATGCGGAGGTGACAGCGTGTCCTGGGCCCGCTTCCCCATCTGAAGCTAATCTTGGTCCGCCGAGGACAGGGTTATTTTCGGCGGGATTTCTAAAGTGTATGCACCCACGCATCCTCCTCGGACGAACCTTCGTCCTCGGAATGGGCCATGGGCCAGACGTCAGGTGGGCCGAGGTTACCAGGCCCACGGGCCCCACAGATATATAGTTATATACATTTTTAGAAGACCAAAGAAAAAAAAATATCCATATTTAAAACTTGAAAGTATGTGTGATTATCTCTCTCTCTCTTGAATTTTTTTTTTAGTTTTCATATTCAAAAGAAATTCAAGACACAAATTTTGTAATGTTTGCTAAATTAGATAATTAGAATTCTAAACACACAAAATTGAGATTTTAAAAGTATATTTACAATTCCAGCTAATATATTTTGTGTTGTTTTTAATTATTTTGAAAATATGAAACTGAAGATTTGCCATATTGATCGAGTTCACATTTATTAGGCCTTGACCAATTTCTTAAAAAGGGAACTTGCACAAATGTACTCTCTTGCAATGGAGGTTGTGTGATAGTCACTGATTGTATAACAATATCTCTTTTAGGCAAAATTATTAGGTTTTTTTTTTTTTTTTTAAATGGATTTTCATGGAAACCACCCAAAGCTAGGTCAAGTTTTGATAAAATTCGCATTGGAGGAATTGAATAAAGTGGCAAGTCTAATGCTCAAGCCCTATAGGTTAAAAGCACCATCTCCTTGAAATGGTTTGACGCATAATTTTCGGCATGAAATATTGTATATAATTAATTTTAAAAAAATCATAAATTTTTTAACAACTATTTGTGATGATGTATTGATTCTCAAAAAAAAAATTGAGATGATGTATTGTAATTAACGTATAATAAAAATCATGTTAACACTTATATGAAAATAATGTTGTGCATAATTAGTTTTTGTTGCTTTCCATTATATATAGTAGGATCCGTTTGATTCTTCCTTAATCAATGCATTTGTGCACCCTTTAACAAAAGTCATTTTTAAACAATTTTGTTATGAACTCAATTTATTTCAAAATTTTCACCTACACAAAAAACTAATTAGTGTATTGGTCTGATAATAAAGAGCTATTATCAGGAGCGGACGCCATATGTTGAAATTCTCTCCAAAAAAAAAAAAGATTATTTCAAAATTTGTTAAATTTGTAGGTGGTAGGCAGTCACTTCAATATTGACCTATTAATAACACCAATTTTATTTTCCATTCATCACAGCCTACAATGTAGGTCAATAAAACGTTTTTTTTTTATAAATTGTATAACTAACCATATTCTATTTTAATAATGAATAATAATTTTCGTTCAGCACAATTATAAAATAATATAATATGCATAGACTAGTATAGCATTAATAAATTTAAAAAAAAAAAATTCATGTGAGCATAGCATGTCATTTATTAGATATATCGTATAAGAATCCTTCTTATTATTAATTATTATTGTGGGGGCAAGGGCCCAAATTCGTATATTGGGCCTTTGACCTTATCTGAGGACCTGACATTTCCGAGGAGGAGTAAATAATTGGGAGAGACCCCAAAGATTAGAATCACATAAATAAAGAATGGAGGAATATAGTCCGAGGAGAAGCTCATTCTCGGATACGAAGAATATTGATCAAATCTGTATTTGGGCGATCTAGGTGACCTTTCAGGGAATTTCAACGATAAGGATGAACCCTATACACGTATAGGAACGATAAGAATTCAGAAATATCTAAAGAAAAGCTGCTACCACCGCATTAAATGCGCTGGAACTACCTTTCTGACCGCATTTATGTGGACAGGACTCCTGAACAGTGCATTCTTAGCTACCACACTTACCAGAAAGCCAGAGAAGGTGTTTGATGGGACATGACACTCAAGTAAAAACTTAGATGATTAATAGGTGTAGGATCAAGATGATGGGAGGGGGACTATATATTGTAAAGAGTATCTCATGAAAAAGGGAGAGAGAAAAAATAGAAAAGAATGACTGTAGTACTCAAAACTGTATTAGCAATCAGTTCTATCGGTTTATTTTATAATCTATCTTCTCGGACAACCATTTCATTCAGTTTTACGTGTCTTTCTTACTTGTTCATCTTTTAAATCCCTATTAACCGTTGTCAAATTCACAAAAAGTCTAGTTCTTTCACCAACTCTCTACAAATTTATTGTACTGGGCTCATTGGGCTTATATCTCATATCTTTAGAACTTGGGCTACAAATTGTGACCCTACAATTATGATGTGTGGATCCAACATAATAGTTATGGAATTCATTCCTTGTGGGATATACGATTGGTAAGATTCTATGTCCCTGCCCCTTTAAATTCTGTTCCTAGCCCTCTCAGTATCCTAGCTACACTTAAACAATTATTTAAGGAATATAAAAATAAGAAATGTGTAATTTTATTATTTAAGTTTCTACCCTTTCACTAAGGGTCAGGAAATAGGTATATATATTTGGCATAATTCTTTGTCAATGTTTTACTATTAAATAATGTTTTATAGGATTAATGTTTTGAAAATCATAATGTTGGATTCAGGGCCGACTGAATTATGGATGCAATTGATGCAATCGCCTAAGGCCCCCAAATAAAAAAAGACCCCCACATGTATTAAAAAATATAATAATAATAATAATAATAAATTTTAATTAAGGAAAAAAAATTTTAAGTCCTTTTATTGGCCAATAGAATGAATTAAAAATATCTCATTATAACATAAAATACAGCAGATTAAAAAGGAAAAGAAGGCCCAAATTGTAAAAGAAAAAAGAAATAATATATATTTTAATTAAGGAAAACAAAATTTTAAGTTCTTTTATTGGTCAATAGAATGCATTAAAAATGCACAATTATATCCTAAAATACAGAAGATTAAAAATGAAATAAAATAGTCAAATACAGCTAACAAAATTAAATTATAGGAGGCAAATTCATTAAATTATTATTAAAATATGCTAAAATCAAAATTAATACCAAACAAATCATTAATAATACAGCATAAATATCTTGAAATAAGAGATTATAAATTTCTAAAACAAAAGAAAAAAAAATCTCTGAATCTCTCTTTCTTTATGTCTCCATCTATATTCTCACCTTTCTTTTCTTCATCTTGAATCTTTTTTTTTTTTTTTTTTATAAGCTTTCTTTCTTCACTGTAAAATCAATTTGCAATAGCTTCACTTCAGTGGTGTACCGTCGACGGTGTGTGTGTGAGCTGGCCCTGGAGGTACCCTCTCTCTCTCTCTCTCTCCCCGAAATTTTCATAAAGATTGAAGTCATTGAAGAGTACTGAACTATTGATTTGTGATAACTATTAGCTTTTTATTCAATATTTCAAAAAAATAATAATAATCTGCGCTACACAGCTGACAGGACAGATTACTGCACTACACACTGCACATAGCAAATATCACTGTAGCACACCACAGCCACATCCCACATGGCCCACACACTATCACTAAAGACACTAACCACGTTGATCAGATGAGTTTTAGCATTTAAAGCTTCAATATTTTTTGGATTTTAAGTTTTATTAACAAAACATTCTTAAACCCACCCATTGTATAATAAACACTTGTACACTCATAGTCTCTTTTTATCACACCAATTAATAATTTGATATATATCATATCAACCCATTTGTATTATAATGATACCAATTTTTTGAACCAATTAATAAATTAATTTTTATTTGTACAGTCATGTAGGTTTAAACTTTAAAGAATAAAATGGCCACAACGTTAGAAAAGTTGTAATAATCAGGTTTTATTATTCTATACTTTAAATTTTATTTTTAGTTAAATTATAATTTTTAATTATAAATTATGTTTTATTTATTTATAAATATTTGCTCATTATAAATATTTACTAGAAAAAATTGATTTGGATATGAAAAACTTCAACCAAAAAAAAAAAAAGAGAGAAAAATTGAAAAACAAATTGAATCTCAAAAAGGATCAATAGATTTTAAATAAAAAATAAAAAAATTCAATAAATATTATTTAATTTATATTTAAATATAAAAATGCCCCACTTAAAATTTTCACCTAAGGGCTAAGGCCCCCAAAGTTGTTGAGCCGACCCTGATTGGATTACACATTCTCTTTGCTGGTAGGGATTCATGTAAAATTAACATGCATGCCAAACTTTGCATTAATCGGATTCTAATTATTAATCAATACTAAATAGGGGTAAGAAAGTGATCTTTCTCATTGATGTGTATGGGAACATATAGGTAATATGAGGGACCATTATATTCCATCACCATTTCATCTTCCAAATCGAGGAATGGTAGGGTCCAGCATTCCATTGCTCCTAAATGGAGTATTAAGGTGGCTATACTATTGATGCACTGACTTTTTTTGCATTTTAGTTTTAAAGTGCTAAGTTGCCTACCTTCTCCTACCCCAACTCTTTTTTGTCTTAGTTGCAAGTGTTTTGGTGCCTACCCTACTTTGGTTGCAGATTCTCATAGTGAAATTAAACCAGGTTGCTAAGTGGTAACAGTATAAATTAGGCCTTTTTTTTTCCCCTTGAAGTACGGATTTCTAAAGTTAAATACTGTTTCTTAGGTACAACTTAGCATCAAAATAAGTTATACCAAACACACATCACTGTCTAGAGTCTTAATTTTTCATAACAAAGGTGAATTGACTGGCTTCAAGAAGTTATTGTCTTCAGCCTTCCATCATGAGCAGTTTTCCAGCAAAGTTGATGGCCACAATTGTGGCAGTATTGCTTCTCGTGTGTGATTTTTCAGCAACTTCTGCATCTATCCCTTATGGTAATTATAATTTTTCTTTGCTATCGCATTTAGTATGAATTGGAATTTCCTCATGCAATGGTAGACGTTGTACTGAATTAAAAAGCTTCACAGATTTTATAATTAAATGTCAAGGTCCTTGAGACTTGGGTATGGCTGAAATTTTAAAGCTTTCGCTGAGATTTAGTTGAAATTTTAAAGCTTTTGCGTCTCTCTCATGTACCCTTATCTATCGAATTGTAGGATCTGAAAGAGTAATGCATTAATTTTACTTTCGTAATTTGTGATCAGAAAAATGATTGTCCAAATTGTATTAGAATAATGGTTAATTAAGTGATTAAATTCATTTATTCCTATTAACAACACAAGAGATTGGTAAATCAAAGTCATAATTTTTATTTTGTAATTCATTAGAGTCAATATAAGCACAGTGCTACTCTATATAAAATTTTAGCTAAAATGAAAAATACACCCTCGAAATTTACAAGGATGTCAAACCCAGACCGGACCGGCTGGTCCAACCCACCTAGAAATCTGGTTTTTTAAGTGGAAGTTACGGTTCAATCATTTTAAATATAAAAATTTCCAAATAGGTGTAGGCATACAATAACCCATAGACTATGCTCCTCTGTTTTGTCATTCCTAGATTTAATATTTTATTTATTTACAATTTAGATTATAGTTTTCCAATTTATTATATTACCCCTCTCAATCTATTATTATTTGATAATTTTATTAGAGGTTCAAGAACTATGCTTTTTACACGTGAATATACAATTTATTAATTTATGTTGAAAATGATTTTATTTTATATAATTTTTTTATTTGAAAGATTACTAAACACAATTTGTTTTACACTTATTTATGCTTTATTATTTTCTATTAACCTTATAAAAATGGTGAAAATTCATTTGAAAGTTGTTGAATTTTTTTTAGACATACTTTTAGTATAAATTTGTTAATGTTTTCCATTTTAATACATTTATTTGTATTTTATTATTATTAAATTAATTATGACATCATTAGGGTTTGACATCGATTGAACCCTCGTTCAACCTTAAAAATCTTGAATCTTTCCCTTTTGTAGGTTCGTTAAACGGTCCGGGTTTGAAAATCATGAAAATTTAGGAATTTTTAAATTTTACACTCTGAAATTTCAAAATTTGATTTTATCCTTTAAAGTTATATTCCATTTGCATCATTAGCACCTATGTCCATATTTATCGTTAAGTGCCACATATGCTTGTTATGTGTATTTTTTTCGTCCAATAAAATGATGGCACATTGCATAATGAAAATGACGTGACATCGTTTTATTTGACGAACAAATACATTTGGTCTCATTCGGTCCACTTCGGTCTTATTCGGTCCACATTGGTCTTATTTTGTCCAATTCAGTCCACTTAGGTTCTATTCAGTCTTATCCTGTCCAGTGTGTCCAATTTGGTCTTATTCGGTCTACTATGTTCACTTTGGCCCTCTTCGGTCTTAATAGGTCTTTTTTGGTCCATTCTGTTTACTTTGGTCCTATTAGGTCCATTTGGTCTACTTTGATTCTATTCGGTCCACTTCGGTTTATTTGTTTCTATTCGGTCCACCTCGGTCCATTTGTAACTGGTTTTTATTTCTCTGTTTCTCAAGCCTATAAAAAGAGATTGTAAAGATTATTCAATCATAATGTGAATTTCAATTTTCCAATTCATTCCTTGTTAAATTGGATGATAGAATACAGTGATGCCACTTGCTTTGTCTTTTAGTCGGTTGTTTATACGGGTAGCTTGATTGTGGAGATGTACAATGACATCTAAGTGCTTAGGTTCACTAGAGGAGTTTGTTTTTGGTAGATTATGCATTGTTGTACCAAACACCAAGTCTAAATTTAAATAAAAAAGAATGCTGGTTCCTCATCTTTGCATGATGGATTTGATTGCATGAAAATTCCTTACACTGTTTTCTTGGTCAAATTTTAAGATTAAAATTCCATTCCATTATCATAATTGGGAAACGGTATCTCATGCGCCGGTTGCATGCATGAGACATATATCTCACAACATGTGAGCCTCACACCAAAACTTTTGCCTTAATTTGACGATTTTCTCATGCAAATTGGTTTCATATCCTATTTTAGAGAGACCGATAAAAATGCTTTTAATCCGATTAAGCCTATTTGAAATTACAGTACAATATTCCAGTCACTCTTCTTTACCGTATATATTGGCTGAAGAGTCTTATAGTCAAAGTGGGTCTCTTGTTGACTTAGACCAACACCAAGACTTTTTGAGCAGTAATACTAAAAATCTTGGATTTGTAGAAGCTATGTTGAATTAATTTAATGAGGTTTAATAGTTTTCCAATAGTTGCATATCAAGTTCCTTTTAATCTTGGATTTTTTCTAACCCACTATGATCTATCTTTGGCCTAAAAGGTGTTGGGAAGAGTTCATTGCTTGAATCTGTCCGCAAAGATGGTTCAATGAAGGCACTTCCATTAGAAGAAGGCAACTCTAAAGGTTTGAACATTAGAAGTAAGAAAATAGTTTTCTACCGGAGCCTACGAGATTTTCAACCACCTCCACCTGCACAATCAGTAAACTCCGGACCAAAACCAGGGAATGGTTCTTAGGCGCAATTATTTAAGTGCAGTACATTAAGTTTCTCAATTAAACTCAAATATTTTGTTGTTTTGAATTTAATTATTTTAGAAAAAAAAAAACTATTTATATTAGGATAAATTACATATTTGGTCTTTATCATTTACACTATATTTCAATTTGATTCCCTACCTTTCAATTATGTCAATTTGATTCTTAACATTTCAATGCATGTTAATTTAGTTTTTGCTATTATATTTTGGATGGAAATTGATGACATGGCAAACAGGCAAAATAAAAAATTAATTTATTGTCACATCAACGAAAACTATAGATAGACTATAGGTATTCAATCATAATGTGAATTTCAGCTTTCACTCTCAATTTTCGAATTCATTCTTTGTTAAATTGGATGCTAGAATATAGTGATGTCTCTTGCACATAAATTCATTATCACAAACCACCAATATACAACTAGTTCAACCTCCAAAAAATTGACTATTCATACCTTAAATACAAATCACTTGTTCAGCCTCAAAAAACAGCGCTATCCATGCATTAATTGCAAATTACTTGTTCAGCCTCTAAAGAGTGCTATCCATGCCTTGATCACAAACCATTTGATTGATTGCCACACTAAAAACAATAAAAATTTGTAAGAAACTCATGCTATAATCATCACACAAATTTTTAGTATGTGAAATCAATAAATTTTAGTTCAAAAAAATCATAATTAAGTGCCATGATGAAGAAAAACATTCGCTTAAATGCTAGATTGGCTTATATTATATTTTAAATTTATAACATAGGACCATCCAGATGCTATTACAGCAGAATAGCAAGATCTTATTCTAATCAAGCCAGGTCAGTAGTATAGTTTGGTAAAATGCAGTAAATCTATATTTAAGTTCAAGCACAAGTAACAATCTAATCTCAATTACCAAATCAATCATAGTAATAGTAAAGTAATAAAGCAAATTACACAGCTATCTAAGTCAAATCCCTAACTATATTGAATAAGAGAGAGAGAGAGAGAGAGGAGAGTATGCGTTTAAGCCACAAGTTTGTAGCCAAACAAAGGAGAAAATTAATTGGAACATTCTACTTTACCCATTACCAGCAAGTATGAACAAAATTATGGAGTAATGGACAGAACGACAAAAGGTGATCAAGAAATGAAAGGGCACTTTAATGAAAGATCAAGGTATTGTATTTATAAGACTCAATATCTAAATATGATTGGATATAGAGGAATAAAAATCCTTGATATTTTTTATTTGTAATGGAGCATAAAACGAGATATTACCATATTTAAAAATCTTACCACTACAAGTTCTGTCAATGAACTCTTTGGTACACAGGTTCTGTCAATGAACTCTTTGGTAGAGCTGTCAAGAAAAGTAAAAAAAAAAAATGATAGTCATTTTTTGTATAAGGCAAGTATAATTGGAAAAAGAGCCACATAAAATATATAGAGAGAGAGAGAGAGATTGAAGCATGCATATGGGGAAATTGGGGTAACTTACTCAAGTAGCTCCATTTAAATTACATGATTTATTAAATTATTTAGTCAAATCACACAACACCTTAGCCCCAACCACACCCCAGCCACCTGACCTTTTCACCTCCTAAACAAGTGGCAAGTGCATGTTAGCAGGTGGCCCAAAGTACTGACAGTAGAATAGTATCCCCTCAGGTCCATGTTAGATAATTATTTAAAAAAAAGTACATTCCAAAAGACAAGTGAAATAAAAATAGATTAAAATACAAAATTCATCCTTTAGGTTTCTTTAGAATTCATTTCAATATTTTAAATTTCAAATTTATTTAATTAAGGTATTTTTGTTAATTTTTGTTAAATTTAAAAAAAAAATCTGGAAAATACTTTCAATTATTAATTGAATTTTTTTAATTTAAAAATTTTAAAAATTAACCACAACATATAACAAAAGTTGATAGAAAAACTTAAATTGAATAAACTTGAAAGTTAGAGAACTGAAATGAACAAAAGCAAAGTTAAATAACTAAAATGAATTTTGGTGAAATAGAGAGAGTGAATTTTGTATTTTAGTCATAAAAATATTTATTTGTCTAATGTTGTAGAGTTAGGTGTGCACACTATCAACTCCACCCTCTGTGGGTTCCAATTAGTTTAACTAATAAAGTCTTTAATAATTGAATGAAAGATCTAAGGTTCAATCCTCGCCTACACTAGAAACTGATTAGTGTTTTAGTCTGATAATAAAAAGCTATTATTAGGAGCAGACGTCATAGGTTGAAACTCTTTAAAAAAAAAATCCACCCCCTATTGCACAAATTGGACACTCCTACAAATGACAAAATTAAGCTTCAAAGATCACCCTCACAACAAAATATCATAGAGCATATCTTTGAGTCAAAGATTTAAAACATACATCGAATCCTAACTTAGATATCATGATAACATACTTTTAGTTTTAGTAAAAATCATATCATTACCCTTGAAGACATTAAGTCATTAGAATGGACAAATCAAATAAAACTCAATAAAATATAACAGAGGTGCACATAAAACTCAAATCTCGAGTGGAGTTAGTTCCTTCATGTTTTTCACTGGTACCTAGATCTTGCTTCTAAGCCAAGTCAATGTAATGCCTCTAGCTTAACAAGTATCAAAAGTTCTCTAGCTTACAGACATTGCAGTGTACAGACATTGCAGTTCTCTATCAAAAGTTCTCTAGCTTAACTCAAATCTCTAGCTTACAGACATTGCAGTGTACCCCGTAACAGAAGTTCTTTTTTTTCCTATTTATAACTGTTCATTAGTATGGTTATCTGGTGAGACAGGAGCTGTTTTAAGTAAAATTCTCAGGGCTCACACGTATATTAAGTATACATTTTTTATTGTAAACAAGTTTGGGAATAAGAACTGCAAGACTAACATAGTATCTTGAACAAGCTTGGGAATAAGAACCAGATACCAGTTTCTAAAATTAGATCTAAAAGTGAGCTCCAGCCCAGGTTCAGAAATTGGCCCAATATATAATATTCCCACTCACACAATGTCAAGTGACTGGATAGAATCGCTGCAGCCAATTTCCAATGCTAAATTTGCTTGCCAACTAGTTTATCCAATCCACGCAACAAAACCGGTTTCTATAATCAGAATATTTGCTAACAAATCCATCCTAGAAGAACAAAACTGGTTTCAACCAATGCAGCTCCTAATGTCCAAGAAACATCCCATGGGCCAAATATTATCTCTTTATCACCAAGGCAAAGAGAATCCACAGTTGAGAAAGTCACCTAATAACCTAGTTTTTACATGGATTCAAAAATGAAATTGGATTATTAATATTTTTAACAAAATCGCTTCCAAAGGAGGAGGAAAATTAAAAAGGAAATGGGCTTGTTGACAAGGCGCCGAGTTTGAACATGATTTTTCTTTTGGGCATGCATGACGCATGCAACTGTCAGAAGGATATATATATATATATATATATATATATATATTATGGAAGATGCGTAGATAAGTATTATGCATTAGATTCTTCAATTTAATTCAAACATTTAGTTGTATCACTCAATATAATATAAAATGTATTTTTTTTCTTCTAAAAATAATTAAATTCAAAACAACAAAATATTTGAGTTCAATTGAGGAACTTAATGTACTGCACCTAAATTACTGAATCTATAAACCAATCCCTGGACTTGGTCCAGAGTTTACTGGGTGTGCAGGTGGCGGCCGTTGAAACTCTCGTAGGCTCTTGGAGAAAACTATTTTCTTACTTTTAATGTTCAAACTTTTAGAGCTGCCTTCTTCTATTGGAAGTGTCTTCATTGAACCATCTTTGCGGACAGAGGCAAGCAATGAACCCTTCCCAACACCTTTTAGGCCTAAGTAAAAGATAGATCGTAGTGGGTTAGAAATAATCCAAGATTAAAAGGACCTTGATATGCAACTTGGAAAACAGTTAAACCTCATTAAATTAATTAAAAATAACTTCTATAAATCCAAGATTTTTAGCATTACTACTCAAAAAGTCTTGGTGTTGGTCCAAGTCAACAAGGGATTAAATGCATTTTTATCCTTCTCTCTAAAATGGGATATGAAACCAATTTGGATGAGAAAAATGTCCAATTAAGGCAAAATTATTGGTATGGGTCCCACATGTTAGTGAGACATATATCTCATGTACCTGGTGCATGAGATACCGCCTCCCAATTAAGGGAATGAAATGAAATTTTTATTTTAGAATATGACCAAGAAAACAGCGCTTGGAATTTTCATGCAATCAAAACCATCATGCAAAGATATGAGGAACCAGCATTCTTTTTTATTTAAATTTAGACTTGGGGTTTGGTACACCAATGCGTCATCTACCAAAAAACAACTCCTGTTCACCTAAGCACTTAGATGTCAAGTACATCTCCACAATCAAGCTGCACATATCGACTCTAATGAATTACAAATTTAAAAATAAGACTTTGATATACCCATCTCTTGTGTTGTTAATAGGAATAAATGAATTTAATCACTTAACCATTATTCTAATACAATTCAGACAATCATTTTTTAGATCACAAATTACGAAAGTAAAATTAGTGCATTACTCTTTCAGATCATACAATTTGATAGATAAGGTACATGAGAGAGACGCAAAAGCTTTAAAATTACAGCCAAAATTTCAGCCAAATCCAGGTCTCAAGGACCTTGACATTTAATTATAAAATCTGTGAAGCTGCCTAGCATTGCATGAGGAAATTCCAATTCATACTAAATGTGATAGCAAAGAAAAATTATAATTACCATGAGGGACAGATGCAGAAGTTGCTGAATAATCACACACGAGAAGCAATACTGCCACCATTGCTGCCATCAACTTTGCTGGAAAACTGCTCATGATGGAAGGCTAAAAACAATAACTTCTTGAGGCCAGTCAGTTCACCTTTGTTGTGAAAAATAAAGACTCTAGACAGTGATGTGTGTTTGGTATAACTTATTTTGGTGAAATGAAAATAAGCTGAGTTTAACTAAGTTGTACCTAAGAAAAAGTACAACTTTAAAAATCCGTACTTCAAGGGAAAAAAAAAAACTGGCCTAATTTATACTGTTACCACTTAGCAACCTGCTTTCACTATGAGAATCTGCAACCAAAGTAGGGTAGGCACCAAAACAATTGCAACTAAGACAAAAAAGAGTCTGCGTAGGAGAAGGTAGGCAACCTAACACTTTGAAACTAAAATGCAAAAAAAGTCGGTGCATCAATAGTATAGCCACCTTAACACTCCATTTAGGAGCAATGGAATGCTGGACCCAACTGTTCCTCAATTTGGAAGATAAAATGGTGATGGAATATAATGCTCCCTCATATTACCTATATGTTCCCATACACATCCATGAGAATAGAAATCACTTTCTTACCCCTATTTAGTATTGATTAATAAATAACATCCGATTAATACAAAATTTGGCATGCATGTTAATTTAACATGAATGGCTAACATAAATGAGATCGTGTAATCCAATTGTATGATTTTCAAAACATTAATCCTATAAAACGTTATTTAATGGTGGACATTGACAAAGAGTTACACCAAATATACCTATATGCTGACCCTTAGTGAAAGGGTAGAAACCTAAATAGTAAAATTACATTTTTCTTTTTTTTCTTTTTTTTTCTTAAATAATAAACTCCCAAATATATTGGAAGGGGAACACCTCAATCCTTTCGAATCTATTCCAATCCCTCTTAATATATGCATCCTTTGCTTTTAAACATACTGTAAATGCTTACCATGACCTCTTCATCGATTCATAATAATATTGGATGGAAATAAAACATTAAAAGGTGGGGGTTACTGCAATCTGGCAAAAAAATTTGACCTAGCAACTTTGGTACAAATACATTCCTTCTGAATGTGACAATCTATACAGCTGGTGCACATATACTGAAGTCAAACTATTCCTTGGCAACTCAAGAATTTTTTTCTCTTACAATATGACCAACAAACAAGTGTGTAATTTTATGCAATCAAATCATCAGGCAAAGATGAGGAACCAGCATTCTTTTTAATTTAAATTTACACTTGGTGTTTGGTACACTAGTGCATAATTACTGAAAAAACTCCACATAGTCAATCTAAGTACTTAGATTTCAAGTACATCTCCACAATCAAGCTGCCCGTGTAAACAACAGATTCAAAGACAAGCAAGAGGCATACACTATATGCGAGCAGCCAATCAATGAATCAAATACAAGTTTCCTCAATTCATCCCAAAGAAGGGGGAAAAAAAAAAAAAAGACAAGTTTTCCTCTGAGTTTGGTTCCAGTTGTTATTAAGTTTTCTGGAACCCCTTTAAAGTCAAACAAAGCAATCAAACCTGGGGACCTCCCAACTGAGCCGAAGCTTAAGCTATGAAAATGAATGATATTTTAGAGGGGGAGAGAAGTGTAATAAATGGAAATAATGAGGGAATAAAGGTTCACATGGGAAGGAAACTGCAGTTATCTAGTATATGTTGATTGGACTACTTTGGACTCCAAACACCACAATCCCCCCAACCCAAACCCAAAAGAAGGGTCTAAGTTGGAAACAACTAGCCAAGATATAGACGCAAGCACAAAATAGCCCCCATAAAGACATGTTCCAGTGAATCTAGTCTGTAATATGACAAATGGTGAATAACAAGGAATGTTCAAATAATGACCATTCCTTGTTATAAATCCATTGCATATGTCGTACAAAACCATCTTCACCTTACAGTTTTCTACCAAGACTCGAGACTATTTAATAACATCACACACTTGGATACCAGATTGAAAGGCTTTTGTTCATACACTTAAAAAAGCACCTGAACTTTCAATGAGAAAGATATAACCTGAGATGTTTACATTTCACTTAAGGATGTAAATTTGGAATTTGAAACCAACTTTGCCATAACCACCAAAACAATAATAGTTCAATAAATATGTAGTCACCTTCCAAATGCTGCAATAAGATTTTTTTAGACTCAAGTGTTATGCCTCCTTAAAGTTAACATTTAAAAACAAAAACAAAAAAAGAAAGAGAGAAAAGAAAAGGCTTGATCTGAATAAATCTGAAAGCTCTAGCAGGCAATTCAGTATTTGTTAAAACTCAATTTTAGCATCTTGCATCCCAATACCCTTAGTCTACCACGCATAATTGCTATTACAGCCCAATATAATCCCAATGTTTCATACTTCAACTACATGATTAACCTTAATTTCCCTATATTTTCCATTTTCCTATTGACACTTCATCAAAGCAGCTTGCAGTAATTTCTCAGTAAAACAAACTGAACAAGGAAGGTCCATAACTAAGTGCTGGTTTCAAACAGGCATCAACACAAACATAACAAGCGCAAAAAAATTTCATTAACAAAGCCTTCAATAAACAATTCCACAAGTTTGTCTACATAGACAAACACGAACGTACCATATTAAACACAAAATTGAGTCCACATATCAACATAACACCTCAATGAACCAGGAAGCGCCTTCTTCCACGCCTCAAGATCCGGCAAATCACCAGTAAGAGCAATCGAGCTATCCTCCTTCCGATTCCCAAGACTCAAAACAAATAAATTTTCGCCAAAAACCCGTCTCATCGCCTTCAAAGATTCCTCCATAACTACCTTCCCATCTCTCCTTTTATCCTCAGCCTCCACACAACTACCCCCAACATTAACCATCACTCTCCCACCTTTCCTCAAACACTTCTTGAGCACTTCCCAAGTATTTGGATCCTGAAGCTCAGGTATCAAACTACCTTGACTAAACAAATCAACAAAGATCCCCGAAAACCCGTCTCGAACACTAGCTTTCAAAGCATTTCCAATGTAAATAAAAAGCCTATCTGGGTATTGTTTCTCAAGCCTCTCAAGGCCAAAATACTCTCTCCCAACTGCAATCACAGATGGGTCAAGCTCCCAACCATGAATAACCAATTCCGGGTACAACTCAAGGCATAAACGGGCTGCAGAACCCGCTCCAAACCCGAGAATTGCGACGGGTCCCGGTGGTAGTATAGGAGGTAAGGTGGCAAAGACATCAAAGTAGGTGTCTGTGAAAGATTTGAATAGGAAAGAGATGCTGTGAATGTTTCCAGGAGTGTCTAGAAGGAGCAACCTTGAACCAGCAAAAGGGTGGTCGGCTTTTCTGGAAACTTGGAGGACACGAATGTAGTTGTGCCTGGACTTGAATTTTACGAGGATTTTGACGTCTTCAATGGGAATGCCATTGTCTTGGGTTTTGGTGGAAGAAGAAGAAGAAGAAGAAGAAGAAGAGTGGGTTGGTTTGTGTGAGAGAGCTGTTGTGAGGAATGGGTTTTTCGGAGGGGTGGAGATTTGAATTGGGTAGGGGATTAACGGTTGGATTTGGAAATGGTGTGAAGCGAGACTAACTGAGACTTGGTGGAGTTGTTGGAGTGACATTTGCGCTGTGCTCGGAGTTAAGTCTGAATACTTAGGTGTGGTCATTGACTATTTACTCAGGCATTGAGAGTATTTGAGAATTGAGGCCAACTTCACAAACCCAACATATGACAAGCATAATGTATTAATATATATCTCATAATATGTAGGTTGTGGAGTCTTATACGAAAGAAATGATACATATGCCTAATTTTACATTGAGTATGAGTCGAGTTTGAATTCATCAGCAAATTAGACTATACATGCATATGCCTAGTTCAACTTTAGTTCATTTTTTTATTGAACAAATTCGGACTTAATTATGAGTTATTTTATTCATTTATTATGTTAGACTATACATTCAAGTTTAGTTTATTTTCTTATTGAACAAATTCAGACTTTTGAGAATACTAAATATTTTTAACACACATACAGAGAAATGACATGAATGGTTGTGCTTCAAACAGACTGAGTTATTTAATTCATTTATTCTTTGTCCATGGAAGGTATACAACATGACCAAAAAAATTTACCCCTTTTATGTAAATTTAAACTTATAATAATTAAATTATAGCTGAGATTATATTATAAGAGTTTAATTAGGTAGAATTTTTTTTTTTTTTGTCAACTCATAAAAAATAAGATTGAGCAACCTTGTTACTTAAAAGAATCATAACTAAGTAGAGTCCCTTTCCTTTCTTTTTGCCAAACTTTGTATTGGTGTAGACTGTGGAGGGCATGAATGGTTGTGCTCCAAACAGACTATGAGCATGAGGGCAACTTGCACGTTAGAGCATTAACTATTGAACCAGATTATTGTGATTCCTCTAATGTAAAATTTAATATTTGGTTTTTGTCGAAAGAAATTTTTGATACCAGGAAAGGCTAAGCTTTAAAGTAGAAGCGAGTAGCACTGCCAATTTCTTTCTTTCTTACTTTCTCAGAAGCAATGGCAAAATATTGTATAAATATTAAGCAACAGGAAATGGATGGTGCATCTACCAGAATCAAAAATAAAATAAGCAGCTTTAGTATGATTAATGCAATGTAATTCAATAAATGGAACAAGCAGTATAGATAACATTTATGCACATAACAGGAGTCCTGGACAAAGTAACCTACTTAAAACAAAAATTGACTTGAGGTATCCCCAAGAAGAATGTCACTATGGACAAAGTATTCAAATACAGTGTACTCAACCTAATTCTGATTCTGATACATTCTAATATCAAAAATAAAAAATTTTTGCTTATAAAGTACAAGAAGAAACGGGAGGGAGGGATCAACATGACAGTAAAGCGCCTATTCTAATGCTTCATGTCCAAATAAGACATATAGAAGCTAAGAAGTTAATCCATGTCAAGACCAATATGACAGTGAAGTGCCTATTCTAATGCTTCATGGCCAAATAAGACATATAGAAGCTAAGAAGTTAAGCCATGTCAAGACAGTGGATGCTCTTCGATTTTATCTTCATCCATTCTTTTATCTTCTTCCATTTCATCAACTACATCCCTGCATACATAATCACATAAATACGCTCAGATGAAAACACAAATAACAGTCAAAAAAGCCACCTAACAACATATAAAGACAATTCTATACACAGACACAAAAACCCTTAGAATCTTCAACACTTCTTTCCAATTTATGATCCAAATTCCAATTGTTTTTAATAGAGACAACAGGGTTAAGGAAAGATAGGTTACATGTCCCCCCCCCCCCCTCTCTCTCTCTCTCTCTCTCTCTCTCTCTCTCTTCCAAGGCCTTAACCCACATTACCCACCAGGCGCACCTACCAAATCAACCCTCAAGCTGATCACACAACTCTCCTTCAGAATTGTAAATTTATATACAGCCTGTTTGTACCTTAACAAGTAACACTACCCTCCCCCCCCAACCCCCAAAAAAAATAACACTAATCTGCATTGCAAGAGAGAGAGAGAGAGAGAGAGAGAGATGTTGCACAGAAACAGCTTCTTTCCACTCTAGTTGGGGTTTGAAAAGGTCGTACTAAATGTTGATATAAAAAATTAACATGAGGTTTGAATTTCATTGTGCCTGACTGGAGGAAAGGAAATTGAAGCTTTAAATAAACTAATGCAGACATTTTAGTTAAAGAAATATAATGTGAACACAGCCACACGCATGCACACATATAGACAAAAACACAAAGTAACAAACACATATAATTAGGTAATAATATAGCTGATAGCAAGTTTTTTTAACGGATTTAAACCATAGCTTGCATTGAATATTGGACTAAAGCCTTACCCAATTATTTATGGCCTTATGGGTCCTAACAGATGCCCATTTGACTTATAGGCCAGATAGTTTAGAACCAAGATTAAATTAGCGCCCATAAGTGGCTATCATAGATAATAACAGAGAAGAGGATTACATTGAAAATAGTATAAATTAAGTTTCCCCATAAAATTATTCAAATTCCAGCAAGTACGGGATATGTTTAGTTTCTATCCAGAAAATTTTGTACAAAAGTAACTACAAGAACCCTTTCACAAGTACAACATTAGAGATGTGACAATTCCAGGATGGAATAGATAGCCTACTTAAATGGACCATACTGACATTGTGTTCCAAACAGGGAAATAATATTATGATGAGAAATGAAGCTTTACCTCATGTCAGAAGTATGTCGAGGCTTCAAATCTTCATCAGGATCAGAGTCATAATCATCACCATTCCATATGCGCTGTTTTGGCCTTCGTTCCATGCTCTCTTCAGCCTACATCCAACCAATCCTCCAGTAAGATAGGCATAGCAAAGATGTTATTCAGAGAAATATAATTGAGAAACTTGCTACAGACTACTAACCTCTTCTGGAACTTCTGTGATGGGTGGCGTTGTTTGAAAAGGTACACTAGGTGCATGTGGTAATCTGGAAAGTTGCTCTAGCAGTGTATTCCTGGAAAATTGGATCAAACTATTTTTCAGGCAAAAAGGTAGACGAAAGGAGAACATAGCAAACCAAGAAAGACAGACGTATTGAAATAAGCAATAAATACTGAGCAATGGACAACATTACAAGAGATGCACTATCAGACACAGGAAAACACATGCACACATTTAAAAACACAATCACAGAGAGAAATTATTTGAAATAGAAGTATAACTTTGAATTAATTTGTGTCACCACTCAAAAAGATAGTTCAAAATTTTAAATTAAATTCATGGATTTAATCATTAACACCACCACCAGCAGCAACAATCATTAGCACCAACTATAATAGCAAATAAGAAAGTAATAGACTTATGGGCAGGGCATTCCCTGCTCCTTCCCTTTGGGACTGCACACATGGGAGAGGAGAGGCAAGACTTAAAGTACCTTATTTTCTCCATATCTTTGGGTGAGTTTAGGTTCTCCATGTTGCATGGATCAACGTGAAGAGTATAATCTGGCCCAAAATATTCATAATATTCATTGTAAGGCAATTTATTATCAGGCTCTACCCCAACTGCAACCGCTGTCTGTGACAAAGAAACATATTAACTTGTTAAAATCACATCTAATTGTCACCTATAAAAGTTGAAAGGGAGTTTGTTGAAAAAAAGGCAGAGAGACAGAGAAAGGAAATGGAGAGGAATACCTCGTAGCACCAGCAACGAGCAACATTGCGGATAGTATACCCTCCCCCACCCAAGACCATCAGAGGTACGTTGAAAGATCTAAGAAAACGAAGGCAATCTGCATGGCCCTTTACGGACAAGTTGAAGCACCCCAACCGGTCACCAGACAACGAATCTGCTCCGCATTGAAGAACAACTGCATCTGGCTGATATACCTCCATGACTTTCTGAATGAGGGGACGAAACAGACCACGGAAACTCTCATCGTCCATTCCATCATTTAATGGGACATTCAGGGCATAATTCTTCCCAGTCCCCCACCCTGTGTCCTTAATGTGCCCCGTACCTGGAAAGAAATCTCCAAATTTATGGAATGACACGGTCATGACTCTGTCAGTGGTGTAAAATGCCTCCTCAACACCATCACCATGGTGGACATCAATATCTACATAGAGTACACGCTGCCCAGTGACAAAAAGTAGTGTTCAGAAAAATATATTGTAATTTGCAATATTGCGCTGTTCTAGAGTACTAAACAGTGAATAGAACAAAGGTTCAAGTAAAGACAGCATTTCATACAGAAGATATTGTGCATAGTTTTAAACTGGTGTGATCACGCAACCCAAGGAGACATCAAATATAATAGGCTAAATGACAAATAACACCCTCTCACTTACACTTGTTTGCAGTTCAGGTGAGTTTGGTAAAGCCTTTTGAAACGAAAGTGGTGCTTTTAATAATTGTTTAATGAAAATGGGTGTTTTGAAAAAGCTGAGAGGGTTCGGTAAAAGTAGCTAAAAAGTCGGTTTAAGTAAACTGAGTGTTTGGTGAGCACCTACCAAAACTGTTGTTTAAGAAGCAATTACCATAAAGGAAAAAAAATATCATATATTGGGTTCTTTAAAACTTGTTCTCATTTCCCTTAATATAAATAATAAGTTTTATTTATTATTATTATTTAGGGCTCAATGAGAACAAAGAACAAACATTCTGTGTATTTCTCATCATTGAAGAGGGTAAAATGGAGAGTTTAACAAAAAAAGTGAGGGTATTTTAGAAATAACAGCCGAAAAACCCCAATAGTAATATTAAAAGTTGTTGTGGCAAATAAGTTTGGTTTTGAAATGTAGCTCCTAGGGTCCATTACACAAACACACTTATTTCCCCAATAATCGTATTTTGAAAAAAATTACCAAATGCACAAAATTGCATTTCAATAACACCAACAAGTTTTTCGGCCAAACACTTAACCAAACAAGCACTCAATCCTTTAAATGTCCTTTTTATTATGTTTTCAGTCATTCCACCTAGCTCCACACAAATTTCACTGACAGTTTTAGTTTTTTTTAACTATTGTAAATGACATCGTTTTGGTGGACTTTGTGTGAGTAGTGAAGATTGGACAAAAGGACTACATTGGAAACAAAAGGAAAGTAATAGCCTACATAATATAATGAAAAAAAGTTAGTTCCTACATCATATTTACACGAAGTGACTCAATAAGAGCATACACATTATACTCACTATAAGCACATTACATATTAAGTATACTTTACCTGAAAATCTTATAACCAAATATCCAAGAAATTTAAATACTATTACAATTAATCCTCTACCATAATTTTTAGCTTCTAATAAAAATTTAGTCTTACATAATATACCCCCCCCCCCTTTTTTTTTTACAAGTCTTGGCTCAATGAGAGTGTGGAATGCTTCTTCCATGTAATCTTAGGTGATTTATTTTTCTAATTTTTACAAATTATTTTATTATTCAAATACATGGTTGCATTGATCAATATGGGACAAGTAATATTATCTTTTCCAAGGACAATTATATTCAATATATTTAATTTGGCAACCGAATGTAATGCACCTGAGAAACTGTCCCTAAGTTTTATTATTCAACAATATTACTGAAATATTTTCTTATTTAAATATCATTTTTAATTATTTAGCCAAAAAGAAATTTTTTTTTTTTTTTTTTAAGATAATGTAGAAAACATTTCTAAAGAAGGGCCCTTCGGACTTGCCTCTAGCTAGTAAAACTACAACTGACCCCTTAATGCGCTATGCAGTTTATGCTAGGGGAAAAAAAAAAGTGGGTCTTACACACTCTAATCATCCACTATAATACTTTAATTAGAAAAAAATTTGTTCTTGCAATATATAGTTCCACCACATAACTTAAAAAGTACATTTTTTTTTCCCAACAATGCTACATGCACACAAATTTCACAACTTTTTCATACAAATTGTGATAAGTGCGACATCACTTTCACACCAAACCACCACTGACATCACTTTTATGAGTAATGCCACAGCCACAAACAATTTTACAACATTTTTACATATTATTGTTGTGGCCAATTCTTACCATCCAGCCCTAGCTAGTAAAACTGCAACTAACCCACCCTAATGCGCTATGCAGTTTAAGCTAGGTAAAAATAAAAACTATAATTTTGTTAACACATGCAACATAATGCTAGTGAAAAATAATAAAAGTGGGTCTTACACACTCTAATCATCCACTATAATACTTTAATTAGATAAAAACTTGTTCTTGCAATACATACTTCCACAGTTTCACCACATAACTTAAAAAGTTTTTTTTGTTTTTTTTCCCAAAAATGTTACATGCACACAAATTTCACAACTTTTTCATACAAAACAACCTTACATCACTTTTATTATATATCAATAACACCAAACAAACAGTTATAAAAAAAGTTTGTAAAATTTGTTGTGTATTCTAAACACAGACTGATGTGAAATTTTTCTATTATACAAAGATTGATGTGAACGACAATAATTGGTAAGTATTATATATCTTTATAAAAAAGGAGAGTAAAAAGACGAAAATACCCTGTGAACTTTGAGGAGCTCAAGAATGCCAAGCACGATATCATTGACGTAGCAGAACCCAGAAGCCTCAGACTTCTTCGCATGGTGGAGCCCACCGGCCCAGTTGAGGGCGATATCGGCGTCGCCACGGTTGAGCTTGACGGCGGCGCCGATGGACCCGCCGGCGGAGGACTGACAGAATCCGAACAAGCCGTCGAACACGGGACAGTCCTCGCCTACGTTAAACCTCTTGAGATGGCGAGAGAAGGAGTGGTCGGAGAGCGTCTCGGGGGTGACGGAGGCGAGGAATTCGACGTAGTCTTCGGAGTGGAAGCGGCGGATGTCGGAGGGGTTGGCCGGGAAGGGGCGGTTGATCTCCATGCGGCGGTGGAGGGAGTAGTGGACGATCAAGTTGTGGGCCATGCGGATCCGGTGGGGTTTCATTGGGTGGCCTTGGCCGTAGTAGTAGTCGCCGATGCTCGGCTCGTAGAAGTAGCTCACGCGCCGCTTCTTCGCGTCGGGTCCCGATGGGAGCGACGCGCCTCCCATGCTTTCTTCCATTACCGAAAACCCAAATCGCTCTGTTTCTCTCTTTTGTTCAAGTCGCAGAGTTGGGATGTGAAATTTGGTAGTACAGAGCAGTGTCTCGCGTGGAAAAGTGACTGTATTTATATAAAGATATATAGATTGGGCTGAATAATCTGTGGGCTAATTGGGAAGGTTTAGCCCAAGGTTTATGAGCAAAATTTGCCCAATAGTACATTTTTTGGAAAAATTTGGTGGCTAGTATACGTTTGAAGTTATTTAGTAAGTTTGACTGTTTTTTGAAAATTGAATTTGTGAAACTCGAGTTTCAACTCAAAATCGAGTTTTTCAAATTCAATTTACGACTGACCTGGATTAAAATAAAAATGTGAAACTCGAGTTTAGTAAACTCGAGTTTCATTTAAAAAATAAAAAATAACAGAACTCGTGTTTCCTACACTTGAGTTCTATTTGAGTTATTATTTTTAAAAGCATAGAACTCGAGTTTACTAAACTCGAGTTCCACATTTTTTTTTTTTTTAAATCAAGGTCAAGCGAAAATCGAGTTTACTAAACTCGAGTTCCACCTTTTGGGTTGAAACTCGAGTTTCACAAACTCGATTTTCAAAAAACAATCTAACTTACTAAATAACTTCAAACGCGTGCTGTCTATCTAATATTTTTCTAAAAAAATGCTGTTGAGCAAATTTTGCCAAGGTTTATGCCTCGATCAAGATTTATGACTGAAAAGTAATAATGCTCAGGACAAACTATTATTTTGGTCTGTGGATTATGGGTTTTTTTTTTTTTTTTTTTGGCCAAATAGCATAATTTTAAGAAATATTTTGAAAAAAAAAGCATTGAGTCAAAGTTATTTACTTATGTAGCATTTTTTTTAACTCAATTTTGTCAAACTTAAGTTCCAAGTGAAAATTGAATTTACCAAACTTAGAACTCAAGTTTGAAAAAATTGAGTTAAAAAAAAATGCTTTATAACTAAATAACTTTGACCCAATACTTTTTTTTAAAATATTTCTTAAAATTATGCTATTTGGCCAAAAAAAAAAAAACCATAATTCATAAGCCAAAATAATAGTTAGGCCTAAGCATTACCACTTTTCAGTCATTAATCTTGATCAAGGCATAAACCTTGGGCTATAGATATAGATTGGGCTATCTGTGTGGGCTAATTGGAAAGGTTTAGCCCAAGGTTTATGCCTCAATCAAGGTTTATGACTGAAAAGTGATAATGCTTACAGCCCAAAGTATTATTGTGGTCTATTAATTTTTTTTCATTTTTTATTTAACCAATTGAACTAGCCGATCCGATGCTTGTATCTAATTATTTTGGCTAGCTTTTATCTTTTAGCTTTTATTTACATATTTTTAAAATTTCACTTTTTCACATTTTTAAAAGCATAAATATATTTGAACACACTTTCAGCAAAAAATTAAATAAGTTAATGTCAAACACACTTACATATCATGAAGAGATATTCCAAAATTTTTGCTAGATTATTCATTATTTGCTCATTAGATATCTTAGAAATCTTTTAAATTGGAGAAGTGCTACGTTCATAACATTTTCATAATACTTTCACAATAAATTATGTAATAATTTATTATCGGTTCTAATTTGAATCTACTACTGAAATTACTTTTTAACCTACTAGTGATTCGCCAATAACAACCTGTCACATATAATTTGTTATTAAAATGTTGTAGACATAACATTTTTCTTTAAATTGACAGTATGGTGAATGGAATTTGATACCTTAGGATTTACAGCATGCTCTTCAATTCCATTAAGCCAACCACCAAAGTGTCTCCAAAAGGATGACAATTTCATCTTTAAATTATTGATTGTATTGATTTAGTTCTTAGAGTTTTTTGAAAACAGTTTAATATTACTTTTGACGTCAAAGTTCTCTATTGAAATCGTACAAATTATTTTACATGTTAATCTCACTTGAATTGTAAAACAATTTTACAGAGTAACATGAGTTTTTTTTAAAGGTGCGGCATTGATAAAATTTAACCATTTTCAAAATTATAGATATTAAATTGATGCCATCGATACTTTTTTTTTTTTTTTTGGAGAAAGGATGCCATCAATACTTTAGCAAATAGTTTAAATATTAAGTTTTTTTTTTTAATTAAAAAAAAAAAAACTCTACAAATTCTCAACATTGAATTTATATTTATCACTTTCTCAAAAAAATTATATTTATCAAATAAATAATTAATATACATAAATATTTTTCACAAAACTTTTCCACTAATTAATTACTAGTTATCTAATTATATTATTGAGAATGGAATGGGCCAAGGCTAAATAAAGTACAATGGCCTTACATATAGTACCATATTTGCTGGCCCAAGTGAGCTAGTTGTCAATAACATTGCTACCAGGCTTATAATGAGGAGGAAGCCTCAGAAAGGGCGAAAAGAGAACACTGGAGCCCAGGCCCTACGGGTTACTTTTTCTTTTTTCTTTTCGGTTTTCTTAAAGTCCTATTGATCATTAAGATTTGTTATATTATTGCTGCCTATCAGCCCATAGCCCAAATAGAGCCCCATGAAGTAAACAGCTAGAGTTATCGAGTGCTTGGGCTTAAACGCCATGATTCAGGATTGAGTGTGCCCAATGATTGTGTTTCTCAAAGAAGAAGAAAAAAATAAAATAAAAAGAGTGTGTCCAATGATTATGTATGTCATATCATGAATCTGCTGTGCTGTGTTTTTGTTTTTTTTCCCCCACTGAATATATCATGAAAAACCTGTTAAATTTTAAAGGAAAAACCAAAACTAACAAATTTTGCAACATTGTTCAATAATTTACTATTGTTAAAATGACATGTTTTTATAAGTGAGCATTAAAAATGATGTCAATGATAGCTTCATTTGAAAGTAATGTTGCACATCATGTCAACCAATTGTTGTGTTTGTTGCATTGTTAAAAAAAATGTTCAAACTCAAGTGACCGATCATCTAGTTCCTAAGAATCCCTGTCATCCAACACACACGCTTATTAAATAACATTTGGTGTAACTTTTTATATGTTTTTGAATATTCATCATACCCATCAAATAATAAGACAATTGAATACAAATTATATGGAAGCTATTTAAATGTTCAAACTCATGTGACTATTCATCTAATTACCAAGAATCTTTGGACATCCATGCGCACACACACTTATTAAGTAATATTTGGTGTAACCTTTTATATGTTTTTTTTTTTTTTTTAATATCCATCATACTCATCAAATATTAAGATGATTAAATACACTTCATATGTAAGTTATTTAAAATTTTAATTTTTTTCTATTTTTTTTTTTAAATATACCAAATGCATAATTTATGAATAAAAAGGTAAAATGTGATTTAACAATAGATTGACAAAATATAAAATTATCGAATAAAAAATTACGTCAAGTATAATTTCAAACCGAAATTCACCAACCCTATATATCTACTCTATACACATTTGTCTATACATGCTAATTTTTCTTCTTCGTCGGCAACTTAATGACAATAAAAGATAGATTTGGACCCTATATTCCTTCTGTATGAAGTTTGAACTAGAATGATACGACTTTCAACATTCTGAGAGGTACCTCTCATAGAAAAACAAGGTCATACATACGCATCCATGAATTTTCAGTTGAATAAGTAAGCATCTTTGGAAGAGTAAATTTCAAATACAAGTCATTTCTTACTTCTAAAGACATTTTGGACAAATATATAGCTTTGCTAGGCTTTAATTAGTAACATGTAACTGTGAATGGAATCATGATTCTTATGTCACAATCCATTATTAGAGAAGAAACATATCTCCATGACAATGAAAACCCTGCCCTCAAAGAAACAGTACCCAAAAAAAGAAAAAAAAAGAAAGCTACGGAAATATTATGATTGCTGTAGTATGCAATCTTTGACTTTGATTAACTGAATATGTGAGCCACTAATTCTAAAGTTGTACTCGAACTTTTTCACACAAAGCTACGCATAAAATGGCACAATTTTCGTTGCTAACAACATAGGTGCAAAAAATATTAAGCTGACATACAAATACATATATATGTTGGAGAGAGACAATGATGGCTGCAATGCATGCTTAATTTTATACAGACAACAAAATATTCTGATATCATTACTGTGAATAAAATGATCATCAATAAAGCAATTTCTGTGTAAAGCAATGTCGGTTTGTATTAAGCATTAAACATCCCAAAGATTATAAAGGGTTTTGTGTCCAACATCAAAGCCATGAAATTTTCGAAAACCTTCTGGATCTGATTACAACTTCTAATGACGACTAGTGTATATCATAGTCCTTCAACTAAAGGTTAAATCGATTTCGAAAGTTAGCAAGCCTTTATTCTCTGATTATAACTTTTAATAATGTCGACTAGTATGTATCATAGTCCTTCAACTAAAGGTGAAATCGATTTTGAAATTTAGCAAAACTTCTCTGATTAGAACTATTAATAATGTCTACTAGTATAGTATATATATCATACTCCTTCATCATCAACTAAAGGTGAATACGATTTAGGAGTAGAGGAACATGTGGACCAAATTTTATGGGCAGGTGCTAATAGAGTTGCTTATATTGGTGTCAAATCAAAATTTTTGTTATCAATTGGAGACATGAAACTTTAATCAGGGTTATCCCTTTAGCTTTATGATTAGACATGGAAGGTATTTTCTTCTCAAGGCATTTCAATTGCAACTTTTGACTTGATTACAAGTGGATTGGGTGCATGGATGGACTCAAGAGGGACCAAAGGAATCTTGAAGCTCTACACACACATCTCAATAGAGGAGTTGAAACATGTTAATAACCCCAAATTGAAGCTAACTATGGCAATTATGTGATGGGATATATTCCACTAAAACAACATGCCAGAGTGAAGAAACGACCAAAATATCATGACCTCTCTTGATGCCTAGATCCTTCATGTCACCCATGCTTGTGTCCAAAATGATTAAATCATATGTTTAAGTTTTTATTTCCCCTAAAAAATTACCTAAATTTTTAATTCAAGCCCTCAAAGTTTCATGTATTAAATTGTTTTTTTTTTTTTAATTAAAAAAAAAATTGAATGGCACCATCAATTTCAAAACTAAAAAAACTACAACAAAAGCACATGCTAGAATAGGGATTAATGAGCAACATTTTTTTTGGTAAATTATTAATGAGCCACATTGCTAACCTTTGGTGATTGCTAATTCATTACTCTTCTTTAAGTTTTGAAATATTGCCGCACCATTAAAACTGTTGTCATGTTATGTTAGCCAATTTCTTCGCTTTAGTTGATTGTATAAAGGAAGAGAGATCAAAATGAAGCTTTTTGGATAATCAAGATCAATTTAACACTTGAATTCTCAAAAAAATAAAAAGATTAATTTAACACTTAAAATTTGAGTGATTCATTTTCATGTCAAACAAGCTAAAAATTATCCCAAATGCTACAAAACACAACATAAAATCCCTTGAACTCGTGATGCATGACTTTGTTTTGGTTCCAAATGCTTTTCAATGGTCGTCCTCGTGGGCCATTTCATAAACCAAGTTCGTCAAATTTCTTTGCACCATGTGTCATTGAATGATTGCAACATATAAGGGTAGCATGGAAGTTCAATTCCTTTGATGGTTAAATAATTATTTTGTCGACAGGAAGTGTTCCTTTCTTTTTTATAAGGAGAGGAGCAAAAGTTTCAGAGCCAGGCAAAGGCCCTAATCATTTGGGGGAAGGATGAAGGGAAAGAAATGGGGTTTACAAAGCTTTACTTTCACTATCATTTTGTGATGATCATCTCTTGAAAAGGAAGCTTTATTGTTGGTTGATTGGACTTGTATGAAAAGGACAATGCCTTTGTAGGAAAATACTGGTACCTTCATTACCTATCACTCTGTCAAGGTACTATATTTTCTTTTTCTTTTTTTATATTGTACCACAAAAAATGACTTCTATGCCTTTGGAGGCTATACAAATGTAACCATCATCATCATGGCTCATGCAAGAAGAGTCCACGTCACAAAATACAAGTGAGATTATTCAAATTCACATGCATCTTTTTCTAAGTGCAAGTATAGGTAGTTGATACTGCTATGCATTAAAGAAAAATACAAGGCATTGCCATACAATCCTCTAAGGAGTTGCAAATGTGGCATTAATATAATAATTGGGATACCACCTAATTGATAATAATAAAAAAATCTAAAGCACAAGCTTTAAAAATTTGAGTTCAATTGCATTATATTAACTAGTGTGTAACCTCGTGGAAATGCACGAGTATAATTAAAAATAATTATAATTATACAGTTCAAATTATATCTTTTTTTTTATAGAAGTTGTTCAAATTATACATGGTATTAGTTTACGCTTTTTTTAAACTATACATTTCTAAAATATATAATGGTTTCTCATTATATATGTGTGTGTGTGTGTGTGTGTGTGAGATTTAGAATTTAATTGGATTTAAATTTTTTGATTTTGCACCCAATAATTCACTTGTTACAAAAATTAAAAACTTAGATGGACACATAGCAAAAATTTGGATTCCAATTGAATTCCAATTTAGAATCTAATTGGATTTGAACTCTTTGATTTTTACACTTAATAATCCACTTGGCACAAAATTAAAAATTAAATAGGACACATGGTGCGAAATTGAAAATCCAATTAAAATCTAATTGGATTTTCTCTAAACTTTGGCTATTAATATATATATATATATATATATAGATTTTTTTTTTTTTAAAATTCCTCATAAAACTTCTGCTTCCAACGTCTAATTCTGTTAAGGACTTCCAAATACAAAATACTCTACCTTCTAAAGTATGTCATTTATAAGAGGATACTTCATGTTAAAAAGTAAGTAAAAAATGTGAAGTTATTCAGTGCACCTAGTTTACTCTACATTTCTTTCTCTCACATAAAAGTAAATTCTATATTTGGATCCACACATAAAGCTTGCATTTATGTGAGAAAGAAGTGTAATACACCAAGTATATAGGATAATTTCTTGAAAAACATCAATATAGAAAAAAGAAAGTGCCAAAATTTATTCATGTAATGATGATTTGAACAATAGGTGATTATAGAAAGAAGATGATGAATATCTACTTATACAAAGCTTTACCTAAATCTAATTCATCCCAATTTTTCTATTCAATTTGTCATTTGGAGTTAGTTACACAAATGTCTCTTGCCTTGTTCCTTATTATCGTTCAAATACATTAATGATATGAATTGAACAATTTTCCCCATAATATGAATAGAATATGCTAACTTTATTGCCAATATTACTTTTTTTAAAAGTACTAATAATTATATGACAATGAAAATATTTTCAATTGGTGTCATCACAACAACATAATAAATAAAAGATTTATAACTCAACTAGTTGGTACTTCATGATATTTCCAACAAAGACATTCAAAATTCAAATTTTCTCTCCCCATTTTAACTATAAAATTATCTATAAAAACAAAACATAATAAATATGTTTCAATCATATTTTTGGTTTTATGTTCTAAATTGACACGTGAGTAAATTTGTTAAAGTTTATATGTTACAATTTATAATTTTCCTAATATCACTCGTGTAAAAAATAGTTAAATTACTAATATATATATATATATATATATATATTGTGGGGGGTGGGGGGGGACAAGGATCCAAAGCAGTTAATAAAATAGGTAAGGGCATTTCTGAGGAGGGAAACTTTGCGAAGTATCCTTAGAAAGAACTTATTTACTTAATAAGGAGTTCGGAATGTTGCAATTGATAAGGGCGTCGAGGGCTCCTACTTCACCTCGAAAGGCCGAGAATCAGGAATGAAGGGAGCACAGTGCAATCCTAGGGGGGACAAAGGTAACTTGGTATTGAACAAGGAAGAGAAGAAAAAGGAAGGACAAGGCAGCCATCCCCTTCGCATTAAATGCACTGCAACCACTTAGCTGACCGCATTAATAGGGAAATGACCATGAGCAGTGTTCCCACAGCTAATATTCTGGTGTAAAAACCTTCTAGTAAGGTCTTGATGGGACAAGTATCAAGAATGTCTAATCATGACCCTCCAAATGTAAGATCCAGATGCATCTTTGCTAAGTTATATAAAGTGAAGAAGCACCTGGATCAAGTGGGGGATGGAGTTTTAAGAAAGAGAGAGAGAGAAAGAAATCATCCAATTGTAATATCATCCTCGAACCAAACCTGAGGACGAACACTTAGCCATATCTAAGCTATTTTCAATTGAATATTAACCACTACACACGTAATTTTGATCTGACTTTCATCTTTTGTCTTATAACGAGTACCTAAAGGTTGACCTTACATCCCATATGTATAAATTCATTGTGTAAGAGAATAGTAGCTAAATCACAACACAACCATAAATCCTATGTTTGCCCGCCACAATATATATGTTCATTGAAGAGAAAAGACAAAAAAACAAAAACAAAAACAAAAACAAAAACAAAAACAAAAAAAAAAAAAAAAAAAAAGAAAGAAAGAAAGAAAGAAAGAAAAGATAAAAAGAATAGGATGAAAGTGATTAAGTAAAAAGAACAAGGTAGATTTTTATTTATTTATTTTAAAAAGTAAAAAATAACCTGGAATTATGTGTGATTGGTGGTTTTAGTATGTATCCCTGCACCCTAAAACAACCAATCATATATAATACCAGATTATTTCTTACTCTTTTTTTCTTTTTCTTTTTTTTGTTGGAAAATCTTCCTTCTATTTGTCACTTTCTCTTTATGAAACTAATCACTTCTTAATTAATTATATCATATTTAAGGTATTTTAGTGTTTATTATTTCTATTTTAAACTAAAAATTAGCATAATATGTACTTAAAAATATTTATCTATATATTTATTAGTTAATTAAAGTATCATTGTCATCACGTATCCTAAATTTCAAAACTTAACATCTCTCTTAATTTCACACACATTTATGTAACTTTGATCCATGTTACATAGCTTAATAATTTTATATTTAAAATACTATTTTTATCCATTGTTAAATTACATTATCTACTAATATTGCAAAGCACATCAAGATAATCGGATATCAATAATTATTTCATATATAAAATATATAAATTAAAAATTTTTGTACCTTGGATTTATACACAAACAAAGATTCATGGATGAGATAACAAGCAACATCTTACTAACAAGAATTTGACTCTAGTGTTAAGAACAAACTGAACATATAATATTAGAATGAGATTTTTAAATTATTAATTAATTTAATAAAAAGTTGTTAAATTGTGTAAGTGTAACCACTTGTTTAGTTTACGAAATGTGTAATTTGATTGCTTCTTTCTCTCATATAAATATATATTCATGTCCTTGATTCCTATATAATACAAAGGTGAAAAATATAAAATCAATTACCCAACTCCTTCATTTAAACCAGATTATCCCATTGAGAATTTGGGAAACTTGTACGATTATTTAATGTTCTGCCAAAACGTATTACACAGTAACATATTCGGCTGGTCTGATAAAAATAAAAATAAAAATAAGGCCGTCCTACCCTACCTAATTAATAAATCCATTGCGTCCTTCAATAACACGAATCATGAATCCATTTCTAAGAAATATATTAAAGCAATTAGCCAACTGCTTCATTTAAATTAATCCACAAATTGTCTCTCCCAATTGTTTGCAATGAAAACCTTCTATTAAGCTTAATATTAGCGGTGTTAAAAATTAAAATTGTCAAAAACTTATTTTTAGCACGATAAACACCAAAATGCATTCTATATTAGAGCGGATAAATTTTAAAAAATTTAACTACTAGATGCTACTTGCTTTAATTGGTTTTTTATTCTATCTCTCTCTCATCTCAACCTCTCACTCTCTCTTTTGTAGGTAGATGTTTTATATTATTTTAATGGGTGTTTAAATTAAAATAATTGGTGGTGTTAAAGTAAGAGATGAGATGTAAGGTGTATTGTTAAATAAAGTTTTAGAATAGACCTGTACAAATGGTCTAATAAGCTTATTTTTATGTTTAGCCAAAACGTAAAACACTAACACACCCTTTATACCTCCTTTTTTTTTTTTGTTTTTAGCTGAATGGTAAGACAGCCTACCTTATCTATAAGTCTCTTGCGTCCTCCAATCTAGTTAGGTTACTTGGTCTCCTTTTTTTTGAAGTGAAAATCACTTGGAAACACTTTTTACACCACCACTAGTTGCACCTGGTTGCTTGTTTGCGTTTGACATTAATGTCCCTTTTGGAAGACTCGCTATCAAATTCATTTGGCCTTGTTTTAAGCCTCTGGATTTATTCTATATTTATTTATTTATTTATTATTGAATAAAAAAACTCAAAAGCATGTGGTCCTATCCCGTTCCATTTAAACCCGAATTTGACACAGCATGGGACCATTTGAACAATAATGAGATTTATCATTACATGAGCCCACAGGTTCACAACCCCAGATAAAAAATATTTCAAATGGCTCGTATATGACGTGAATTTTGAAAATAGAACCATTGAACTACATGTTCTTATTATAATCTCCATACTTGCAAAATTTCAAGAATATCAAAGATCAATAGTTATGTCATCAATCAAATATTTAAATTTCAAGTTTTTATGGTCTAAAATTATGCATAAAAATTAAGTTTATTGATCGAATAGTAAATAATATACGGTTTGAACAAAATTTTACATGCATGTTAAGAACATATATAAATAATATGCAGTCCAATCATTAGATTTTCAAAATTGACATCTAATAAAAAGATATACAAATAATTTGAAGGGTTCAAACCTTGTCGTCCTCATATGGTTGAGACCTATTCATTTTGGGACTAAACATGTGTGAGTATTTCGTACGTGATAGAGAGAGGGAGAGAGAGATGACTTGAAGTGGACCAACGAGGGAGATGGAGTATGTTTGGGACATCATGGTGACGAAGCTGCACTGGGACTTAGGTGGTTCACAGTGTATAGCAGTATGGGCCGCCAAGTGAGAAAGCAAGATGGATAATATGTGTCTCACATAACAAACATATATATTTTGACATTTTCATACCACGACTTGTACAGTTGTACCACACAAGTAAATAAAAAGTTGAGAACCACACGCTTTGACATAATTTAAATACATGACAATTGATGATTGAATTAATATTTATTAAATTCGAGCGGTGAATCCGTGTGTAAGTGACGTAATTCAATTATATATGATAAATGTGCAAGATATATTAAAGTGTGCGAACAAATATACGTACATAATTGAGAGAAAACCTTTGTTATTTTACACCGCTAGTACCACCAACACAGTCATCACCAATGACCAATTGATGACCATTCACACGTTTGCAAGAAAATGATAAGCTCTACAATAACTAGTAATTGTCCCCCAAAAAAATCAAAGGAGAAAAAGAATACAAAAAAATCTCAATCGGTCAGGGCCAGATATTGACACCGCAAAATCATAAAGCAAATTGTGCTGTATCTATCACCCACTAACAATTTCCTAATATTGGTTTAATATGTTAACTTTTATTTAAGATAGATACTGTATACCTGGCTTTATATGACCTACTTCATAATACAGACAGTGAGGTTTCTAAAGGAGTGAAATCAATTTTTTTGAGATTGATTACCGATTAATCTGATAACAATCTGTTTGGGCTAAGGTTTTAGAACTTTCTTAGATTTGGTAAAAGTGGTAAGAAAGTAAATGAGAAAAGGGTCACGTTATAAACATTTTAAGTTAAGATTCATTAAGTGTAAAATACTAAAAGTTATTTTCGTAGTTTCTCCAAGCTAAATTTGGAAGAAACTGGTGCTGAATTACTATCAAATTGAATGATTATGCTTGGTCATTTTCTACCTTTTTGACTTTTTTGGTTTGTGACTATAACTTTTTTTTCTAGTGCTTTAAATACAACAATTATATAGCTATAGCTATAAACTTATGAAGAAAAATCCAACTCATCACCATCTTTAGAAATATCACTATCTAAGTTTTCTTTTCTTGAAAATGTGTTCATCCTAATACATCATATCGATCTCACTATTCCCCATAGGTTTGGCTAAAGTGGTACATGATAATTAATTAGAAATTAATACAAAATTATTAGACAATCTAGAAAAGAATGAGAAATGTATCAAACAAAGGGCTAAACAAGTCAAATGCTACCCTTAGTCTTAATTTGTAAGCACCCATTGTTGATAGCATATTGCTTTCATAGTGAGTACTAGCAGACAATTTGAAATCTAACAAATCAGAGAGAAAACTTCTACATTACAATCAATTGCCAAAAAGGCCAAAAAAATTGAATGGAATAATATTGTGACACACATGTATCTTGTTGAAACAGATTAAGATTGAGAATGAGAACAAGAAGAAAAAAAAATGTAAAATGATACATCACACATAGTTACATGCACACTCATCATATTCTAGAATACAACTTTGAAAAAAATGACAAACTTTTGGACAAGGAAAAGTCAAATCCGAACTCTATTTTCTTGTCTTAAATGTTACAAAAAAAATAATGTCATTCGGAAAGTTCATTAGAGAAAATTAAATCCCATGTGCTTTGTTAAACATAAACTATGGTGTTGATTAGACTAATTTACATACTTATTTGAGAGATCAAGTAGCTTAATTATTTGGCTTTGATACTTTTCCTTCAATCATATACGAATTTTTTAATTTATGATTAAACAACATTATGTTTCTAGACTTGATAATTATTTTATTTTTTAAAGCCAACGCCGACGATATGATGTTTTCTTTCACATCCCGACAAGTTATTTTTTCACGTGCGATCCAAGATCTTCATGGCCCAATATACCAAATATTATTACTCTAATTTGGTATTTAGGTCCATTGCTTTTGAATATTCTAAAAAAAAACAAACAATTCTAGCCGTGCTATACAGTCCGACTCAATTATTCTGTAATCTTTGCCACTTTTTTTTTTTTTTGAGATTGTTTTTATACTAATTAGTGTTTTTTTTATAATAAAACTAAGACACCAATTAGTTTTTTATATAGACTGAGATTACATCAGATAGGATCGAACTTTATCATCAGAACAATACATTAATTAGTTTTGGTGCAAATGGGAATCACCCCAAATAAAATCGAACTTCAAATTTCCTATTTGACGATAAAAGACTTTATTAATTAAGCTCACTATCATGCATTATATATTGATTAAGAGTAGTCTCTTAAAAAAAACAAATATATATATATATATATATATTTTTTTTTTTTTTGATTAAGAGCAAATAAATTGTGTAAAATTAAGGTCATAAAGGTTTGGTGGTGAAGCGAAACATGTAATATTTTGTAATTATATATAATAATAAAAAAATGAACAACGACAGACAAAAATTGTAGGCCAAGAACACTGTAACGATTGGTCGTATTGTGGGTCTATTCAAAGCTGGCTATGTATTTTTTTTCCTAAAGATTTTTAATTGCAATTATATCCGCTTACGCGCATTTGTCGGTCATGGTTACGTCTATCAAAAGCGGCAATCATTGAGAGTTCATTTAATTTTTTTTGGGAATAACTAGAATTTGCTATTCTCAGATCAAAATTGAGGAATGTATTAGGCCACGTGGCTGCTATATCAAGTATAGCCTGGATTATTAATTTTTCTTGATCAAAATTGAGTAATCTGTGACTTTTTGATGCTACTTGGTAGTTGATTTAATGGGCAAAATTGTTTGGTGTAATTTTATAAATTTGGGAAACAAAGGATTAATTTTCTGCGTTGTTTTGTCCAATCGTTTGACCAAAAAAAAAAATCCCTAATTGTGATAAACATGTTAAGTAATATGAGTATAAAGAAGTTGATATTTGATAGAGATATTAGCCTTGGTTGAAGATTAATAGAGAGGCTTCGGGGGTGTTTGGTAAAGTAGTTTGAAAATTGTTGTTTGTAGTTTTTTAAAATACGTGTGGGTGAAAAAGTGTGTTGAAATGCGTAAAATGCTGTTTAAAAACTAAAAAATGTTGTTTGAAAACACAAACCAAACGGGCCCTTCATGTTTCGCTTGAGACTTAAGATTTTTTTTTTTTTTGGTAAATTAAATTTTGAACCCTTAAACTCCCATATTTTCCAAATTAATCAAACACTTAAAAAAAACATTTCAATTCAAATCATATACCCAATTAATTGAATTAACATCATTAGTGAAAAATGTTTAAATAAAATGATGTTATTTAGTTGTTTCAACACGTATTTGAATCATCAAAATAATATATTTAAACAAATATGATATTATTTGATTATTTCTTTATTGTTATAACTATCAAATTATAAAAGATAAATAATAAAATATGTCTATATTATACATGGACATTATTTTACTAAAAGTCACATAGAGTCATTTTTTTTAGAGAAATGATATGTCTACAATATTTTTACAACAAATCTTAAGTGGCAGGTTGTTACTAGTTGTTATTATTGGGGCAAAAAAATAATCTTAGTGTTAATTTCAAATTTGAACCAATAACAACTAACCACCTGTGAGTTGTTGTAAAATTGTTGTAGACGTAACATCTCTCTTTTTTTTTAAGTATTTTTCATTAATGGCTTCATACATAATGAGTTTATGGTTTGGATTAAAATGTATTTGAAATTATAAGGCTTAATTTAAAAATTCTAAAACTATGTAATTTAATTTGAAAAAATCCTTAAATTATGTGTTAATTTTAAAATAATAATAATAATAATAATAATAATATTACTATTATTGTTTTTTGTTAAGTATGTAAACTAAAGGGCAGTGATTCAGTGAATGGGACCATACCATTATGTTTGGTTGCATGCACTTTGAAAAAAAAACAAAAACAAAAAAAGGAAAAGGAAAGAAAAGAGAATAGAAAAACAAAATTCAAAAGTTTCCTACACTTTTCAGGCCGTATTGGAGGGGAAAGCGAAAAGGTCAAAAGTAAAAACATGTGAGTTCGTTTTCTTCTTTTGCCTCATTAATTTCCATCCTCTTTGCTTGTTTTATTTCTTCCTTTAACTAAGACTTCATTTTCTTTTATTGCTTTACTTTTCCTACACCTTCATTTTAAATAAAAGATTTCGTTAATGGGTTATCTTAAGGTATTTGTTAACGGACAATTTTAGAAAAATTTTGATATAATTTTTATGAGAAATATAAAAAATTGTAAAAAAAATCAATTACCTTTTTTCACATAAATTTTTTTTATAAATATTTATTAAACGAATGCTCTTAGAGCATCTGTTAAATTTTTCCTTAAATAAATGGCAACTAGAGTATTTACCGTTGATAAGAAGGATCTTGATTAGCACACTAGTGCTCTTGGTTAACCTAGTCTCAATGTGGGTCCGGTTTATCAGTCTGATTAATAATAAGGGCAAGAGGTCAAAAAAGTAAAAGGAAAATCAACCATTACTTATGAATAATTATGATTAATACGTATCAACTTTTCACTTATACAAAAGTTAAAAATGTGTTATTCAATAATAAGCAAGAGTAGTGTTGTCTCATCAATAAGGAAATTGGGGCAAAAAAAATGAATAGAAAAGAAATAAAGTTGACATCTAGTTTGTTATACACGATTAACCTTCACATTATGAGTCTAATCACATAATTGAAAAGAGGAAGTTTTAGGTGTTCTATTTAATCCACAAGTCAGTTATGTTCATAAGACTTTTATCCTTTGATTTGATTTTAGATTGATGATTGAAAATCAAAGTAAACTAATTAATTTGGAATAAGAAGATTTTTCAAATAGTCCAATTTGATTTTTGTTATCGATTAACCTTCGCAATGCTCAAATGCCAAGATTTACAAAGAACTTGACAAATAAATGTAAAATTATGAGGATAAGTTTCTTAAGGGATGAATTATATCAAGGATTTCAACTGAGTAAATTGACAAGTGGATTGAAGTTTACTGAATCTAAGCTTAAAAAAATGAAATAACCTACTTTCTTGACTTTTGATCAAGGATTGTTCCCTCAACACCTTTGGCCAAACCCTTTTATCTGAATATTCCGGATCAAGGTAGGGTTGACATAAGCATGTTGATTCACCGATTTTCACCAATACTTCTACCATTTAGGATTAGGTAATGACATTATCATCCTTTGCCTTTTTGTCTTTGCCCAAACCAAGAGAACCGACTAAACCAAGCCCATAAGGACCGCCTATATATGGCTTGAATTCTGACCATTCATGGCACGGCTCGGTCTTGGTGTTGAGAAACCGATCTTCATAGTTCGCCTCAAAAGTCAAACCCACTCCCCCCCAAAAAACCCTAATCGGACCAACCAATGTACAACCCTAGGTGTGGACTTGGGCCTTGAGGACCTTTTTTTTTTTTTTTTTTGGTTAAGACAAATAAATTGGTGCCTCAAAATTAATGTAATGAAGACATTTATTTATTATAATATTAAAGTAACACTGTCAAATTTATTATCATTACGTACTAATGGTGGTCTCAAATGTGTAAGAATTATAATTGGGTCTCGAAGACTTTTTACCCTATAAAAAAAATTGCCTGCGTAAGCCAATATTCATTTTCTGAAAAAAATTTGATCTCACATTTGAGAATGCGAGATACTCGTATTTGAAGCACTAGGAAATCCTTGGCAAGATACATTTTTGACTTAAAAAATGCACCTCATTCTTCTACGACTTAATTCCCATTTAGTTTTTGTTTTTTTTTTTTATAGGACCCATTTAGCGTTTTAGTTTACTTATAAGTACAACAGCGGTTAAGAACCTATGTTCAATGCATCGGCAATAACCTATGTACGAAGTGAAATGTTATGCAATTCATCCTTAGTGAAAAGCTAAAGAACAAAACTCTGTTTTACTCGATACAAAGAACTGTACGTATTAGGAATAATGTAATCCTATCTTTTTGATTTACCTATTGATAAATTATTCATACTTCAACCCATAAATCTCATCTACCTAACAGTGCCAGTTTGTAAATTGTGTTTGCAGATTAAGTATGATCATTGCTCATTATTATATGACATATTGAGCTTGTTACTTGTTATAGATATTAAAACTTATTAATCTAACTAAAATAGATTGCCCTTACAATACAAAGCTTATTATGGTAAACCCAAAAGGAAAGCTACTAAAAACAGAAAACAATGACTATTAAAACTTTCCAGTGCTCCTTATCAAAAAAAAAAAAACCTTTCCTGTCCTCTTTATTTATTTATGTTTTTTTTGGAAAGTTATTATTTATTTATGTTTTTTTTGAAAAGTTATTATTTATTTATTTATTTCGGAAAGTTATTATTTATTTATTTATTTATTGGTTCATTCTATTTTGTATCTTTCGATACAACCTCAACGCAGCCCTGATCTTACAAGAGTCAAACATTTGCACGGAGCCCACGCACACTAATGCACAGTGTCGGTCGACGTTGAAATACTCATTACAGGGAAATCTGTAGCACAAAAATTTTACATCTCCTCGAACTCAAATTATTATTGATTTTTACATTAACTCATCACTTACATCACTTCCATATATTTTCATAATATACCGGTTCAATAATTGTGAAAAATATTGTTTATAAATTACTGAGTATTTTCCTAAACTTAAAGGCAATCAGAATGCATTGCATTGCAGCATGGAAGGTAGCTGCCAAGAAGGGTAACTTTAAAGCATGAAAACACATATACTAAAAGGCCATAGGGAACATGAGGGAAATTATAAAAATGTCATTCAAGCTCTGATTTTTGTTTTAAACATTGAAGACATTGACCAGAGATTTGTATTTCAGCGTTAATGGCATCCCAATTATTTCTCTAATCAAATATTAGCTCCAAAATCATATTGAATATTCATGGTGGTTAGGACTCATTTAAGTTGGAGGTTCTAAACAATTAGTAGCATGCACCACAAATATGATTAAATTAATGTGTTCATATTATTTTTACTCAGTAATAAATGGACACAGAAAGAGATAAAAATATATATATATATATGTGTGTGTGTGTGTGTGTGTGTGTGTGTGTGTGTGTGTGTACACTTCCTGCTATGAGGTTTAAGCTTTAAGACACAAGGAACTTAGTGTACTTGTTACTGTTATTACTGTAAACATAAACATATAACTGTATTCTAACTCACAGTTACACGTTTATGGAATGGTTCTCGTTGGTATTACTTTTTTAATTTTTCTACAGAGAGATATCTTAAAAACCAATCCAGTCCAATGCAAAAGCAGAGCACCGGATTTGCGTAAAACCCACTTGATTGCTTCACCTTCCTCAAGCCTCTCTCTCTCCCTCTCTCTCTCTCTCTCTCTCCCTCTCTCTCTTCGTAACTTGAACTCTAAGTATGATTTATGCCTCTTCCCTTTAAATTATCAGATTTTATTCTTGATTTTTCCACTCTTGAAACATAGACATATATTAATTCCCACACCTCTCAAAACATTTCCCATGTCCAAGAAGTGAACATATATATACTTGCAACTGCCTTACATAACATTGTACACAATCCTTGCAATAGTCTTTAGCTGCTAGCAGAATGGGGCGCCATTCTTGCTGCTTGAAACAAAAGTTAAGGAAAGGTTTATGGTCTCCTGAAGAAGATGAGAAACTGTTCAATCACATAACAAGATTTGGTATTGGTTGCTGGAGTTCAGTCCCTAAACAAGCTGGTAATATTTCAATTCTACATCAACTTTGTAACATCTTTTTCAAATGGTGCCTAAATAGTTACCAAGCCTTTTGGTATTCAAACAATCTTAACTGTTTTGGTTTCTTGCAGGATTGCAAAGGTGTGGAAAGAGTTGCAGGTTGCGATGGATAAACTACTTGAGACCTGATTTGAAGAGAGGAATGTTTTCACAGCAAGAGGAGGATCTCATTATGAGTCTACATGAAGTTCTTGGCAACAGGTATATATATAAGACTATTCTCATTCAAATAGGCATCAGATTTTTATTCTTTGAGACAATAATGGAAATGGGTATTCAATAATTTGAGTTTTAATAAACGATTTTGGTGAATTTCAGGTGGGCTCAAATTGCAGCACAGCTGCCTGGACGAACAGACAATGAGATAAAAAACTTCTGGAATTCATGTTTGAAGAAGAAGCTAATGAAGCAAGGGATTGATCCATCCACTCACAAGCCACTAAGCAAAGTTGAACCAAAGGATGAGAAAAAATGTACAGAAACAACATGCTTTCAGTCTCGAGGACTCCCAAGTACGACTGTATCAACTATGGCATCACAGGGTGGTCCAGCATTTCTAGTTGATGACTCAAATTACTATGATCATAATGGACTAACAGAAGCTTCAAGAGAGCTTTTCATGTACAAGCCAAGCTTTGATCCAATGTCCTACTTTGAGTTCCAAGCGGGTGTCGATTCAAATGGATATACTTCAACTTTTGTACCTGATCAGATTCATCCCACAAATATCAAACCCGACATTGACCAAAGCCAACTTGATGCAAATTCCAACTATGGTTTCACTTCAATGCCAAGTCTGACCAATTCTGATCATGGAAACTTATCCGGCGCAGAGTTTTCTGATAATTCAGGTTCAAAAATGAGCTCCTTTTTCATGAACAATGAGGTGAAAGAAAGCTCTAGCAACAGCTCAAACATGAGCAGCTACGCAGGGTTCCAAGTGAATGATATTATGTTAGAAAATGCAGCCTATTCATGGGATTCAGATACCAAGTTGGAGTCTTTGTTTCAGTTTCAGGCCAATGAGATAAAAACTGAGGAATTGAAGGCAGCTTCTTGGCAAGAAGGTCAGCTTCAAGCTCACAATTCAGTAGATTTCGGTAGCTATCCATTAACGTCACTTTCAGAAGATCTAACAGGAGCACATTTTGATGTTTTCCAGCAGATATGAACTGTAAATTCTTTGTTTTTTATTTTAAAATTTTTTTTTCACTTTTTTTTTCCCTACATAAACCACAATACACAAACATGTTGATAGTACAGGGAATTTCAACTTAAAGTTTGAGATGGAAGTCTTTGTTTTTTTTGTTTTTGTTCTTTTTTTTTTTTGGTTTCCAAGTAGGTTATAATAATAATAATCCAGCTGATCTTTCTTTGAGCTTTCATTTGTATTTGTTTTCAGCAAGTTGAAATAATGTTCTTGCAGATTATGGTTTTGCGGTCCTAATCTTTCCACCCTGTCTTAACTAATATTTATCGTTGGTATTTACAGTTATATAGTGCTTTTCCATGCCTTTCATTTTACTACTGTTTAACCTAAACCACTTTTTAGTCCCCGGCAAAAATTATCTGTACCCACAAACAGAAGCAAAGGCTTGCATTCTTTTATTGACTCTCTCTTTTGGGTATTTGAATTTGACCCTAAACCCATATGAAGTTAATCATTGTTATTTTGTACAAACATATATTATATGTTGAATGTACATATATGAGATAGGTGGGGTAGGTTCAGATTGTGATATATTGAACCGCTGGCAGAGCTTAATTAAGAAGATTATCCGGGCCGATTGTATATAAGATTATGCTGATTTTCTAGCATATGATTCAACTGCGGGCTCCAGATTCATCCATGCATTAGAGAGTCCTGTCCTTTGCATTATTGGAGAGAGAGCAAAGTGGGGTCTAAAAACGGTAAATATGGATTAGTCCCAATTGGATTAATCATCTTTGGTTTCAATTGTATTTGGATGCTTTCCACACACACGGCTTGCAAAATGGGTCCTAAACTCGATATAAAAATAGTCAGCGCCATAACTTCAAAGTCTATATAGCTTTTCCAAAACTTTAATGTCCTTCGTCTCCTTTCGCAAAAGATATCTAAACAGAAAAGAAGACCAAGACTTCCCAGAACTACAACGATGTATCACACTTTAGATCACTATTCCCTATTCACTAGTTGTGAATCATTGTGAATCACAAAAGGCTGCATCAAATTTGGTCCCAAAAGACAGCCAAAAAGAATGACCTATCTGATTTAAAGCATAAACTTGAAAGAAAAAAAAAACCGGTTAAATTGTGATAAATTACTACTTATCCCAAAAGTTTAAACGGTTAGAAAACATGAATTTAATTATTTGACTATCATTCTAACAGACTGTGGATTCAGGTGTTATATACTTGACGTAATCTTCCAATACTCCTAACCATATGCTTAGGACCAATGATGGTTCTAAGAGCATTCGTAGCAGTGGAGCTAAAATTTTAGTTTTTTAGCTCCATCAAAAGTTATTTTATCTATTTTACCTACACACAGCAGTGAATCTATTTTAGCTTTCAACATAATAAAATAATATAAACATCACAATAAAATAATATATCCCTACAATAAAATAATATATCCCCTACCCAAAAAACATCACAACACCAACCACAACCACCTTTACCATCAGCCACAGCCACAGCCACAGCCACAACCACCACCACCACTGGCCACAACCACCACTCTACTTTGGCAACCACAACACAACATAGAAAAAAAAAAAAAAAAAAAACCACAACCACAATCACAACCCCATCACCACCAGTCACCAGAAACCCTCAAACCCAACCCAGTAATTGAAACTTAAAAAGCACCACCAAAATCAACTATCAAACCCAACCCCAACAACCGCCGAAACCAACTCTCAAATCCAACCCCAGCAACCGAAACTCAAAGGCACCATTGAAACTAAGTCTAGCACCACCAATTCAAACCCAATCCCCAGCAATTAATACTACAAGCTACCATTGAACAGCCCGAACCTCAGTACCACCAAAATGATTCAACCCACAACCACCGATTCAAAGCCACAACCACCATCGATTCAACACCAATTCAAAGCCAAAAGAACACTGATTCAAAGCCACAAAAACAATGATTTAGGCATGGATCGGTGGCTTGGGGCTTAGGTCGGCTTAGGCCGGTGACGTTGAGGCCGGAAGAGGCGTGGGTCGAAGACGTTGAGAAAGAGAGAGGTGAGAGTGATTGAGAGAGAGAGAGGCACGGATCAGGCGATGGGGCTTGGGGAGATCGGTGATAGGGCTTGGGGTGGGTTAACGAGCTAGGTTGGCAGAACAGATCAGCGATGAGGGAGTTGGCCGGTGAGCTGAGGGATGAGGAGCTGGCTGGCGAGCTAGAAAGAAAAAAAAAAATTAAGGAAGAAAGAAGAAAGAAGAGAAGCCGGAGAGAGAGAGAGAGAATAACAAATGTTTATTTAATGAGAGAAGAGAGAGAAATGTAATAATTTTTTTTTTTTTTTTTTAGATGTGAGCTACAGTGCACATCTAAAGATAGATGTGCACTGTAACTGAGGAGCTAAATCTAAAAGATTTAGCTCCACTGCTGCATCATAGTTTTTTGGCGAAAAGTCACTTTTAGTCCCTACATTTTCAGGCGATTCCCATTTTAGTCCCTACATTTTATTTTCACCGCTTTTAGTCTCTAAAATCAAAAACACGTCTGTTTTTGTCCCTATCGTCAGTACCCTAACGGCAAAGTCCTAAGTGGCAGACAGAACACCCTATTAGCTGACGTGGCGCTGACATGACGATTAAAATATTATAAAAAAATTATTTGGCATTTTTATATGCCACGTTAGCATTTTAATTTTTTTTATAAAAAGCCACGTCAGAAAATTTAAACCAAAAAAAAAAAAAATTAAAAAACAAAACTTAAATCTAATTGAAAAACGGTTTAAAAAACAAACACAAACACAAAAATAAGCTTTCCAAATCTCATATCAAATCAAATTTTCTTTAACCTTAATTCTTTTTCTTTTTCTTTTAGTCTTATCTCTAAACTCTCTCTATCTCTAATTTTCTCTTTCTCTCTTCACCCTCGACGAAATCTCTCTCAGACCAAACTCTCTCAAAATCTCATCTCCACCGACTGCCAAACTCCAACCTGACCCAAACTCTCTCAAATCTCAGTGATGAGGTCGCTGCCGTCGAACTCATTCAAGACTCAGTGAGGTTGCCACTACCGTCAAAGAAAGAAAACCCATCGCGAAGGTCCACCGATTCGGTAACTCACCATAGTCGCCGATTCAGTATGGCTGCATTGTACGAAACCCCAGTCATCGATTTGGTATTGGAGCCCAGATCAGTGGTTGTGAAGCCGAGATGACCCCAAATTCTCTAATCTCATAATCTCATCTCCGCTCAAACTCAAACCCAAATGGCTCTTTCATCTCTCTATCTCTCAGCTTAGTGGTGGAGATGTGTATTCCAACGGTGGGTTTGTGGGTTGTGAGTTTTGTTGATCTGGGTTTGTGGGTTTGTGGTGTATGTTGATTTTTGGGTTTATGGGTTTGTGGTAATGTTGTATTCCAATGTTGATTTATGGGTTTGTGGTGTGCATGGAGGCTGAAAATCTGGGTTGTGAGTTTTGTTGATCTGGGTTTGTGGGTTTGTGGTGTATGTTGATTTTTGGGTTTGTGGTAATGTTGTATTCCGATGTTGATTTCTGGGTTTGTGGTGTGCATGGAGGCCGAAAATCTGGGTTTGAGTTTTGTGTTTTTTGTGTTTAGTTTCAAAGCATAAGAAAATCTTGTTGAATGCTTGTTTTTTGTAAATTTTTATAGGCATGTCTTTTTATTTTGTAAAACTGAGTGATTTATTGGGTTTGGTTGCTAAGAAAATGCAAGAAAAGAAAAGAAAATTTTTAATTTTTAATTTTTGGGGCAAGCTTAGTTGGGAAAGAAAATGAAGAACACATAGTCTAAGTTCTTCATGTTCTTCCAAAAAAAAAAGAAAAAAATTAATTTAACTAATTTTTTTTTAAATAATTTGGTTAGAAATTTTTATATTATTTTTATCTGATGTGGCTTTTTTTTTTAAATTAAATTGCTGATGTGGCATTTTTAAAAATGTAAATAATTTTTTTAATATTATTTTAATGGACATGTCAGCATTTACTGTTGGACCGTTTGCCACGTAGGATATTTCTGTTAAATGAGTAACGGTAAGGACTAAAACAGAACGCATTTTTGATTTTAGGGACTAAAAGCGGTAAAAATAAAATGTAGGGACTAAAATGAGAATCGCCTGAAAATGTATGGACTAAAAGTGGGTTTTCGCCTAATTTTTTGTGATTGAGAGCTAAAAAATACCATTATACCTATATAACACTACTACTGTGAGTACTCTAAATTGATATGTATTCCAAAGATGTCTATATTAAGGTCATTATCAACTCATTAATTTAGGGATATATATAAGGTCATTGTTGGATGCAATAATACAACTTTTAGTTCTTGTGACCTAGTATGATACCTAACAAAATTACCAATCTTTGATCTCTATTGGTACCACTGCTTCTTATGAAGCTTACAAGTCGTTTTGGAATTGTAACGAGACAGCCCAAAAAAGGTTTCAGGCTTCCAAAGTTGGAATACGATATGATGGACAATAACAAGTAACAACAAACGAGTCACACAAACTCAAAAACGTGTTCATATATTTTGACACCAAATTAATGGTCCTGCACGGTCACTATAATAGACCTCCATTGAAGCAATCAAGAGGTTCATTATAATTGAGGTGGTACTAATTTGTTTGATGCTGAAAACACCATGTTCTAAGTAACATTCTAGTCACACTTTTTTCTTAAATTTTTTTTTTATCTAAATTGCTTACAAGAACATCTTAACGACTGCAAAAGACGCTTGAAAGTTGCAAATAGTCCAAAACAAATGAGCTCAAATTGAAATTCATAGGAAACTTCTTTTAAGAACTTGAACATCAAAGAAAAATCCGTAGTTGCACTTTATTTGTAACCATTTCTACATATATAAGAAATACAGAACTTGAAGTGTGCCGACATTGCTATAAAGCAAAGGTTGTTTATAATACCATTTGAGATTTTGAACTTGGAAAAAGGGTGTTGTTTGCCAAATTATACTTCCAACTTTAAAAGTGAAAGGTTTTTATAAAGAGAACCAGAATGTGGTGCATGCTTTCCTTCTTGGTCAAATTAGTAACGGTGCCCGACAAATGAGTGATTTTTCCATGGTTTTCCTAATGATAGCTGTTTGAGATTTTTCTCACCATCTTCATCACCGACAGCATGACTGAGTTTTTCATCATTTTTTTTTTTTTTTTTTGGTTGAAAAAGATCCAAAATATTGAGTTCATACCTCGAATAAAGTTCAAGTTTAGTAAATCTGCACGGAAATGTCTATTACACACACCACCCATCAGGCCGTTACACACAAAATTGTGTGTAAATTTTTTCTAAACTGAAATCATGACTTCAGTTTAACATTTCATTATCTAAGCTAGATAAAACTAGCATTAATTTTATAATTCTTCTATAGATACACATTTTGTCATAACTTGTATATTTGTTAATTTGTGATTAAATTATAATTCTTACACATGTGAACCACCATTAGTACATAGTGATAATAAATTTGACGATGTCACTTTAACATTATAATAAATAAATATCTTCATTGCATTATTTTTGAGGCACCAATTTATTTTTAAAATTTATCATATCCCTAATATTACTGCTAGAAAAAATTAAAACAAAATAAAAAGATTAAAAAAGTAGTGATGCTGAGGTTCACCGTACGTGTTGACATCCATCTTAATTGGCCCACATTTTTTTCAAAAGAAGAATTTGGCCCACACGGTACAAATAATTTCCTTGGCCAACATCTTAGGGCCAATGAACCTGGCATACAAAATTTGAGTGCAAAATCAATGCAATTCTATTCGTTGATGTACCTGCCGTCCAAGTTAGGTCTGTCAGTAATACTTAAAATCTGGCCAAGACAAATTCACCTTTGACTCTTTGAGCAAAAATTACACAGATCCGAGGGCCATCTCCTTCAAAAGCTTGTGAAAACAAAAGAGAATTCTATCAATTCCCCATTATAGTTGCAAAACACTAACATTGGAATGTACAAAGAGTGTGAATTTAAAATTTAAAACAATGAGATACTAACAAACATCCCTAATGATGAAGCTAACAGGTAATAAATTCTATGGCATAAAAAGTCAGAAGGAAAAAAAAAGTTTTTCCACTCATTGGTTGAACTTAAGATCACATGTGGACCTGATTCTGAGAAATAATAGGCTAAAAAATTAATTGGGACTATAATTGCTTCTAGAAATTGTACCAATATATATTACGAGGTTCATACACACAAAGGGATTGTTACTTATGTCAATTGGCTTTTTCAGTACATTCTGGGCCTGCCGCCTGTAGAGCATAATGTACCTTGGGAGCTCTGTCAAAGGGAATCAATCATATGGGTCATTACTCATTAGAAATAAACAAAAATTTAACTTTTTACAGAAAACAAAGACTTCGAGAAGAATTATAATCCAAACCTAAGAGTAGTAATAAATTCTATAATGAAAGGAATAAAAACATGTTCAAGGTTTTTAATAATGGTTTGTTAGTAATGATTTTGTTCAATACAGTTATACAATTTCTAACCTATGAAGGATTGGATGGACATACATTCATGGTTCTTTAAGGCCTCTACGAAAGCAATTCTCAACCAGATTTTGCAGTTTGGCAATGTGGCTTAATAATAATAATGACCCTAAACGTGTAAGGGTGAAAGGGAAGAGAAACTTAAGAGTACATAAAGCTGTTTCTTAATTTGAAAGTTTTATTATAGCTTCTCATCAAAGATAGATAAGCTACCTACTGACAACTCAAGGGAAAGTGTTTTCACATCCCAATTGATTGATTGCCCCATTCGTCAATCGAATAAATATATCTTATTAATTACACGTTTAATGATTGTGTGCTTCCCATTGTGATGAATTAAGACACGGGAATCGCTTTCAGCTCCATTACACATCTAGTTCAATTCTTTGGTTTAACTAAGTTAGGTGGAACTGGCATTTCTTAGTTTTTTTTAGTAACTGTGTTCCCAGTCTCTTGCTTCTATTTTAGGCATCAAAGCAAGGCAAAACACTGAGAAGAATCCAAATAAGCGAAACAGAAATTAAACTAACAACATCTAAGTTGTATTGTATGTATTTCACCAGTTTCTCTAACTTGAATGTTTCCAACAATGGAACATGGTTGGAGACACTAACTGAAAATGGAAAAAATGATTAACATTTTGATAGGACTGTGTTTATTGAAAAGTTAAGTAGCAGCCTCGACAGCAAACTTCTATGGCTCTATGCAGCATCTGGAAAGCAAAGGTCCTTTCTTGTTTTGACTTATTAATGACATAACATCACAACCTTCAGCCACAAAATCCTAGGAAGTACACAAAATGCAAAGTACCAATAACAATAACAAATTGGGCTCAAGGGAAATTTGCCAAGAGTTTTTTTTTTACTACTTTTAGTTCTCAAACATTTCCCATAGCGGCTGCAATTAGTCTGCAACTCACATCAGCTTTACTTAAAAATAAATTCCAATCTGCAACTTGCACCTACAATGCAAGCCTTAGTTACCATAGTTGTCAAAACTTGAATCGTATCATGAATCGCATACATTAATAAAATTTGTGAAAAAATTATAGATACACACATATATAAATGAAATACTTATTATGAATTTGAAACACATGCAACTAATGACTAATTTAATTATCACCATCAATATTCTGTAAATCTTCTTCTTGAAGACATTCAACATCAAAATCATCATCAAGCTGCTCATTTATTTTCTTAACTTTTTCCAAAAGTTTGGCAAAATAATTTTTAATATCATCTGACACTTTCAAGCATGGTTTAACATCCTTCCAAGTTTGTGCTAGGTGGTTCTTCATTCGTGTAACTCAACTCTAATATTTGTTTCACGAATAGTTGCATTTAAGTTTTAGCCTACTTGTCTTATCATCAATAGTACGGATACAATGATCCCAAGTGAGATCCTTTTCCCAGCAGATAGGAACACATGAATTTGTATAATCAATCAACTACTTTTTATGTACCTAGAAAAATTAGAAAAACTCATTTGTAGAATCACACAAATAATATATATATATATATATATAGTTCTATTAAATTAATTTTTTACAAGCCACTTTACTATATTAAATTAAAGTAGCTTAATAATTTTGATTAAAAACAAGTAAAACAACTTTTGTGCTCAAGCTAAAGCCCAATTTTTAGTAAAAACCCAATTCAAACCCATATGTTTATATTGTCTCATATATATCATTCTTACAATATAATACTTGAGACTCACTCACTCATTACACTCAGTACGTGAAAATTTTCACTCTCTACAAATACAATTCATATCAAACGATTTATAAGCACTACTAATACGCACTTACAACACATAATTTTTTGGCTACAATACGGAATGCATCGTGTATCATACTATATTAACAACTATGTTAGTTACCGGTTACAAATAGAAGCTAGGTTATCAATCAATTAACATCAGGTTTGGAGTTGGGCCATCATGGATACAAACCAATAAAATTGAAGTTCAAAATCATTGTGGTTCTCCATCTTCAGTTTACATAATTTGAGAATCACCAAGGTCTTCAAGTGTATAAAGTGCGTTTCCCTAGTCATAGGCAAATTCACCAAACTATTGCATATGGCATGAACCACATGAATCAACTTACCCAAATAGAATTGAATAATATGAATCAGGAACTCCAATGTGAACCACATGGAACCCTCTTCATTAGCCATGAATGAAACTGTGTACCCCTCTAATGCAACAAACTGAACTGCCTATAGAAAATGCAAATGGCATTTCCGCCACTCATTTTGGTTTTAAGCTTCTGCACACCGCTCACTCTATGCCAAGACAAATGAACTTTAAACCGTTCTTTGAGACATGTCAGGAAAAGGCATGACCCAAAGTTTCTCAAATCAGTCTTCCTCGATCTGGTCAGTGCCGGTGAATTTACAAGATCAAGAGAAAGCAACTTTTGATAGATGATTATGAGAGCATTAGAAGTACAGAATGAAAAAGATCCAAGACCAAAAAGAGTGGGCTGCGACAATGCACAAAGCATTATCAAAGCATCAACTTTAGTTATACAATGTTCAACATAGGCAGACCACTAAAGGTGAAGGTAGAAAAATAGCCAGTGGCAAAGGCAACACACTAAGCACTGTAAACAAAGAATCAGAATGCAACATGATCCCTACAAACTGGAGATTGATAGCATAATATTGATAGAATTCTAGTCAGATACGTGGAGGATCAAGAGAAAGCAACTTTTGATAGATGATTATGAGAGTATTAGAAGTACAGAATGAAAAAGATCCAAGACCAAAAAGAGTGGGCTGCGACAATGCACAAAGTATTATCAAAGCATCAACTTTAGTTCTACAATGTTCAACATAGGCAGACCACTAAAGGTGAAGGTAGAAAAATAGCCAGTGGCAAAGGCAACACACTAAGCACTGTAAACAAAGAATCAGAATGCAACATGATCCCTACAAACTGGAGATTGATAGCATAATATTGATAGAATTCTAGTCAGATACGTGGAGGCAAGTTTTCGAAGTACAAGCATATATGAAATAAAATATTGTTCCTCGTTGAAAATAGGCTGGTTCATTTCTTGGGCAAATTCGAATGACATTGTAGTTACCAGGGAACAACATCATTCACATAGTAAACTAAACCTTTATGAAACTAACTACATTAGTAGCCACAATTGATACAGGTTAAAGAAATGCAACCAATTGCACATTATATTAATAAGATAAGAAGAGAAATTACCAGAACCATGCCTAACTAAAATATCAAGCTTTGCAGTAGTATCATGCTTAAATGCGTGATGGCACCTGAATAGAACAAAACAGAATACCAACAATAGTTGCCTCAGTCACATGAAATTAATGTAAGATAAGCTTCAAAATTCTACATGACCATGACAAATAATCAGCAAGCTTGCATTGAACATTGCTCAAAAGATGCAACAGAGATTATTCAAGTCAGTCTGCAAAGAGCACATAATAGAACCAGATCCATAATAACAAAATTAATCACTTATAACCTCACTTTGAAAAAGTTTCTAGCCATTAAATAAGATCATTTTTATTGCAAGAGAACAAACACATATCAAGGGTCAGAAAACAGTGGAGTAAAAAAATGTGGAAATTCTTTAAGAATTCAATAGCTAAATTCGTCAAATTATCCACAAACAATTACATGTACATTCGAAAACATCAACTCATATAATGAAACTCAACTAGTTAACACGGTTACATGGGGATGATGATTTAATACCATGAATCATGAACCACCTCTTCCATAGTCAAATTTCGTTTTTCTTATTTTCACATTGTAATAAAGCATCGTTCATATGTTACAACTTACAACTTACAATGTAGGACACACTCTCATTGAGGAATTGTTCCCGCAACAAACACATTGACATTTACAGTGAATAAGGCTGCCTATGGGGGATGAGGAGCTCCAGGCTGATAAAGAGTGAGGTGGGTGGTCCATTTCCTTCATAATCAATTCCCTCAATCTGGTAAGTGCCAGTGAATTTACAACATCACAAGATAGTAGCTTTGGATTGGTGTTCATGAGATTAGTACAGAGTGAACAAGAAAATCCTTGGCCAATAAGAGTTGGCTCTGACAGTGCAAAAAGTATGATTAAAGCATCAACTTTAGTTGTACAGTGTTCAACATGGTTAGGCCACTAAATATTAGTAGAAAATTAGCTACTGGCAAAGATGACACAATGAGCATGATAAACAAAGAATTAGCACACAACATGATCCATACAAACCAGAGATATATAGGCATAACACAAGAATAATATTGATAGAATCTCTGTCATGAAATACAAAATACTTGGAAGTAAGCTATGGAAGTACAAGCATATATGCCATAAAATATTGTAGCTCATTGAAAAACAGCCGGTTCATTTCTTGCCCAACTCCAAATGACATTGTAGTGGAACATCATTTGCATATTAAACCAAGCCGTGATGAAACTAACTTCATAAGTGACCACAATTTATACTAGTTGAAGAAATGCAAACAATTGCTCATTATATCAACAAGAGGAGAGGAACAATTATCAGAACTATGCCTAACAAAAATATCAAGCTTGGCAGTTATGCTTTAACGATTGATGGCAGCTTAACAGAGCAAAACAGAATAACAACAATTGTTGCCTTGGTCACATGCAATAACATAAGATAAGCTTCAAACTTTCTACATGACCCTGATACAAACAATCAGCAAGCTTGCAATGAACATTGCTCAAAAGATGAAACAGAGATTGTTATCTGTGATCAGCCCATCCAAGTCAGTCTGCAAAGAGCACAAAATAGAACTAGAACCGTAAAATAAAGATACTCTTGTTGAAAAAGTTTCCAGCCACTAAATAAAAACCGTTGTTATTGCAAGAGAACAAACGCATATCAAGGGTGAAAAAACAGAGGAGAAGCAAAAGCTGGCAATTCTTTAAGAATTCAATTGCAAAATTCCTTCAATAGCTAATTACATGTACATTAGAAAACATCCATTCACATATGAAGCACAGTTACTTGAGGATGATTATTCATATCGTGAACAACCACCTCTTACATAGTCAAATTTTGTTTTTCATATGTTCACATTGTAAAAAACAATCATTTGTATGTTACAACTTACAATCTAAGACACACATGGACTAATTGTTCTCACAGCCAAAACTGCCGCATTTACAGTAGATGAGGCTGCATATGGGGATGAGGAACTCCAGGCTGATAAAGAGTGAGATGATCCATGGCTTTAACAATCAAGTCCTTCAAACCAGGATTTTGAGCCACAACAGAACGAGCTGCCCCTTCAAGTGCATTCAATGCCCGCGCTTGTTCAAGAGCCTTACTATTACCAACATTCAATGCAAGATAACACAATAACACAACTGAGTGCATTTGAGCCCAATCATTGGCCCTCAAAAGCTTCATCAGCAGTGGAACCCCATCGAACTCCAAAATCGCCTTGGAATGCTCCGAGCAATTAAAATTCTCGGGACACACAAACTTCCCCAACGCAATAGCAGCCTCCGTTGCCACATCCACATTCTTATTCCCAAGCTGCAAAACCAAAGGACCAATAATCCTCGTCTCCCTAGCTGGAAAAGTCCTCGCCAAACACCCAATAGCTTTGATTGCCGGAATTTGCAATGTCCAACTATTGCCATCTTGAATCACACTCAACAGTTGATCCAACACCGCCTTAGCAGGCGGAGAACTAGGCTTAAACGCGGCACGCCTAAGATCAGTATTATTTTCTGCCACAGCAGCTATTTCCATAACTGTCATCAAACAATTCAACTGCAACTCGTCCTTCTCGAACTCAATCATTTTCGCCAAACACAACAACCCTTTTGTCTCCGTGATCTTCCGACTATTCACTAAACTACCTTTGGATAACTTCCATAAAGCCTTGGCACAACTAACTTTGACTTTTTGTTTGACTTCAGGTGTCTCATTATCCCTCTCTTTTCTAATATTACTACTATTATAATGATAATGTGAATTAGCAGTAGAACTACCACCACCACTACCACTACCACTACCACTACCACTACCACTTCTACTACTTCCATCTGAATTATACGAAAACGACCCCGTTTGATTGTTTTTCAATGGTTGTGTTGTTTTCCCAGCTAATTGAACTAAAAAGTGAATGCTAGTCTTACCCGACTGGAGAAAATTCGGGTCGTCGAGAATCGTATCCATTGCCAGCGAGGACACGAGAGGTCTGGTAACGTTTTCTCTAGCGAACTCCTCTTGAGCCAAAGGGTCGAGCTCAGCCATTCGAGCTACTAAATTCGCAACTGGGATTTGAACTCTGATTGTAGACTCAGTCAAAACGTGAACAATTATCGGAATCCCATGCGTGTCCACCACGTGTCGGACACGGTCCCGGTTCGTGACGATATTGAAAAGCGCGGTGGCGGCTGCGATTTGAGCTTCAACGGAAACCAGCGAATTGGGTTCGTTGCTGTTGCAGTTGCTGAGCAGCTTGAGAAGCGGCGGGACCCCGCCTTCGTCGACGATGATCTTCTTGTTCCGATCGTTGTCTTTGGCCAGAGAAGCGAGCTCGAGAGCCGCGTCGGTTCGATCCTTCGGCTGACCCATGTGAAGCATAGCGGTGTGGGCCCAAACCCACGACAGAATCGGGTCGTTGCTCGCTATCGGCGGCAGAGAAAGGTTGGTTCCGTTGTCGGAATCGTAGATCGAGAGCAGCCACTTCATGTCGCCAATGGAAGACTCGAGAAGGTTCGAGACCTTGCGGAAGTCGGCCGTGGTGGTGATCGAGAACACTTGCCGAAGCACGCCGCTGTGCTTGCATTTTCGAACCAAGGTTAGGGCTCGGTCGAGATTCTTCGCCACGTCGGCGACGATTCGACGGACGGGCTGCTCGTACAGAGTTTGATGAGACTGCGCAGCTGTCAACGGGAGTCGAACTGCGGCTCGAAGCATCTGGGAGAGCCGGTCGACTTGCTTCGCCAAGTCGAGACACTCGAGCTTCGATGCCTCGGCCTCTCGAGCAGACTTGCTCACTCGATCGGCCAGTAGGATTGGCAGTGAGAGTACCTCTTCGAGACTCTTTTCCTCGGCCATTAGATAAGGAAAGTAATGATGATGTAGTGTTTTTTCGACAGATCGAGAAAGCTTATAAGTGTTTCAGTGACGCACTCTGCCACATAAAGAAACCAGGTTGTTTGTGGTTGTGTGTGATTAATAAATAGTAAACTGTTTCTAAAAAATAAAAATAAATAAATAGTAAACTAATAAATTAATAATTTTCTGTTTAATTAAGGGGATGTTTGGTGTGGGTATATTAAAAAAATTGACAACTAGTCAACTATAACTAGTTTCCAGGAAGAAAAAGTGGGCTAAAATCTGGGGCGAGGATTTCGGAATCCCTTAAATTTTACTATATTAATTTTTGGAAAGTATACTTTATGTAATGGAACATCCTAATGAGCTATAGAGAATGGATAAAATAAATAAATCTATCCCACGTAGTGTTAAACATCATTTTGAGCGTTTAATTTTTGAAAAGTTCTTAAATGCTTTTGGAGTATAATAAAATAGTATTTTATTCTCTCATATTTATAGTAAATCTTATCATTTTCTGTGTCTTGAGAGTATCTAAAAATTACTCGAATTGCTCTTAATTTTTGTAATTGTTAATGGCACGAGGTGATAGCATCTGTGAATGGTAATCGTTAGAAAGCAAACAGATTATATTAAAAAAAAAAAAATGCTAACAAGTGCCCTTAAGACACTGATTAATAATCAATTTAAAGAAAGTTTTTATGAAAAATGAAAAAAAAGTAATTAATATTTTGACAATTTTTTTCATTTTCTATAAAAGCGGAATTAAAATTTTCTTAAAATGAATTATTAATGAGTGCCCTAAGGGCACTAGTTAGCATGAAAAAAAAAAATCTTATGACAAGGATTTTACATTTATAGGAATCTTCGTGTTAAGGAAAATATTATAGAAAAAGAAAGAAGATAATGATTGGCCGAGAGGGAAAGAGAAATAATAGTTCAGGAATCATCCAAGTCCAACTTATATATTTTTTTGGATAGGTATGAATCATCCAACTCATAAGAAAGCAAAGGAAATTTCCATGTCCTTTTACCCTTTATCCTCTTTTTCCTTCCTTTTTCCTTCACACGCAAATGCTTTGTCAAACTGGTGCACATATTTAAGCATATTAAATTATCCATTCAAATCTTTTAATTCACCTACTCCCAACTATCAATGTATGTTTCTTATTTTTTGAGTAAATATCAATGTATGTTTGTGAGATAACATATTCACCATGCATCTACATGTTAACGGTCCGAATCATAGAGTAAGATGATAAACAGAAGTTTTTCAATGGAGTGACAAGTGACAATCTAGATTTAAAATAATATTAATAACGTTTAATAAATCCCGTGCATTGCACGGGTTACATGTTAGTCTACATTTAAAACCATAGTCATTAAGTAAAAAGGCAAATCGAAATCACATAGCACGAATGGGTTTCCAAATTATAAAAGATTGAAGTAGTCTGAAAATTATTTAAAATTCTACATTGAGGGTGGTGGGGATAAACTCATCAGCTTAACTTGAAAGGTAAGACTAGACAGAGGAAGCGGGAAGAACCATTATGACATCTCTCTATGTAATTGAAAGACAGAATTGACTTGGAAGTAAAGACTTGACATCTTTGCCAGCAACACAGGTTGAATTGGCTTTGGCTACCTTATTGTCCTCTCTATTAAATTGGAAGACAAATTTGACTAGGAAGAAAACATGTTACAACTTCGCCAGCACTGCAGGCTGAATTGGCTTGACTACCCCGTAGTCCTTGATATCATTGTCTTTGGCTTCCAATTCACAAGCATTGGGAGGAGCATCTACCGCAGGCGAGCAATTGAAGAACCCATGAGGCTGCATCCACAAACACCATCATGACTACAACAAACTTGAGTTATTTCAACCCTCTTTTATCGAGGGTTTACTAAAATATGTCGATACGATACAATCTATAAATACAAATGCGGGAGGCTACATTACTAAACTTTATTTCAAAGGTTATTTGGTCCCTCAGTTAAAACACCCTTGAAATAATTGAAAAAAAGAAAAAAAAAACGCAAACTTTTACCTTTTTCAGCTCACAACCCTTGATAAAATATGATAAATTTTTCAGCCCTTGAAAAAAGCCCACAACAAAATTTAAAAATATAGCCCAGAACGTAACCAATAAACACCTCTCGTTCCAAACAGCTCTATCACCCTCTCGATAAAAGCCTGAAATTGAGAAAGCATAGAAATCTCATAGAGCTCATGGAAATCTCATAGAGCTCGATAATCATGGAGATCTCATAGAGCTTGATGATCATCGATTAGGTATGTAATCGCACAGCTCCGCGTACGAGTTGATCTCGGTTTTGTGACTCTTCATCCCTCTTGGCGCGTTTCTTAGCTCCAATTAGGTACAAATCACAAACCCTAATTTTATCTTTGATTTTTTTTTTTTTTTTGGTTTACCCACACTTTTTCATCGATTTCCCCATGATTTTCGTTTCACGTTTCTTAGAAAACTGAGCTCATCATCGATTTCCCTATTTCGATTTCTAATTGTTCGACTTTTGCTATTTCATTATTTGATTTCAAATCATAATCTCTGTTTCCTTTACAGTTTTCCATTTCTATTTTTCATTTTTGCTCTGTCAAGTGTGTTTGTGTATTCAAATTTAGTTTTCTTTCTCTCCGTGTGTTTATTTCAATCTACATTGTCCAACTTGTTGGCTTTGGTGGGTGAGTGTTGACTTTGAACTGTACGGATCTGCTGGGTATCATTGTTAGCTATTGGGAATTTGTGTTTAGTAGTAGAGGAATATTAGTAGTGCTTAAAGCTTACTTGGGTTTATAGTGAAATAGTAGTATTTTAACAATTCCAGAGTGGAGTTACCCTAAAACTTTGGAGATGTGGGCCTGTTTGTTTTACCATCTCAAACTCACATTTTTATATTTTAAACAACATTACACACATATTCACACACTTTTTTACCCACACGTATTTCAAAAAACTACAAATAACATTACTCAAACTACTCTACCAAACACCCCATTAGAGGACCTTAATTCGTAATTTAATATTTTAAACATTGTGTTTGGGATGATGGGTTTATTGAAATGCTATCGGTTTTTCTTCTGATGGTAATTTGGAATGGACACAGTTTTTGGTTATTGTTTAGCTAACAGAATGGTTGAGGCAAATTTAGTTTTCAAACTTAGTTTTATTTCTTGTTTATTTTTTTTCCAGTGCTTTGGTTCATATTTTATTCTTCTGAGTTTTCTGAGGGAAATATTGCCAACGAAGAGATCCTGCCTCCTTTAATCCGTGCTAATAGCTGTCCAATTCTTTGTACTCATAAACAGAGCATTTTGACACCACCTGTGAAAACAGACTTGTAGCATCTAATTATAAATAGGTTACAAATTCTAAAGCCTACCAGAATTAACTCTTCTTTTCTAGGCTTGGGGTGAGGGGAAAGATTGGGATATATTTGCATCTACTTGTGATGCTTCTTGTGTTAGTCATGCTGGATACATCTATTGACATAAGGTAAACGTGTGAATCAATTTGCAAACCTTGAATCAACAGAAAATGTCTGTGCTAGATGGTTAGGATGAGTTAGCATGTTTATGTTGAGTGAGCATCAGGGGTCTTAGCAAATCCAACGAAACTGGAAATTCAGCACCAACTTCAATCAATCAAATAGTCATATGCTACTTGGTAACTGTTTAAGATGAGGTCTTTCTAAAGGCATTATTGGAAACTTCTTAGTGCTAATCCAAACAACATATAAGTTTTGAAAGGAACTCTAAGGACCCGTTTTTAATGAAACTTGATTTCTTTTTCTTTTCTTTTCTTTTCTTTTTTTTTTTTTTTTTTTTTTTGGGGGGGGGGGGGGGGGTGGGGGGGTGGGGTGGGGGTGGGGGGTCACTATTGAGAGTCCCAACTAGGATTGAGGTTAGAAAGATGGGAGAGAATGTCTTCATCATATAGCTCATAGGCCCGTTGGGCTGCTACTGGTATCAAAAGTAAATATAGCATGAGTAATTCAAAGCACATCATTATGCCACTATGTCATGCCTTGTACAGCTATCACTCTTTTGGCAGTTGACTAGATTCTATTATTTCTTCTTTTGCAGCTTGCTTGGAACTGCTGCAACTTCTATCAGTCAACACCAACAAAATTGGCCAGGGAGAATTATTTCTTTCATTCTGGGCAGGTGAGTTATCCCTATTCTTGTGATATACAATGTTTTTGTCTGTGTGTGTGTGTCTTACACTACATCCATAAATACCTGTTTTAGGACATGACTGTGGGCTTCTACATAAGTAAATGAATGCAATAATTTTCATTGTTAGTGTTGGTTTGGATTTGCTTATTTACTTGAAGTATTAAGAAATGTCAAGGTTTGGGTTTGTTCATTCACTTAAAGCATTAGGATCTCTCCTATCTGAGAAAGTGAAGTTCTAACAAACATGAAACTATAAATAAATAAGTTAAATAAACTTAAAAATGGCAGCAACATAAAGTTGATTGAAGACAATGATGCTGCAACAAGGGGAATCCCCTTGATCTAAAAAATGTACATAAGTCAACTACTAGTTTGTTTTATGCACTTTGGATGTTTGTTGTTAGAATCCCCTTGATCTCCCATTATTTTATATTTACTTATACTATTTTTGGGCTGTTCTTGTTGTCTAGTTTCTGACAGTTCTTGAAAAGTTTCTGCTCAGCTTGCCAATGAGTTTCTGATTTGCTGCATTAACACGTATATGCACTAAATAGTAAATACACTCTCTAAATGACCAAATAAATTTTTCACCCAAAAAAAAAAAAAAAAAAACTGTTTCTAGTCATAGAAACAGTGGGCTGGTAGATTGTTTCTGGTTCCTCTTATCATATCCTTAGAGCTTAAGATCATCAAGTACTTTGAAATATTCTTTTATGCAGGCTTTTCCACTGGATTTAGTACTCTTTTCCGGTTGAGGACAACTTAAGGTGTGTCCCTCATTGAAGATTTTTAAAAGAATTTAATCCAACTTTAGATGGAACGGAATTGGGTAAAGCTCAGGAAGAGCTCAGAGAGCTCTTCCTGAGTATAGACAATGAATTAAAGACTTCCTTGATTTTGCATTTGAGCATACAACAATGGGGGATGAAATTTATTGTCCGCGTAAGAAATGCAATAACTACTTTGCAAAGACCAGAGATGATGTTGAGGCTGATTTGCTTACTACTGGTATTCTCCCAAGTTATACTCATTGGTTTAGACATGGTGAGGAGAGACATTTTCAAACATGTGATAGTTTGGATAGTGATGATGAGTCAGACGGGGATGGCTTGAGTGAGATGGTAGAAGATTATTGTGCAGCCTTTAACGCAGCCAGTTGTGTATTTGGAGATTCGAGTGGCGATGGTACTCCTGAAGAGCCTAATGATGATGCAGCTAACTTTTTTCTGAAACTAGGAGATAACGAGCAAAAACTTTTTCAAGATTGCAAGAATACAAAACTGTCTTTCATTGTGAAGTTACTTCATATTAAATGCCTTAGTGGTTGGACAAACAAATCGTTTACTCTATTGCTTCAATTGTTGAATGATGCGCTTTCTAAAGTTAGTGAAGAGTTGCCAAATTCATTATATGAGGCAAAGAAGATGATTCAGGATTTGGGTCTTGATTATGTGAAGATAGATGCTTGTGAAAATAATTGTATATTGTATTGGAAGGAAAATTCCAACAGAGTTGAGTGTCAAGTTTGTGGCATCTCAAGATGGAAATCAAGTGAAGGGAGTGTAAGGGGTAAAAAAACGTCCCTCACAAGGTATTGCATTATTTCCCAATAACACCAAGGCTCAAGAGGTTTTTCCTGTCAAAAAAGACAGCTTCCTACATGACTTGGCATCATGATAAGCGTGTTGATGATGGTCTATTAAGACATCCAGTTGACTCTAAGGCATGGAAAAATTTTGATGAGATATATGAGTCATTTTCTTCTGAGAAGCGCAATGTTAGGTTGGGTTTAGCAAGTGATGGATTTAATCCATATGGAAACATGAGCACCAGTCATAGCACATGGCCTGTTGTCCTTGTTCCGTATAATTTACCACCATGGATGTGTGTGAAGCAATCTTATTTTATGCTAGCATTGCTCATTCCAGGACCGAAAGGTCCGGTAATTAAAATTGATATTTATTTGCAACCATTAATTGATGAGCTGAACAAATTATGGGAAGTTGGTGTTACTACTTTTGACTCCTCTAGAAATCAAAATTTCAATATGCGTATAGCAGTTTTATGGACAATTAATGACTTCCCAGCATATAGGAATCTTTCTAGTTGGAATACAATGGGTGCTTTGGCATGTCCTTCTTGTCATAATGAAACAAGTTCTTCTTATTTGCAAAATGGAAGAAAGTTTTGTTTCATGGGGCATCGACACTTCTTGCCAATCAAGCATAGATGGAGATTGGAATATAAGAAATTCGATGGTAAGAAAGAGATTGGTTTATCCCCTAAGCAACTATCTGGAGATGATGTGCTTAGTCAATTATGTGATCTTGAATTCCTGATATTTAGGAACGGTGCGAAGAAGAGAAAACATGATGAGTTAAATGAAAAAGATAATTGGTTGAAGAAGAGTATATTTTTCAAATTACCATATTGGAGAACCTTATTATTGAGATATAATTTAGATGTTATGCACATTGAGAAGAATGTGTGTGATAGTATAATCGGAACATTGATGAGTACTAAAAAAAAAACAAAAGATAACTTGAATTCTCATCTTGATCTAAAAGCCATGGACATTAGGGAGGAACTCCATCCAATACCGTGTGGGGAATATTTAAAGCTGCCATCTACATGTTTTTTTTTTTTTTTTTGATAAGTAATAGATTCATTGAAATCAAAAAGAGAGGAACACCGAAGTACACAGGGAGTATACAGAGGTGAACAAATCAAAAACGAACATTACAAAAATCAAGAAAATCCAAAATAGAAGAAAAAGGATGGTTTCTCCACACAGAAAACCAATCAAGTAAGGTTCTAAAAAAAAGAAGCTTGAGATCAGGCATGGAACGCTCCTTGTCTTCAAAACACCTACTATTTCTCTCCTTCCAAATACACCACATCAAACAATGAGGAACAACCATCCAAAGATCTCCATTACGATGGCGACCAAAACGACCTTGCCAGCAAGCCAAAAGCCCAACAACAGAGAAAGGCATAACCCAACAAACTCCAAATAACCCAAAAACCATATCCCACAACTCTAGAGCAACCGTGCAATGAAGGAAAAGATGGTCAATAGTTTCACTATTACACTTGCACATGAAACACCAGTCCAAAATGCAAATCTTTCTTTTCCTTAAGTTGTCAATAGTCAGACATTTCCCCAAGGCTGCTGTCCATACAAAGAAAGCCACTCTAGAGGGGATCTTCTGCTTCCAAATGCTTTTCCAAGGGAAAAAACTGCTCAGTATGGCCAGCTAGAAGATGGTAGTAAGCACTGACCGTGAATCCCTTACTCTTACAAGGCAGCCAACATCTCTTATCCTCCCCGATCCCCCTTACAGGGGTGCAATAAATGGAATTGATGAAACTCCTGAAAGCTTCCAATTCACGGTTATGCACCTCCCTACAGAACTGAAGTTCCCAGTGGAGTACTCCATTGGTGAACTTCATAAGAACCCCTACACTTGCCTCTTTGTTGCAACAAATCCTATATAAATCAGGATAACGGTCTGCAAGGGGAGAAGATCCACACCAACGATCAAGCCAAAACTGCACTTTTGATCCATCTCCAATTTCATATAGAATAAACCGAGATAAGGAATGCCACCCTCTTCTAATATTTTTCCACAAACTAACACCATAAGGACCAGAGAAAGAGCTAGAACACCAACCGCCCCCATCACAACCATACTTCACCTCTATCACTTGACGCCAAAGAGCATCCCTTTCTTGCCCAAATCTCCATAACCACTTCCCTAATAACGCTACGTTGAAGGTTCTCAGGTTTCTAATCCCCAGCCCACCTGAAGAGAGCGGAGAACATACTGTAGACCAATTAACCAAATGAAATTTGGGCTCGTCTCCTAAGCCACCCCACAGAAAGTCTCTCTGGAGTCTAGCAATACGGTTGGCCACAGAAGCAGGAATATGGAATAAGGAAAGAAAATAAGTAGGGAGGTTAGAGAGAGTGCTTTTAATCAAAGTGACTCTTCCTCCCTTGGAGAGATATAATTTTTTCCACCCTGCTAATTTTCTTTCCATCTTCTCTAGAATTGGATTCCAAATAGACTTGTCCTTAAATTTTGCCCCCAAAGGAAGACCCAAGTATTTCATTGGGAGAGAACCTTGCTTGCAACCTAAAACAGCCACCAAAAGATCCATATTATGAACAGCCCCCACAGCCACTAGCTCAGACTTGCCCAAATTTACCTTCAGACCAGACACAGCCTCAAACCAAATAAGCACCATACGGAGAATCAAAATTTGATCAATATTAGCATCACAAAAAATCAGAGTATCATCTGCGAAAAGAAGATGGGAAATCATCAAAGATCTTCCAGAGGAAGCTCCAACGCTAAAGCCTGACAAACGACCCTCATGAACAGCCTTATCCAACATTCTACTGGCTGCTTCCATAATCAGAACAAATAATAAGGGGGACAAAGGATCACCTTGCCGCAACCCCCTAGAACTTCCAAAAAACCCATGGGGAGTACCATTAATGAGGATGGAAAAGCGAACCGTTGATATACAAAAAGAAATCCATTGCCTCCACTTATTAGAAAAACCACAACGCTCAAGCAAGGTAGAAAGAAGACCCCAATTCACGTGATCAAAGGCTTTTTCAATATCCAATTTACATAACAATCCTGGCTGACCAGACTTCAATCTACTATCAAGGCATTCATTAGCAATAAGAACGGAATCAAGAATTTGCCTATTTAGAACAAAGGCATTCTGAGGAGCTGAGATGATCTCTCCTAAAACCATACGAAGACAAGACGCCAAAACTTTAGCAAGAATTTTATAAACCCCCCCAACAAGACTAATAGGCCGAAAGTCTTTTACCTCCACTGCCGCAGCTTTTTTTGGAATGAGAGCAATGAAGGTTGCATTCAAGCTTTTTTCAAACTGACCAGTATCATGGAAATGGTGGAACACAGCCATGATGTCTGGTTTGAGAATCCCCCAGCAAGCTTGAAAGAAAGCCATCGAAAAACCGTTAGGCCCAGGAGATTTGTCCCCATTAAACTCCTTGATGACTTCAAAAATCTCAGTTTCTTCGAAAGGTCTCTCTAACCAGTCCACATTATCCCCAGAAATCCTTGGAAAGTCTAGAACCTCCTGTAAAGGAAGCTTCTCTTGCTGCTCAGAGTAAAGGTTCATATAGAAATGAACAATATGGTCAGAAATCCTATCCTGATTGGAAGACAAGGCCCCATCAATCATAAGATTTTCAATACGATTATTCCTTCTATTAGAATTTGCCATCCTATGAAAAAACCTTGTATTGGAATCGCCCTCCTTTAAAAACAGCATTCTAGACTTTTGTCTCCAGCTAGTCTCCTCTAATAAGGCTGCCTTTTCAAGATCGGTGTGAAAAGATGCTTTTTCCAATTTCTCCTCTTCCGTTAGAGGTTGAGAGTCCTCTTTTACATCTAGAGCATTCAACTTGCTCCATAAATGTTGTTTCTTGGCTGTGATATTGCCAAAATCTGTTTCATTCCACTGTTTAAGATCCGCTTTTAGGGCAGCCAACTTCTTGGCTAGAATGAAACTAGGAGTCCCTTGAAAATGGTAATTTTCCCACCAAGCCTTCACCTTATCTAAAAACCCCTCCGCCTTCAACCACATGTTCTCAAAACGAAAAGGAATACGCCCTTTGCGGTGACTCCCACTCTCCAAAAGAATTGGGAAGTGATCGGATAACACTCTAGGAAGCCTTTTTTGGGAGAAATGAGAGAAATAGTCTGCCAGGTCTGGAGAGAGAAGAAACCGGTCAATTCTAGAGGCTGAGGTGGAGTTAGACCAAGTGAATAGGCCTCCCTCCAGAGAATTGTCCATAAGCCCAAGATGAGATATAAAATACGAAAAGTCATACATGCAGCGAGTAAATCTTCCTGCCCCTAACCTCTCCGAAGGAAAGCGGATGACATTAAAGTCTCCTCCCAGGCACCAAGGCAAATTCCACCAACTGTTCAAGCCTGCCAATTCTTCCCACATAAATAGACGATTCTTGTTCAAATTTGGACCATAGATACCTGAGAAAGCCCACTCAAATTGGTCACTGACATTTTTGAACCTACATGAAATCGAATAAAACCCCACTGCTTCCTCTATCTTTTCAACCACCCTTCTATCCCACATGAGCAAAATACCACCAGAAGCACCCTCAGAACCCAAATAAAGCCAATCTATGTAAGGACAACTCCATATACTTCTAACAATTCCTCTTGTAATCCATTCCAACTTTGTCTCTTGCAGACAAACAATATCTGCCTTCCAAGAACGAAGAAAATTACACACCCTGAGCCGTTTTTTCTTCTCGTTCAACCCTCTAACATTCCAAGATAAAATTTTCAAATTCATTGGAGAGTAAGTAGAGCCCTGTCCTTACCAAAACCAATGCGTCTTGGAGAAGCTGGACCATAGTTGACAGAGCTAAATAAACCCCGCAATTCCCTTATTCCTTTCCTCCCTGAGCTCTTCAGGGCTTTTTCAGTTTGTTCCTTAATGGCCCTCTTCTGTAACTCAGTTTCAACAGCCAACAGGAAATTGGTTGCTGCCTCTTCCAAACCATTGAGGGATGTCCCAAGAAAATCATCAAAGCCACTGAACTTTTCCTGAAACCATTCTGAGAAGTTTTCCTTACCCAGCAAACTCTCCTCATTCTGAGTTGCTGACCCTTCAGAAATATCCATGACGCCCCTAGGCAAAGAGATAGCCAGTGGTTCGACATTAAGAGGTGGCGAAGAATCAAAAAGTTGAGAATCCTCCTCGGAGCAAAAATCTCCTTTAACCAATTCTGGATTAGGCTCCTTACATTCCGCTGACACAATCGGTACCGTCGGCCACTGGCCTGATTCATCCCCTCCAAAAACGACATCTCCCGGCGGTAAAGAAATTTGGATCGGGACAGCCACCCTCTTCCCATCACGTAATTCAAGAACCCATTGCTCAGAATTCCCCCATTTCTTGATGACGTTGTCTGTGTGCTCATGGATGATCCGATGAATGTCACGATGCAAGGCCGCTTCATCATCGGAGCACAGGGACTCATCCACGGAAGCATCGGAGCACATAGACTCAGTCATGGAGGATCTACATGTTATACTTTATCTGTCGACGAGCAAAGAGATTTTTGTGGATTCTTAAAGGAGGTAAAGTTTCCTGATGGTTATTCCTCAAACATTGCTAGATGTGTGAATCTAAAAGATCGGAAGATATCTGGACTTAAGAGCCATGATTGCCATATCTTATTAGAGACCTTACTTCCTTTAGCAATAGATGGATTGCTGCTAGAAGAAGTGTTTGCAAAAGTGTCTAAACCACTAATTGTGCTGAGTAATTTCTTTAAAGCACTGTGCTCAAAGGTGCTAAGGGTGGATGACTTGGAGAAAATGGAATCTCAAATTGCAATAGGACTTTGTCAGTTGGAAGTGATATTCCCTCCATTATTTTTTGATGTTATGATGCATTTACTTGTTCACCTAGCTGGTGAGGCTATGATTGCTGGACCTGTCCAATATAGGCGGATGTACCCGATAGAAAGATACTTGCAAACATTAAAGAACTATGTTCGTAATCCTGCCTGTCCAGAGGGTTCTATTGCAAAAGGGTATTTGATAGATGAATGCTTGACATTTTGCTCAAGATACTTTCATGGTATTGAGACTCAATTTAATCGAGTTGAACGAAATTGGGATGGAGATCATTTACAGCCATACGAAGGATTGTCCATTTTTTCTCCAATTGGTCGTGCTTTAGGTAGGGGATATGATGAAAGGAAAGTGAGCAAGCAACTCTTAGATTTGGCTTGTGGACCATTAGAAGAAGTTGTATGTTATAATGCGTACATTGTTAATGGTTTCAAATTTCGAAAAAATGAAGTCAATTGTACCAAAAGAACTCAAAGTTGTGGAGTCTTGGTAAAAGGAGATGCAAGTACGGGCAATCATGATTATTACGGTGTTTTAATTGATATCATTGAGTTACACTACATGGGAGGCAATAAGATTGCAATGTTTAAATGTGAATGAAGGGATGTTGACCATTGTGGTGGAGGAATTATGGTTGACAAGTGTGGTCAAACTCTTGTGAATGTAACACGTTCATTAAAGAGTAATGAACCTTTTGTGTTAGCATGTCAAGCCGAGCAAGTATTTTATGTGAAAAGCATAAGGAATCCTCAGTGGCATTTTGTTATAAAAACAGAACCTCGAAATTATTACAATATGCCATCTCCAAAGGAGGAAAATGATGATGATCAAGAGCCATACCAACAGAATGATTCACATGGTCATCAAATGGGTTTCATAAGTACTGATGATCAAGATGATGCTATTATTTCATTAGATAGGGTTGACATACCTAGCAGACTTGTGGATACGGATGATGTTGATATGAATTAATGAGATTAAACGTTTCAAAATGAATGTAATTTATTTACTTGAAAGTTATGTTCTTGACTTATCTAAATAGTTACATGTTCATTTGTTTTATATCATGTATTTACGTATATGTTTCATTTATATAGTAATATGCATGTATTGACTAAACTAATTAAATATGCATATGACGAATAGTGCTAACATATATTGGATTGATCAAAGTAAGGGATTCTACTAATGGCAAACGGAGGTAACAAAGGAGGAGTTGGCACAAGTGATGCTAATGGAAGTAGAAATGATCTGGCTCATCAAGGTAAGTTTTAAATTATGCTTTCAAGTTTTTTAATACTGTATTGAAGATGTTATTCTAGTAAGTTGAGGTGATCTTTATTTTTATTTTCTCCCCATAGGGAAGAAGAAAGGGCGAGGGCTTACTCGGAATCTTAAATTGGCCAAAGAGTTCAAAGGAGGGGAAAGATATGAAATTGGTTGGTTGAATGGAAGACCTGTAGGGCCTCATGCCCGTGACTTAATAAATGAATGTACAAAACTTGTTAGGACACAACAAAATGTACCTCTAAAATTCACATATTTGAAAAAAGTACCCTATATCAACAAAAGGAAGCTTTTTGATAAAGTATTGGTAAGTAGTATAATAAAATCTAGTAGCAGCTTCTATGATTTTTTTATTATATTCTTATTTGTGTATTTATGTTTCATTCTATTGTAGGAGTATTTCAAATTTGAGGGTCGAGAGCAAGAGGTTTGGCTGCAAATGGGTAGTTCTTACTCAAATTATCGTAACTCCCTAAAAAAAAGTGGTTTAAAACATATGGTGAAGCAACAGAAGAGGCACGAGCAAATGTTCCACCCGGACTAGAGAAGGATGATTGGAATTGTCTCGTGGATTTATGGAGCAAGCAAGATTATATGGTACCATTACAAAGAATTTATTATCAAATTTATTCTTAACTATTGTCTTGTGGATTTGTTGGTTTATGGGACTGACTTATCATTCTTAAATGTAGGAGACATGTTTGAAAAACAAGGAAAATCGGGACAAAAACAATATTATCCACACTTCTAGTTCAAAAAGTTTCCAACAACATAGTGCGGAAGAGGTATATGCCAATGACTACAATATCACTGCCAATGATTTTTTTCTTTTTTTTTTGATAAGTAATAAGATTCATTGATATCAAAAAAGAGAGGAACACCCAAGTACACAGGGAGTATACAGGGGTGAACAAATCAAAAACGAACATTACAAAAATCAAGAAAATCCAAAATAGAAGAAAAAGGATGGTTTCTCCACACAGAGAACCAATCAAGTAAGGTTCTAAAAAAAAGAAGCTTGAGATCAGGCATGGAACACTCCTTGTCTTCAAAACACCTACTATTTCTCTCCTTCCAAATACACCACATCAAACAATGAGGAACAACCATCCATAGATCTCCATTACGATGGCGACCATAACGACCTTGCCAGCATGCCAAAAGCCCAACGACAGAGAAAGGTATAACCCAACAAACTCCAAATAACCCAAAAACCGTATCACTGCCAATGATATTGTAATCAACATGTTTCTTGATTTTGTTTTTCTATCTATTACTATCACTATTGGAATGGTAATTCAAATAACAAATACAAAGTCAAATAACTCAACATGTTTCTTGATTTTGTTTTTCTATTTGCTATGTTAAGGACTTAAAAAAAGTGTCAAAAACTTATGCGATAACTCAACATGTATGTATGTATAAATAAATAGTACTTGGGCTGGAATTGAGTTACACATACATCAACCTTGGGCTTGCTCTCGGTTCCTTTCATTGTGCTAGTTCTTCAGCCCATCTGAGTTATTGCACGGACCTATTTACAATTATATAGCCCTTGTCACTAGATCTGCATTACAGTTGTATAGCCCTTGGACAGTACCAAAATATTTTAGAACCATGTTTCTTGACTTTGTATTTGTTTCTTAGTTCTGTGAATGCTTTCTATTTGTTGTTATTTGACTTCGTTTTGCTGAGTTATTGCATTATGCATCTTCAATACTTAATTACTATATACTTTCTACTTGTTTTGTCAAATGGTAGAAAGAGAAGACAGGTCATAGCCCTAGTAGAATTGAATTATTTGACATCACCCATGTGCAAGCTAATGGGCAAGCAGTAAATGAACCAACACAAGATGCATTGGTGTGAAATCTTCTAATTATATTAATATAGATAGTATATTTTTATGTGATTTTGTTGCAAGTTACTTTTCTTTTTAGGTGGCATTGAGGAATCTTACTACTCAAGTGAATGAGAGGGCATTGCAAATATCTCAAGATCAAATGTTTGTGGAGGTGTTTGGACCTGAGCGTCATGGACAAGTCCGTGGCTATGGGGCTGGAGTCACTCCTACCAAATTATAGGGTTCCTCCTCATCTAGAATGTACGATCTAAAGAAGCGACTCCAAGAATTTGAACAAAAAAGCTTAGAATCTGAACACAAACGAATAAAGGCTAATGCAGAGTTGAAAGAAGAAGTAAAGCACCTCAAAAGCATGCTTAAACAACAAGCTATTCAAATGGCAGAACAAAGAAGACATTTTGAGGAACAACAAGCTAGTCAAATGGCAGAACAAAGAGCACATTATGACAATATGATGATGCAAATGTTGAGTTATATCACCTCGCAATCAGCCCAATCTAGTAGTGATCACTAAGGTATGAATATCAACTCAAGCTAGTCATTATATCTAAGCAAAGATTAAACTTCAATTTGGATCATATGTTTTAACTTTGGAACTTTGGTTTCTTCAATTTGGACCAGATGTTATAAACTCTGTAACTTTGGTTTCTTCTTTGATGCTTTGTCAGCTTATGTTGCAATAAAGGGTTGACGTGATACTAGTTTTTGTTGCCAAATTGAGTGCCTGAATTATTGCATGCTAGTGCCTTCTGTTCCAGGCAATGGTTAAGTGGAAACATTTTGCATGGATTTAAAGTTAATATCTGTTTTCATACTCATTCAACTCATGCAACAGTAGAGTGTTAAGTGTTACTTCTACATTAATTACTAAATTTTCATGTGGGATGGATATTCTTTTCAATATTACCTATGGATTTAAAGTTAATATCTGTTATTCTCTTAATGCAGACAAGGAAGTTTTTCTCCTGCATACAAAAGTTGACCTCGTAGTAACTCTTGGTGGGGATGGAACGGTCCTTTGGGTATGTACATTTACTTTGATTTTAGCAATGATTTTTAAATCAGAATGTATTATAACATTAAAATATTATTTTAGAGTACTTACATTACAGTTGCACTTTTATCTTGTTTTCTTCTTTTTGTTGAATAATGTTTCTTTAATCAGCATGTTTTATTTAGATATATGAACTCTGTTGTGTCTTTTTTGTTCTTTTTGAAATTGTGGGTATCTTGAATTTGATATTGTGGAAAGGTGTGTAGATATATTTGCTGGGAAATTAACAAAATTTTGGTATCATTCTCTCCTTTTCAGAAATTTGAGGGCACCCATAATGGCTGAAATGTTCAATTGTACTAGCTGATAACTTCTTGCTTTGGAGATGATGATGAAGAATAAAATGTATCAAAACTTTTAACTCTTGGACAGATTTGGTCTTTGTACAAAGTGTGGTTGTTGATATTTTTTCTCTTAAACAATAATTGACATATCGGCAATTTGTATGTAGCCCCTAATCTGTTAATTTGTAGGTTTGAGTTTAGAGATCAAAGAAAGTGTAATTGTAGCAATATATCACTTTTGCTATACATCAATATCATAGTACATGATCTCAACAATTGTGAATTTTTGTGTGTGTGTGTATATATATATATATATTTTGTGCATGATTGTGGTTTTTTAAAAAATAAAATGAAATAAAATCTTATTTTGAGGGTCAAAAAATCCCTTAAATAACCTTATTTATCAAGGGTTATAAATATAAATCTTTTAAACCTTGATAAAAGGTTATTTAAGGATCTCTTGACCCTCAAAATAAGATTAAAGCACTTGTTTTGAGGGCCACGAAGGCCTTCAAAATTTCCTTTTTGACGGTATATGTTTCGAAAGTTATCAAGGGTCAATTGGACTCTTAAAATAATTTTTTTCAAGGTTTTTTAATACTTTTTTTAAGGGTTTTGACCCTTGAAAAAAGTCATATTTGTTGTAGTGTCAGAATCAGTATCAAGTATGAGACCACATAAAGGATGATTCGGGAAGCATGATCAGAAAGAGAATTGACATAAAATATCCACATTTATGTGCGGAATAGAGCAGCTACTACAAACTGAAAAACGATCACCCAGAGAAGAGTGATCTTCTGTGATGATAATTAGTTGCACTTCTAGAAGAAGGTTATAAAGTAGAACATGCGGCATACTATAATTAACAAAGTGGCATATAGTGATCTGAAATTGTCCCTATATAGGTTTGGATTTCAGATCCCTCTACTGAAAAGAAAATGCCATATTTACATCAATTCAGTATATGCAACCATTTTAAATAAATGTGGGCTAGTATCCTTAAAGACCATGCTGTATATATAGGGTGTCACTAAAAAAAAAGGAAAATTGAAGGGAAAAGTTAGATTAATAAGTTGATACCATAAGCATAAAACCAATGCGCTCCGCCGGCATTACAGGCCAGTCTTCCAACCGAGGGACATGTGTGATTCCAAATACATTCCTGCATTTAATGAAATTACTTGTTAACTAGTAGAAAAAATAGCAATCAGGCATGATACTGAATTTGACCTAGAAACAAAAAGAAGAATGCAGGGAATAAAAAGGAAAAACCTATTTAAAGATTACAATTTTTGAACTTTCTCAATCATAATTTAAAGGAAATGTCACTTATATAGGAACAAAGGGGTAAAGTTTAGAGACAATTCATGTTAGTACTTTTCCAAAAGCAGCAATATGCAAAAATCAACATTAAACAACATTGGTAGCTTTCTATGATTCTATCTTAGGCAAATTCCTGAAACCAGAAATTGTATGAGATGAGAAAAGTATGCGTATGGAATATAATATAGAAGTTCTGGCTTATTCACACAGGAAGAGCTGCTTCTATGACATTAGTGGCAAGGGCAAAACAAAGAGAGAAAAGACCAACCATAGAACTATATCTGTTTCTTCCAGAGATCGATTCTGCTTAACCCATGTAGCCAATCCTTCATCAACACGTGGATTTTGATTAGCGAACTCTCCTCCAGGAAACATTTCATCATAAGCATATGGTGTAACCCAAAGATTATGCTTCAAGAAAGAAGCTCTTCTGAGAAACTTAGCTTCCGCACCAGCTAACGGCAAGCAGTTCGAACCAGGCACAAGTTTATAACCCGTTAACTGTCCAGTGCGATTAACAGTTCTTGTGTTCCTTACCTGGAGTGTAAAATTGCACACATTGTCAATCATAGGGACTAAAGCAACTCTATGACAAAATTATGCAAGAGTTTTTCAGTGAAATTTATGTCAGCCCAGACTTAGAACAAGTGCAGAAAAAGTTCCAAACCCCATTTAAGCTCAATGAGCTCATTTTTTGTCAGCTGGATCAAATAGCTGGACTAAAACACCTTACAAGCAATTGCTATGACTGCTTGTGCTTAATGCCATGCTGCTATCTAGTATATAGTCAGTAAAATCAATAAGGTAGGGTAAATATTTTACATGCATTTATTATGACAACAATTGCAACCGATACAATTCTGTCATATATTATTACCTAGAATTTAAATGCTAAATGGACCAACATATTTTACAAGAATTTGTAATGTCAATAATTGCACCTGGTAACATACTGTATTGCTATTACCCAAGGCAAAAATGAATTACTTTATGTTGGTTGATTGGGCCTTCACCTGGGCTTACTAGCAAACTATGGAGTGTTAAGCCCAATCAGTCCTCTGGTCTGCACAACATAGCTCACACAATTTGTTTAAGTTACACATAATCCTGTAATGAGACAAGTCATTTCTTAAACCCTACAGATTATATCGTGCTACATAGATGGGGAAAAAATCACTTTGAATGCAAGGAGACACAAGATTGATTTGTCTTTAAGTTTGCTCTAGACAAAATAAATCTCACTTCTAAATTGTGTCAAAGAGTGCTGATATAAATGACATTCAACTAAAGGAATACAAACAAAGAATAATGGACCGTAGATGTGTTACATGATTAGAAAGTACAAATAATACAGCTCTAAAACTAGGATAGGGATGCCTTACAATCCAATGGAAAGCACTCAAAGGACTACAATCACGCATTGCTTCCAACTCAGATTTGAGCAGTCTCTCTTCAGCATAGAATGCATTATTGTGGACATTGTTCTCTCCAGGTTCCTCAGCTTTGACATCCACCTCTACAACCTACAAATGAAGGAAAGAAAACAACTATATGATATTATGAGGCAAATAACAAAGAAGCAACTAGACATTTCATGTTTACCAAATATTAATCGAGGACAAGAATCCATTAGAGATAATCTCATTTCTAGGAATCAAGTCCTTGATTCTAACAGACATCCACCTATACAACCTACAAGGACTATTTCCATACTAGAGTCTTTATAGATTATGGATTACAAGGCATTATTTCTAAGAAAATGAATAGGTAATAACCAACAAGCATTGCACATTAAAGGCCTCTGAATTTTTGATGACCACACCAACACCATGGAGAACAACTCTTAAAGGATTGCTGCAAAGGTTCCCCTTATTAAATATGATACAACAACAACAAAGCCTTAGTTCCAAATTTTTTGTGGTTGGCCATAGATCCTCCACAAATAAGTTAGAGTTGGCCACATGTATTCTTTTCCTCCATTCTATTCCATCCAAAATCACAATTTTTGTTACTTCCTTAATTGACATGTCCATTTTAACTACTACTGTTATTGTTATTTTTATTCTTCATCATTGAAAATTACACACGCACAAATGGCACCTTAAATGCTGCCCTCCTAATGCATCCAGGCTACCAAACCTTCTGTCTCAGCTACTGATGGTGTGACACAGAAATAATTGTGGGAAAGATCCTATACTATTCTTAAGCATCAAAGCAGTGTACCTGATTGAAAGCTTCCCCAACAGCCATGTCCATACGAGCAACGAAAAAGTGTTGATGAACCTGGGGAAATCAGTGTACCATACTTTCGAAATTCTCCAGGCATCAATGCTCCTAAGCTGAGAATTCCTGTAAGTTAAAAAGTTTCAGCTTCGATTTTTCCATCCTGTAACAGCATATAACATACATGTTAAGAGAGCTGACAATCAGTTACCACAATTTTAAAGAAGATAATGAGATAAAAATAGGAAGCCAAACGAAGTTTCAAATCACGGACACGCCAAAATTGGCCAAGTGCCCGTGTCCGACAAGTGTCCGACACGGGTACTGGTAAGACACGATAAACAGATGCTCCTACCTAGGAAGCCAAATGAAGTTTCAAATTATGTTGCACGGACACGCTAAATTTGGCCAAGTACCCGTGTCGGACACGTGTAGATAGGCGAGCACCTCCGATGTAGATCGGCGATGAATGAAGCCCGTCCAACGTCACCGAGGCTCCGCCGGTTAGTTTCTCTCTCACCATCTGGCCCTGGGTCTGGCGCTCAACCTGGGTTTTCTCTTCTTTCTTTTCTTTTTTCATTTTGGTTTTCTGTGTTTGGGTTTTCTCTCTTGCTTTTTTTTACTTTCGTTCTTGTCTAGCATTTGTAGTTGTGACCTGTTTTTCTTTTTTTGGTTATTTTATTTGTTTTGTTGTTTAGCTTAGCATTTGTAGCGACTTAAGCATCCTACCTGGATAGTCTTGCAAAATACAAAAAGCAAATTATTTTACACATTTTGACTAAAAAAAATACTCACATTAGTGAGTGTAAAATTGTGTAAAATATACACCCGGCTGTGTAAATGAACAGTAACCATGTATATATACTCGGTTACTATTCATGTGTAAACGATTTTTTTTCTCTCTCCTCTATCAAACTACTTCTCTTCCCTAACCATTACAACAACCCAACGCGACAGAATAACCACCCAACCACCAAACCCAGTGCCACCACCAAACATCGCAACCTAGCACAGAGTATTAACCAAAATCAACAGAAAATTAACCCAAAATTAACAGAAAAGCAATTAGAAAATCCAACTCAAAATCAAGACAAACCCACTGAAAACCTAACTCAAAATCAATCAAAATTCACTGGTAAACCCAACCCAAAAACAGTCTAGCCCCACCGAAAAACCCAGCCCAAACCATACTCAACGGAAAACTCACATGAAATGCCCAACGGAGCTGAATCTGCTGCCACTGCTGCCGCCCGATGGTCTTCCATTGCTGCCCGCCGGATCTTCCATTGCTATAGTCTGTTGGGGGTGGGAGGCGAAGGGTCGGTGGTGGAGGAAGAGAGGGAGGGGCGAAGGAAAGAGGGAGGGCGAAAGCGAGAGGGAGGCCAAATCGGCAGAGGGCTAAGGCGGCGAGCTGGATTGGTGGCGAGCTGGATCAGCGGCAAGCTGGATCGGCGGCGACAGCGGGCTGGGTGAGGTGGCTATAAGGAAGAGAGTGAGGGAAAGAGAGGAACGGGTGAGAGAGCTTTTTTTTTTTTTTTTTTTTTGGAGGAACGTGAGAGAGCTAATGGTAGGGTTGTGGGTGTTTATGAGAGAATGGTATTAATAAATAATAATAATAAAACAATAAATAATATTATTTAATTAGAAAAGATTTGTAAAATAGATAAACTAATGTGGGTGTTTTAGAAATGTAGTAATGTAAAATAGAAAAAGTAGGTTTTTAGTGTAAAATAGACAGAAATTTTTAGACGAACTGATGTGGTTGCTCTAAATTAATAGCTAAATAACAACTTACCCACACATGATTTGTCTGAAATTTAATCTACCTATTTGTGATTTTATTTTGACAGTTTACCTACATGTGTGGTCCTTTCCGTTGATGTTTCATAACCCACCTCTCTACTTGTCATTAGACTAACCTCTTATATGCCAAAATCAAAACACAAAAAAGTTTAAACACCCTCTCTCCCCGAAAACACTCTGACACTTGCTCACCCTCTCAAACCAATGAAGAAGAAGACCATTGAAGATTTAAGTCCCTGTTTATTGTCTCTTCTACTAATCCTTTTATTTATTATTTTTGGCTTAGAGCACTTCTCATGTAATTATTTATTATTTAAGTCCTTGTTTATTGCCAGGCACGTGTGTATCTATCTCTTTAAAATTTTGGTGGTACTCTCAATGTTAGAGGTAACTTATACCTAAATAATTTAAAATGTCAGATGATGGTTAGACAGGTTCACAATACATAGCCATGTTGAAGATGATGATCCCAGGAACATAAGCCAACATATATTATCCTAAAGAAATTAAAGATTAAAGCACCTTAGTTTTGACTTGAGATTCAAACAAAACAAACAAATCATGCTTCTTTAATATCAAAACACCTTAGCATTACCAGCTTAGCATCAACATGCTTCAATCGGTAAATCAATTTTGGATTTCTCAAAGCATCCATGTAACTGTTTTGGAATCCCCTTCTATCTTTCTTTTTTTTGGTAATCGAATCCCTTTCTATCATTGCTCCCTGCAAATTATGCCCTAACATTAAATTTACAAAGCCCCTGGGACAACTATGCTAGCTAGTCCCTTTGGATACCAACCAATCATGGACGGAGCCATGGTTGGCCTTGGGGGCAATGGCCCCCCAAATTTTTTTTAAAATATATTATTATATATATGAATATTAATTTTAGTAATTTTGTTTTATAAAATTTCACTTTTGCCTCCTTAACAACATTACTGATTCTTTTAAGAGTATTATTATAGTCACAATTTTTTTTACAATATTTTTATAAACTGTTAAGGTAGCAAAAATGATCATAATCCAGATCTTTGCGCTGAGAGATGTGTTCAACCAAAGCCACAACGGAGGAATCCTCCTATGAAATACCTAGATGATTTTGGTAGATCCACAAAATTGAGTGGTTTTGAGCTTGCCTTCTTCAATGGTCTCCTTCTTCCCCAGTTTTGAGTGGGTGAAAATGTGTGAGAGGGTTTTTGAGGAGAGAGGAAGCTTGATTTGTTTTGTGTTCTGATTTTGGCATATAAAATGTTAGTCTAATGGCAAGTGGGGAGGTTGGTTACGAAGCACTAACGGAAAGGACAACATGTGGGTAAAGTGTCAAAAATTAAACCACAGATTGGTAAGTTGAATTTCAGGCAAACCACAGGTGGGTAAGTTATAATTTAGCCTATATTATTTGTTTTGACTTAAAAAACAAATAATGTATTTATTATAATAAGGGCATTTTAGGCAATTTGATTTAAAAAGCTTTCATTACATCATTTTAAGATGTTGTACCAAACATGTGGAATGCAGATTCAGGTTCTATTACTATAGGGTTACCAAACAACTGAATAAGAATAATTGTTACATTACAACATCTTGCATTCATTGTAATACCTATTCCTATTTTTATGTAATTATCATTACAGTCTACCAAACATGCCATTACTTTTTTTTTTATAAATTTTTTTTAAACTAATACCTTTAGGAGATTTGTTAACTTTTTCCTTTTCTTTTTTTTTTTTTTTTTTTTTTTTTTTTTTTTTGAGAATCAAGCCGGCAAGGCCAATTTATTGAATTGCTAAAAAATCAGATACATAAAACTTATAAATATCTGGAGGAACAAACTCCATCCAAACTAATATTGGAAAAGAAAATCTCGCTCTCTTAGCTAGAGCATGTGTCAAAGCGTTGCCTTGCCGACGTATATGAGAGAAAGAGTAATTCTGAAGAGACTTTACTAAAGCCATGATGTCTTGAATCAGATGACCACAGGAGGGATGTTGAAAACTCCTATTTTTGATAGCCGAGATAGAAACTTCTGAATCTCCTTCAAAAATTGAGTCTTTCATATCCAATTCTTGTACAAACTGGACAGCCCTCCTAGCAGCGAGAGTTTCCAAGGCAGTAACAGAAGGCATGGGGATGATCTCAGATAGCACTGCCATTACCTCACCACAAGAGTTGCGAACAACAACACCAATACCTGCTGCATCCAGGTCTTCAAATACTGCACCATCGAAGTTTGTTTTCACAGTACTAGGATCGGGGGGCTTCCAAATTGCTGGTTTGGGTGGCTTCTTCATTATGGCATGTTTTTTCTGCTGTTGGAATTCTTGAAGATACTGCTTTGCCCAGGCGGGGAGTTTATTCAGAGGAACTACAGTATCATTAGCTCGACTCTTGTTGCGATGATTCCAGATAGACCAACAGATCATGATAAAGAGTTCCGATCCTCTTGGGCTCAGAGCTGTCAGCCCGAAGAGATCAGAGAAGGAGAGTACCTGAGTATGTGCAGTCCGAAGACCATCGAACTCCCTCCCCCAGACCTGGCGGATTTTCTCACACCCCCACAGAGCATGAACAACATTTTCAGGCTCTCTCTTGCAATTGTTGCATAACGCTGACTGGACCATCTTCCTTTTCAGCAGATTTTCCATTGTTGGGAGAGAATTTGTACACGCTCTCCATGCAAATGTCTTCCCCTTATTTGGCGCACTCAGCTTCCATAAATCCGCCCAGAAGTTTTTAGTCTCACTAGTTGTTGAGGCCGATGCCAACTCTCTGTCTTCCATCTCACAGAGGAGTTGATACCCCGATATAACTGTATACACCCCTTCCTTTGATTTTGGCCATATCAAGATATCTTCATGGGGAGTCATGCACACTGGTAGAGACTTTATTTTCGCAGCCTCAAAAGGAAGGAAGCATCTGTCTACCCGCATCACGTCCCACCAACCCGTGTTCACATCTAAGAGCTGAGCAACCACAGCATCATCAGGCAATTAGTCAGTGCGTGGAGAAATAATTCTACCCCGATCCTCACCAGGCAGCCAATTGTCATGGTAAATCCGAGTTCGACAGCCATTACCAATTCTCCACTTAGCTCCCTCCGCAATCACCTTTCGTGCACTAAGAATACTCCACCATGCATAAGAGCTCGATTTTATCTTTGCATCAAAGACATCCCCTGAAGGGAAGAATTTTGCCTTAAACACACGATAAAATAGGGACTCTTTATCATGTAGTAATCGCCAAACTTGCTTGGCTAACATTGCTTCATTAAACTTTTTCAATTCCTTGAAGCCGAGCCCCCCTTTACATTTTGGCAAACATAGCGTCTCCCACTTCTTCCAATGAATCTTCCTCCTATCACCGCGTTGCCCCCAAAAAAAATTTTTAATCATCACTTCAATGTCATGGCAAAGACCAACAGGTAGTCTAAAGCAAAGACCAACAAGTAGTCTAAAGCAGCTCATAGCAAAAGTTGGAATGGCTTGTATAATTGCTTTCAATAAAACTTCTCTTCCTGCTGGAGAGAGAAGCATTTCTCTCTTCCACCCTTGGAGTTTAAAACTTTTCCCTTCTTAAAATCATTATTTAGACATCTTCTTGTTTATAAAAATCTATTTAAAAGTGCATCCTATTCCTCTTTTTCCTTCTTTAATTTTTATTTTTCGTGGTGGTTAATTAACAATTGGTCAACATATTTGTGGAATTTATGACTATCTTTTTTGATAACCTGGTATTTATGACTATTGGGAGCCGCTATGACTATACAATATAGGCTGTTCATCATATAATCTCAATCTTCCAAATCTTATCAGTTTGAAAATACATTTTCCATCTACACCTTTTGGTTCATGAAACTGAAACAGAACTTTAAATATATTTATTTTATTTAGTCTTCCATAGTCTAAATAACATATTATTATTATTTTCTTAATGACCTTTGTGACAATCCTACTAATATTAACGTGTTTGCGAGGTCATTGTTCGTGGTGGAGGTGGAAAAGAATAGATATCCACTTGATTTTGATGCTTTCCTTTAATCAAACTTTAGTCACGAGTGACCTCCCTTAGCTACCTCCACTAAGCATAATTAGATTAGTTTTTTTTTTTTTTTTTTTTTTTGAGAAATAATTAGATTAGTTGACTAACTAATTAAATAGCATTCATGTATAATTTTCATTCTTGCTTAACTTTATTTAATTAGATTTTTATAATGCTAACTTTTATAGGTCCAATGCAACAACAAGAATAATGCTATGCCTACACGAGTGCCAGACCCCAAAGATTCCCTTATATCACTTGTATTATCAAAGAGTTATCCTTAAACTGTGATCTAGTGTTTGACTTATTATGGAGAAGGGTATAACTATAAAGTATTGAAACATGAAAGTAAGAGAAATGTATTTATCCAGTAAATTAGTAGATCCCGTATCATTAATTCATGGTTGTCATTAAATTGCAACTGGCAGGACACATTTAATATTCCATTAATTCATGATTTTTTATTTGCGATCCCGTTCTCAGTACAACTATTTTAATAATTGTGAGTAAGGATTTGACTTCAAATGGAGTGAGAATGATATAAGTATTGAAACCTGAAAGTGAGAGAGAAATGTATAATGCACTAATTACTTCTCTTATCACTCAATTTAGACTCAACTTATCCAAATAATACATTCTAATTAATGTACTATAACCAACCAAGTCCAAATCTTCTGTCTCATCAATTGTGCCCCACTTTATGCTCCATCAATAAAATTTGGACAGCTGGCCTCTCCCATTAAGTGAGATAACCCTAACTTTAACATTGACATTACTGACGTTAACGTTAAAATCATACCTTTTTTTTTCCACAGCTTTTGTTTCTTCTCTCTGTTTCCGGCTTTTGGTTTCTTTCTTTTTTTTCTCTTCTCTATGTGGTTGACGTTAACAAGAACTCTTTTGAGTTTTGTCTCTTGCTGCAGCTTTAGTTTTTTATTTGGACTCTTCCCTCTGTTGTCTAATTGTATTCCTATCTTTCTCCCAAAGTTTTATTGTCCACTGCCACAGAGATTCCTTTTTTCCTATAGGTCCAAATTTGTTTCAACTTTTGAGAGACTCCTGCTGAAACAAGCAACCTTCAAGGCTTTCAAGGTTTCTTTTTTTTCTCCTCTATGTGGTTGACGTCTCAAGTGTTCATCTTCATCCTCACTTCGCCCCAGTTACAGACATGCTCACTTCATCTTCATCTTCAAGTGTTCATCTGCTTCCATTGGTTTCTACAAAGTGACTTGTCTATGGTGATAATGGTGTTTGATTTTTGTTCCATTATGAAACATGTGGAAAGAAAAATGTTTTTGGCGATGTAAAGGTTGTAGTTAGTAAATAATTGGGGTTGCTGGATTTTGTATTTTACATGTTTGTTGAAATTCTTAAATGAGTGACTAGGATGGGAAGCTCCTCCATAGAAGCTCTCTTGTATATATCTTATTGTAGAGATTACAATTTGATTTGAATATATGGATAACATTTTATTTTAAATCCAAATTTCATTATTTTATCAAACTCTATTTGACAAGAACTAACTGGATTAATGGACATCTGCTGAGAATGCTTGGACTGATATGTTTTGGTTTTGTGTTTCAATTGAGATAAGGTCGGATATGTCTCAATAGATTTTTTTTTATAGATGAAACCGGACCTATTCTGCAGGAACAAAACATTATATGTAAGAAAAACAGTTTCTACAGAAACAAAAACAGGGGAACCATACCGATTCTGCAGAAACAGAAACATTATGCAAGAAAACAATTTCTACAAAAAACAAAACAGAGAAATCGGCAGAAACAGAAACACTGTTATCTGCTTGAAGTTGTACACATCCCTTGATGATGGTGAATTATCATTTGATTGCTTAAAAAAGCTTGTCACCAAACATTGCACTGAATTTCATAGTATTAAAGGAAAAAAAAAAAAAAAAAAAAAAAAACCTTAATGCCATTTTAAAGTACTAAAGTCAGATTCTATAAGCTGGAAATTATACACCAAAAATTAAGAATGGTTAAAATTTTTGAGTGAGTTATTTGGGAGGTTGTGCTTTTGTTGTCTGAATTGCTTGACAAATACCCCCACATAGTTTCAAGGGACTCTTACAGCTGCAGATAGATACCTTCCCTCATAGTGTGGCTTTTCCCATGTTTAAGAGTGAGTGAGAGTGGCTTTTGAGTTTGTGAGAGTACAATTACAATTACATAGAATTGAATAAGCACTCACCAAGGCCTCCTTCTCTTTCTTGTTTTTTTTTCTTCTTTTTACTTTCTCACATTATGTGTGTGTGGAATTAATGCATAGCCTTGAAAGTGAATTCCTTTTAGCTTTTCTTTGATATTCTTAGCTAGTTTCTCAAATGGGTTTTGCTCATTTCTCAATTTTGAGATCTGGATTTTGAAAAAAAAAAATTTCTTCAAAGGTTCTTAATTTTTGTGTTACTTTTTCAGTTTGAGGTTCGAAGTTCCAAACTTTAATGGCTCCAAGATTGGACTTTTCTAACTGGGGGGCAAAAGATACCTGCAAAGGAAACCCAGTGGTAGTCACAATGGAGAACCCAAATTTCTCAGTTGTGAAGATTGATGGTCCAGACTCTGCCTTCAGGCCTGTAGAGAAAAGTAGAGGCAAGAATGCAAAGCAAGTGACATGGGTTTTGCTTCTCAAGGTTAACCGTGCTGTCAATAAATAAACTTTCATTTAATTACCTGTATCAAGTTCAACATATCAGTAAAGCCAGGTGTATTTAAATTTGTCATGCTATCTTCCTGATACATTTTACAATGAAAATCATATAAATAATTTATCGAATTAGTACATACTATTGTCTAACAAATTGTAAGCACAAAGTAACAAAACACAAAACATATTTCATATCGGTGTGAGCTGTTGAATATGAGAGGATGCTTTAGTTTGACGTTTTCTCTTTCTCTAATGCACCCTTTATTCTACGAGATGTCCCTACACATGCTTGTCTCCCTTTAAACTTAATTCATTTAATTTTATTTCCTTCATAGTTAGTAGGCTGCACATTGTCATTAGCTTGTTGAGCCTTTGATTTGAAATAGTAGATTCTTCAATTGATAATTTTTTCAAATTTGCCTCTACTTTGTTCAAAGTACTTTCATGAGCATCCAAAGAAATACAAAAAGACTCATCAGTCAGTGCAGCTCTTGCTGCCAAATTAGAATACAATTTAAGCAATACTTTATAACGACTTCATACATCTGCATTTTGGTCATGTGGTCCTACATGCATATAATTTTTCATTGCAGAACCATCCTTTGCATCTTTTGTCCACCTTTTTAAAATATACTAATTTGGCATCCTTTTCCAATTTTGAAGAGATAATACTTTTAAGGCATGGGCACATAAAATTCCAACAAATTCAAATATATTACAGCTACACATCACTGTAGAAGCCAATAAATCAAATTGAACAACATGTTGGCGAGATTTACAGGGAGAAATAACTTTATAATTTACCACAGATCCAACCTCACCGTCCTTATGCAATTCACAATCCCAATTGAGCCATAATTCACGATTAAACAACTTAAATACTGCAGGAGTATAAACACTCGCTGCATGATTCAATATTTCTATTGGATATTCTAATGATGATTTACTTTGAGTTGCTTTAAAATCTGCTCTCAACTTTTCAAAACGCCTATCATCAACTAACCTTTGAAAGTGACGAAGAAACGCAATAAGTCATAATTATAAGTTATGTACCTTTTAATTTGACTGTTCATACTCTCGCTTCTCTAAGTAGTAGACATATTAGCACAAAATGTATTACTCCCATAAACCAAAGCCCATTTCTCCCTTAACTTAAATTGTCTTTGCAACCAACTGCTATTCTTTAGATCATATTTATCAAGCATATTATCTCATGCATCTAAAAAATCATCTCCATAGTCATGGTCATGGTCATATACACAACTACTAAAATCTACTGCAAAAGTACTATACCTTCCAAACACTTCTTTGAGTTTCTTAGCTGCATTGTGGTACATATGCCAAACACATAAACGATGATGTATTTCTAGCCATTGTGAAGCTAATGCCTTTGACATTGCATCATCTTGGTCTGTGAGGATAGTCTATTGTTTCTTACCAAACATTGCTTTCTGAAAAGAATCAAACAACCACATGAAAGTCTCAAATGTTTCATCATATAACAAAGCAACACCAAAGATGATAGTTTGTTTATTATGATTTACACCAACAATGCAAACAGCCTACCTTCTTTATTTTTTTTGTAAGTTGTATCAAAGCACACTACATCCCCAAAATATTCATAATCCAACCTCATTCTACCATCTGCCCAAAAAATATTTGTAATTAGATCATCAAGATCAACCTGAATTGCATAAGAAAAATTAAGGTCTTCGGATTGCATTCTTTGAAGATATTTAAGTAGGCCTCCTGTATCCCCGTTTTTCATCTCATCTGTTCGTCTTGTATGCAAATAATTATTATAATCCTTAGAAATGAGGCCAAGATTGTCAAGTCCACCTACCCTTCTGGCAGGTGGACTTGACAAACACATAAACGATGATGTGTTTCTAGCCATTGTGAAGCTAATGCCTTTGACATTGCAGCATCTTGGTCTGTGAGGATAGTCTATTGTTTCTTACCAAACATTGCTGTCTGAAAAGAATCAAACAACCACATGAAAGTCTCAAATGTTTCATCATATAACAAAGCAACACCAAAGATGATAGTTTGTTTATTATGATTTACACCAACAAACAATGCAAACAGCCTACCTTCTTTATTTTTTTTGTAAGTTGTATCAAAGCACACTACATCCCCAAAATATTCATAATCCAACCTCATTCTACCATCTGCCCAAAAAATATTTGTAATTAGATCATCAAGATCAACCTGAATTGCATAAGAAAAATTAAGGTCTTCGGATTGCATTCTTTGAAGATATTCAAGTAGGCCTCCTGTATCCCCGTTTTTCATCTCATCTGTTCGTCTTGTATGCAAATAATTATTATAATCCTTAGAAATGAAGCCAAGATTGTCAAGTCCACCTACCCTTCTGGCCATTAGTCCTACACTTGCTCTTGGTGTGCAATTTCAGAACTATTTGCTAATTTAGCCTCAACAGCTTGGGCTGGATTAATAGACCTTTGAGACCTAAGGAATATACGCTTACGAGGAGAAGCTAAGACATGTGTGCTCTGACACAAATTTTACCACAAAATATTTTTCACTATATCTACAACTAATTTTTGTCTCTGCCAAGCAACCACATCTTGTTTCTAGACAATGGCATTTCACATTATCATCTCTTTTGTCATTCCCTCGTATACCCTCGCAAGAGCAACAAAAAACTCTATCTTACCATTTACGTGAAACAAGATGTGGCCCTTACTTCACCTAATACTAAATCCAACTACACGCGCATAACTATTATAGAAATCATACGCATCTTGCTCAATCTCAAACTCAATTCCTAATTTCGGAATCACTTCTTCTTCTATGTTAGCATGAATTTTATCGTTGTTGTCTATTGATATTGGTTCTAGTTGTTCAACTATCACACGTGATGAATCCTCATCTTCAAAATTCAATTTTCAAATTGATTAACTATCAGTCTTAGTATGATAATTGTTATCACTCATGACCTTAATACAAAACAAAAACAACATAGTTGTTTTTTTAATAAACAACATATATACACACACACACACACACACACACACTTTAGATAAACTCACACAAGTGTATATAAGAAAGTTGTTATAAATCCTAAAATAAATTTAAAAAAAAAAAAAGAAATTTATTTACTCTAAACCAAAAAGAGAAAATTTACTATGTAACTGAACAATACTTAAAAGCCTTGAAAGTTCTTGTTTTAGCAGGAGTCTCTCAAAAGTTAAAAACAAAACTTATAGGAAAAAAAGAACCTCTGTGGAAGTGGACAATAAAACTTTGGGAGAAAGATAAGAACACAATGAGACAATAGAGGGAAGAGTCCAAATCAAAAACTAAAGCTGCGGCAAGAGACAAAAATCAAAAGAAACCAAAAAGAAACAAAAGCTGCGGAAGAGAAAAAAGAGTTCTATGGTTCTTGTTAACGTCAACCACATAGGGGAAAAAAAACTAAAAACCCGGAAACAGAGAGAAGAAACAAAAGCTATGGAAGGAAAAAAAAAAAGTATGATTTTAATGTTAACGATAGTGTTTAAGTCAGGGTTATCTCACTTAATGGGAAAGGCCAACTATCCAAATTTTATTGGTGGAGCACAATTGATGAGGCAGAAGATTTGGACTCATAACCAACCATCCTCGTTGTAACTATTTACACCCAAGCTCGCCATTAATTTATGACTGTCATGAAATTATAACCAATAGGATAAATTTAATATTTCATTAATTCGTGATTGTTATGAAAGCAAAACTGGCAATATACATTTAATATGCCATTAATTCACAATTGATATGAAAGCAAAACTGGCGAGATACATTTAATATACCATTAATTCATGACTGTTTTCGACAGTCGTGTATCTCGCGCGATCCCACTACTGATACAACCAATGTAATAACTCTAATTTGGGTTTGACTTCCGAGAGAGAGAGAGAAAGGTACAAGTATTGAAACCTAAAAGTGAGAGAAATGTATTAAGAACTTAACACTTTTAGTGGATCTCTTATCACTCAATTTAGACTCAAATTATCCAAATAATACATTCCAATTAATGTACTTTGATGGACCATATCCAACAATCCTCATCGTAACTATCTACCCCAGCTCGTCCACCTAAATTAATACCATACAGTTAGCTGAACAAGATAAGGAAAGCATGAACAACATAATACATTTAATATGCTATTAATTCATGACTGTCAAGAAAGCGTAACCAACGTGATACATTTAACATGCCATTAATTCATGATCATTTCCAATCATCATGTATCCTAGCAATCTTGCTACCATTGCAACCAACATGATACATGTGACCTATAATTTGACTTCCAATAGAGAGAGAGATGTATAAGTGTTGAAATTTGTAAGTGAGTAAAATGTATTAAGAACGAAACACTTTTAGTGGATCTCGTATCACTCAATTTAGACTAAGATTATCCAAATAATACATTCAAATTAATGTATTATGATGGACTATAACCAACCATCCATGTTGTAATTATCTACACCAAGGCTCATTCACCTAAATAAACAACCATGCAATTAGTTGAACCAAATAAGGAAAGCGTGATTGACATACTACATTTACTATGCCATTAATTCATGACTATTAGGATACCGTAATTGACAGGATATATTTAATATGTCATTAATTCATGATTGTTTCCAAACGTCATGTATCTTGGTGATCTTACTACCATTACAACCAATGTAATAACTATGATCCAGGGTTTGACTTCCAATGGAGAGAGAAATGTATAAGTATTGAAACCTGAAAGTGAAAGAAATGTATTAAGAACTAAACACTTTTATTGGATCTCTTACCATTCAATTTAGACTCAAATTATCCAAATAATTCCCCATAAATTTCAATCAATGTATTGTGACGGACTATAACCTACAATCCTCATTGTAACTATCTACACACATGCTCATCTACCTAAATGGACGACCATGCAATTTTCTAAACTAGAAAATAAAAATGTAACCGACGAAATAGATTTAATATGTCATTGATTTATGTTCGTTTCTAAAAATCATGTATCTCAAAGACATCACAACTATTACAACCAATGTAATAACTGCATTCCAATTATGAAATGAGACATTAATAAAGGCTACGTCACCTAGGTTGCCAATATAAAGACAACACCACCCTATGCAATTGCATAGGTATGAGAAAAACTCTCGCTTATTCTATATTTACACCCTTTTTACTTAAGTTCAAAAAGTTTATGACTTAAGCATTGAAAACACTCAGGCCAGTACCTCATTAGAGGCATTTGATAGGATTTTCTTCTTGCAAGTCTCCAAAGCTCCATATTTGGACAAGTAATTTACTTAAGATTATGCATCATAATACTTAACACCCTAGTTATCCCCTCCAGAGTAAGAAGAGACTAGTTATTTCATTTTAGTGTGCGTTTGGCTTAGCTTAAAAGACCAGCTTATTTTACTATTTAGCTTATTTTTGCTACTATTTAGCTTATTTTTGCTACTATTTATGGGTTTGATTGCACTTTTTGATACTATTCATGGATCCCACTGTACTATTTCATCTAACTTTTACCTTTATCTATAGTATTTTCAACAAAAAGTTTTCAATTTCAACAAAATAAGCGAATCTCAAACAGACTTTATTGTACAGGAAGTTAAAAACTTTGATAAAAGTGTGCGTTTAGATAAACTTATTTCTTTTTTTATTTGTTTGTTTATGGTGTAGAATTATAAGTGTATCAGTATAACTGTATTTTGAAATGTGAGCTTCAACGGAAATTGAAGATTTAGGTTCGTTGCTGTTGTTGTTGTTGAGGAGTTTGAGAAGCGGAAGGACCCCACCTTCATCGACGATGATCTTCTTGTTCCAATAGTTGTCTTTGGCCAAAGAAGCGAGCTCATAAGCCAGGTTAGTTCAATCCTTTGGCTTACCCATGTGAACCATAGCGATGTGGGCCCAAACCCACGATAGAATCATGTCATTGCTCGCTAACGAATATCGAGAGCAGCCACTTCATGTCGAAGTACACCACTGTGCTTACATTTTCGAACCAAGGTTAGGTCTCGATCGAGATTCTTCACCACGTCAATTTGGTGGTGAGACTGAGCAGTTTGTTGACGGGAGTCAAACTGTGGATCGAAGCATCTAAGAGAGTCGGTCGACTTGTTTTGCTAAGTCGAGACGCTCGAGTTTTGATGACTGGGCTTCTCGAGCTAACTTGCTCACTTAATTAGCTAGTAGGATTGGTAGTGAGAGTACCTCTTGCAAACTCTCTTCCTCAGACATTAGATAAGGAAAGGAATGAATAAAAGTGTATGTTTAGCAAAAAATTATTTTTGCAAACTTATTTTACTATTCATTTTATTTTTGCTACTATTAATGGGTTCTACTGCACTTTTTGATACTATTAATGAGTTCCACTGTACTATTTCAACAAACTTTTACTTTAATTTATAGTATTTTCAGTAAAAAGTTTTCAGTTTTAGCAAAATAAGCAGATCCTAAATAGACCCTAAGTGTTTCAATGACAAACTGTGCCGGATTAAGTAATTTTAGAAATTATAGAAATCAGGTTGCTTGCGTTTGTGTGTGATTAATAAATAGTAAACTAATAAATTAATAATTTTCTGTTTAATTAAGGGGGTGTTTGGTGTGGTTCTATTAAAAAAATGTGAACAAAAAGCGACAAGAAGTCAACTATGACTAGTTTCCAGGAAGAAAAGTGGTCTAAAATCTGGGCCGAAGATTTTGGGGTCCCTTAAATTTTACTATATTAATTTTTGGAAAGTATACTTTATATAATGGAACATCCTTATAAGTAGAGATGGCAATGGGGCGGGCCAGAGCCAAAGAATGGGGTCTTCGTCCCCACCTCACATGGTTTTGTCTTGCCCCATCCTCGCCCCGCCCCGCGTGACAGGGAAAACTTTCTCACCCCATCTCCGCCCCCTAGGGCCTTGCGAAGCCCCGCCCTATCTCGTAAAACTCTACTTTTTGTTAATTTTCCCTACAACTAAGACAATTTTTTAATGAAACATATTTCATTAATAAAAATATACTTGAAATTACAATTAAATTTATCCCATCAAATCAAATCAATTTTTAGAAAAAAAATTGAATAATATATCCAAGCATTTAACAAGACAATCACACCAAAAAAAAAAAAAAATCATAGTACAATACATAACAAAATAAAGGTAGAAAACTACATTAGGTAGAATAAAATAAGCAATATTAAAATGTTTGTTTAAATAGTAGGGTTTTAGGGTATGAAAAATTTACAATTATAACTCTTAGCAATGCGGGGCGGGGCGGGGCGGGGTGGGGTGGGTCTGAAAAGTCTAAACCCATCCCCGCCCCGCCCCATGGTGTGGGGCTAAAATCTTGCCCCATCCCCGCCCCACCACCTTTATGGGGCAGGGCAAAATTGTCATCCCCACTCATGAGCTAAAGAGAATGAATAAAATAAATAAATCTATGCAAGGTAGTGTTAAACATCATTTTGCATGTTTAATTTTTGGAAAATTCTTCGATATTTTCAGAGTATGGTGATATGATGCTCCTTATTCTCATATTTATAGTAGACCCCATCATAAATATGAAAAAAGGAAGCACGTTCTTCGTGCTCAGAGAATACCTAAGAATTACTCGAATTACTCTTAATTTTTATAATTTTTAATGGCACAAGGTGTTAGCATCTATGAATGGTAATCCTTGATGAGCAAACAGATTATAAAAATAAAAATCTTATCACAAGCAGGACTGGCCCAAGATGAGATCTAAGGCAGAAATTTTAAAGAGATTTTTTTATATCTAAATATCACTTAAAAAATATTTAGCTTATTTCTTACATTATATATATATTTTTCGAATCTATTATTAATTCTTACTAATTAATAAGACCAATTAACCCAAAGTGAGCTAGAGATACTTACTATATACGTTTTACAAACTGACATATCACCAATAAAAAAAAATTTATTCAAAACATTCATTTATTATATTATTTGAGTGGTACCAATTATATTCTTGCCACATCAGTTTGTAAGTTTTTTGTCATAAAATTTTATTAGTTTTAGCATTTTTTATTCATTTAATGGTGAATTGGTGATTGTGTTGTATTTCTATAATTTTTTTTTTTTGTGTGTGGAAAAGATACTAAAATAACTACAAATTTTACTATAAAAAACTTACAAACTGATGTGACATTTTAATTAAAAATAAATTAATGAGTATTGAATTGTTTATTGTGATCGGTGAATATTAATTTATAAGCCAACATGTTTTGTAATAGACTGGTTAATTCTTAGCTTTTATTTTATATCATGGTTAACCGAAAAAAAAAAAAATAAATAAAAATTTAGGGCCTTTCTATGTTATGTTAGGGGGCCTTAGTCTGTGTTCGCGCTTCCCATGGTTGCGTTTTCTAGTTTTTCCTTTTTTTTTTTTTTTTTTTTTAGCCACTATTGTTGACTTTTCTTTTGTGAATAGTATACATCAATGGGTCCGTGCACTATTCATGAAACCCACAAACCTCACATTTCAACAAATTTTTCATTAAAAATGAATCTCACGTAACTATTCACATGTTTAAAAATTACTTTGCTACAGTGTTTTCAGTTTTTAGCTGTATTCAAACGAACCTTTAGGCCATGACTTAAATGGCCTAAGCCACCCTTATGACAAGGAACATATATGCATACAAATCTTCGTAATAAGGAAAATATTATATAGAACAAGAAAGCAGATAATGATTAGCTAAAAGGAAAATAATAGTTCATGAATCATTCAACTTACAAGAAAGCAAAGGAAAATTCCATGTCCTTTTTCCCTTTATCCCCTTCTTCCTTCCTTTTTCCTTTCGCACGCAAATGTTTTGTCAAACTTGTGCACATATTTAAGCATATTAAATTATCCATTCAAATCTTTTTAATTCACCCACTCCCAACTATCGACGTATATTTCTAAAATAACATATTTACCATGCATCTACATGCTTAACAGTCTGAACCACAGAGTAAGGTGATAGATAGAAGTTCTTCAATGGACTGACAAGTGACAATCTAGATTTAAAATAATATTAATAACGTTTAATAAATCCCATGCATTGCATGTGTTACATGCTAGTCTACATTTAAGACCATAGTCATTAAGTAAAAAGGCAAATCGAAATCACATAGCACGAATGGCTTTCTGATTTATAAAAGATTGAAGTAGTCTGTAAATTTTTTGAAATTCTACATTGAGGGTGGTGGGGATAAACTCATCAGCTTAACTTGGAAGGTAAGACTAGACAGAGGAGGCGGGAAGAACCATTATGACATCTCTCTATGAAATTGAAAGACAAATTGACTTGGAAGTAAAGACTTGACATCTTTGCCAGCAACACGGGTTGAATTGGCTTTGGCTACCTTATTGTCCTCTCTATTAAATTGGAAGTCAAATTTGACTAGGAAGAAAAGATATTACAACTTTGCCAGCAGCGCAGGCTGAATTGGCTTGACTACCCCATTGTCCTTGACATCATTGTCTTTGGCTTCCAATTCACAGGCACTGGGAGGAATATCTACCGCAGGTGAGCAATTGAAGAACCCATGAGGCTGCATCCACAAACACCATCAGAATCAGTATCAAGTATGAGACCACATAAAGGACGATTCAGGAAGCATGATCAGAAAGAGAATTGACATAAAATATCCACATTTATGTGCGGAATAAAGCAGCAACTATGAACTGAAAAATGATCACCCAGAGAAGGGTAATCTTCTGTGATGATAATTAGTTGCACTTCTAGAAGAAGGTTATAAATAGAAAATGTGGCATACTATAATTAACAAAGTGGCATATAGTGATCTGAAATTGTTCCTTTATAGGTTTGGATTTCAGATTACTCTACTGACAAGAAAATGCCATATTTACATCAATTCTGCATATACAACCATTTTAAATAAATGTGGGCTAGTATCCTTAAGACCATGCTGTATACATGAGTGTCACCAAAAAAAGGAAAATTCAAGGGAAAAGTTAGATTAATAAGTTATACCATCAGCATAAAACCAATGCGCTCCGCCGGCATTACAGGCCAGTCTTCCAACCGAGGGACATGTGTGATTCCAAATACATACCTGCATTTAATGAAATTACTTGTTAACTAGTAGAAAAAATTGCAATCAGGCATGATACTGAATTGGACCTAGAAACAGAAAGAAGAATGCAGGGAATAAAAAGGAAAAACATATTTAAAGATTACAATTGGTGAACTTTCTCAATCATAATTTAAAGGAAATGTCACTTATACAGGAACAAAGGGGTAAAGTTTAGAGACAATTCATGTTAGTACTTTTCCAAAAGCAACAATATGCAAAAATCAACGTTAAACAACATTGGTAGCTTTCTATTATTCTATCTTAGGCAAATTCCTGAAACCAGAAATTGTATGAGATGAAAAAAGTATGAGTATGGAATATAATATAGATCTTCTCCAAAAAAAAAAGAAGAGAGAATATAATATAGAAGTTCTGGCTTATTCACACATGAAGAGCTGCTTCTATAACATAAGTGGCAAGGGCAAAACAAAGAGTGAGAAGCCAAACCATAGAACTACATCTGTTTCTTCCAGAGATCGATTCTGCTTAACCCATGTAGCCAATCCTTCATCAACACGTGGATTTTGATTAGGGAACTCTCCTCCAGGAAACATTTCATCATGAGCATATGGTGTAACCCAAAGATTATGCTTCAAGAAAGAAGCTCTTCTGAGAAACTTAGCTTCTGCACCAGCTAACGGCAAGCAGTTCGAACCAGGCACAAGCTTATAACCCGTTAACTGTCCAGTGCGATTAACAGTTCTTGTGTTCCTTACCTGGAGTGCAAAATTGCACATTGTCAATCATAGGGACTAAGCAACTCTATGAAAAAATTATGCAAGAGTTTTTCAGTGAAATTTATGTCAGCCCAGACCTAGAACAAGTGCAGAAAAAGTTCCAAACCCCATTTAAGCTCAACGAGCTCATTTTGTCAGCTGGATCAAATAGCTGGACTAAAATATTTTACAAGCAATTGCTATGGCTACTTGTGCTTAATGCCATGCTGTTATCTAGTATTTAGTCAGTAAAATCAATAAGGTAGGGTAAATATTTTACATGCGTTTATTATGACAACAATTTCAACTGATACAATTCTGTCATATATTATTACCTAGAATTTAAATGCTAAATGGACCAACATATTTTACAAGAATTTGTAATGTCAATAATTGCACCTGGTAACATACTGTATTGCTATTACCCAAGGCAAAAATGAATTACTTTATGTTGGTTGATTGGGCCTTCACCTGGGCTTGCCAGCAAACTATGGAGTGTTAAGCCCAATCAGTCCTCTGGTCTGCACAACATAGCTCACACAATTTGTTTAAGTAACACATAAACCTGTAATGAGACAAGTCATTTCTTAAACCCTACAGATTATATCATGCTACATAGATGGGGAAAAAATCACTTTGAATGCAAGGAAAAACAAGATTGATTTGTCTTTAAGTTTGCTCTAGACAAAATAAATCTCACTTATAAATTGTGTCAGAAAGTGCTGATATAAATGACATTCAACTAAAGGAATTCAAACAAGGAATAATGGACCATAGATGTGTCACATGAATAGAAAGTACTAATAATACAACTCTAAAACTAGGATAGGGATGCCTTACAATCCAATGGCGAGCACTCAAAGGACTGCAATCACGCATTGCTTCCAACTCAGATTTGAGCAGTCTCTCTTCAGCATAGAATGCATTATTATGGACATTGTTCTCTCCAGGTTCCTCAACTTTGACATCCACCTCTACAACCTACAAATGAAGGAAAGAAAACAACTATATGATATTATGAGGTAAACAACAGAGAAGCAACTAGACATTTCATGTTAACCAAATATTAATCAAGGACAAGAATCCATTAGAGATAATTTCATTTCTAGGAATCAAGTCCTTGTTTCTAACAGACATCCTCCTCTACAACTTACACGGACTATTTCCCATACTAGAGCCTTTATAGATTATGGATTACAAGGCATTATTTCTAGGAAAATTAATGGGTAATAACCAACAAGCATTGCACATTAAAGGCTTCTGAATTTTTGAGGACCACACCAACACCATGGAGAACAACTCTTAAAGGGTTGCTGCAAAGGTTACCCTTATTAAATATGATACAACAACAACAAAGTCTTAGTTCCAAATTTTTTGTGGTTGACCATAGATCTTCCACAAATAAGTTAAGAGTTTGCCACATGTATTCTTTTCCTCCATTCTGTTCTATCCAAAATCACAATTTTTGTTACTTCCTTAATTGACAAGTCCTTTTTAACTACTACTATTGTTATTTTTGGTCTTCATTATTGAAAATTACACACACACAAATAGCACCTTAAATGCTGCCCTCCTAAAGCATCCAGGCCACCAAACCTTCTGTCTCGGCTACTGATGGTGTGACAGAGAAATTTTTTTTTTTTTGATCCCCTACTTAATTCTTAAGCATCTTAAGATCCTATGCTATTCTTAAGCATCAAAGCAGTGTACCTGATTGAAAGCTTCACCAGGTTTGCAATCAACAGCCATGTCCATACGAGCAACGAAAAAGTGTTGATGAACAGGTGCATATAAACCTGGGGCAATCATTGTACCATACTTTCGAAATTCTCCAGGCAGCAATGCTCCTAAGCTGAGAATTCCTGTGAGTTTAACTTCAGCTTCAATTTTTCCATCCTGTAACAGCATATAACATACATGTTAAGAGAGCTGACAATCAGTTACCACTATTATAAAGAAAAAAATGAGATAAACAGATGCTCCTACATAGGAAGCCGAAAGAAGTTTCAATATATGAAAACCTTGAAATTGCCCTGAGGACAGTAAAGGCAGAATGCGTTAACTATTAATGATAGGTAGAATCCTATTATAATTATGATGGGAGCCTATATAATTTTATTATCTAAAACTTTTTCCAGGCCAGCAAATTGACAGTTATAGAAATGAATGCATACTATTACATACAAACAAAATAGTCTTCAACTTGCCTGATAAAAGTGCCAGTAAAATCCATACTCATAATTAGCCACAGTACATATAAAAGACACTGATAGTCGTCTAGACCTTCGAACTTCCGCTAAGCCTGTTCTCCAGTCTTGATGCTTCCATAATATTCCATGATCCTCTTCGTGCAAACAGACACAATTTTCAATTGTTTCAACACCGCCAGTAAAATTTGTAAAGTGGGCATCAAAGTATTTGATATATCCCAAACAATCACACCCCTGTGAGTGGTAGTTTTGTTTCACACATTAAATTCCATGGGATAGCAAGTAGTCAAAAACCAAATATAATGAATTACAATTCTAAACCTTCTTAAGCGAGTGTGCATTTTTTCCAAGGCCGTCTTCCCCTGCATCAAAGGCATTTTTTCTGTAATGGGGATCATTTGGATCTCCATAAGGCACAACCATCTCCACGAAACTCAACCTGTGGGCCACAGGTCTTCGACCTCGACTACCATCAACATATGCAATAGAATATATAACCAAACCCTCTCTAGGAGTGAAACCAATGCGGAAATTCCACTGCCAACCACAACAAAATAAGAAAAATGTTCTGCATAAGTTTCTGAACTTTGATATAAATTAATGACCCAAAATGAAAAAACAAAATCTACCTTCTGCCATTCTACAAAGTAGCCATTAACACGGAAGCTTGGACCTTCATGCTGGACAATTTGTAAAGGTTTTACATCACTTCGATCAACACCACCTCTGGTTTCACCAGCAGTGTAATTTCTCAATGGATCAGCTGGGGGTAAGGGCACAAGTTTACGGTCTTCAAACTCAATTACTATCATATTTTGCATATCAACAAGTACATGGATGCCCTCAACTGGGCGTGCATATCCATTTTCCATTGGGCAGTCACTCTCAGTTCTACAGAATATAAGTGGTTTAGCAAGTCTTCGTTTAGGAGCATCAGCTTCACTGTGATAACCAACACACCTGCATTGGTATATGTAAAGGCAAAGTTAACAACAGAACATGCCACAAATTAATTATTTATCTATATCAGCAGAAACCACTGGGTTCAGAATTTGGACTACCATGGATCGACCATCACAAGATCCATGTCTTCAATACCCCTCCTCTTCATTGCCTCCCTAAATGGAGGGAAGTCTTTCACAACAGCTTCACATTCAGCATATTCCACAGCATCCTGATTTATTTGAATCAAATAATATTTAAAAAGTAAGCATTCAAATAACAAATTTAAATAAGTAGTAAATCTCTTCCAGAAAACACCAGGATCTAAGATTGGGAACAAGCAATTTTTCAGAGTAACAATGTCACTAGGGTGCGCATTTTAGACTTTAGAGCCAAACCATGTGAAACAAAACCCAACCAAATTGATGTTCTTTTATCCTTTTTGGTGGGTTTGTCAGTTTGAGTTGCATTAAGAAAGCTTAATATTGCAAAATCCAACCCATGCCCATTGGTTGACTTCTAATATGAAACTTATCTTACAGGTTCTGAGGTATGATTACTCTATGAAGCAAAAAATCTGTTTTCAAACTACAGCAAGTTTAGAAAAGATAAACTGCCAACTTTCTCTTAAGAGATGCTTTTTATGGTTTTATAAGGTTTTTAGTACACATGTGAACCGAATTCAACTATAATACATCAGTAATTTAATACTTAGTACCTTTGTAGCAGTACAAAACAGAAAGTAACAATTGCATGCTATTTCCTAGTCTAAATTATACCTCTCAAGCTTTACTTAAGAATAAAATGATCAATTATAAATGAGCAAAATAATTTTGATCTAATATTTAGCATTTTTGTTGAATACTAGCAACATAGCTCTTCTACATATTACATATTGAGCAAAGAAGGAAAAAATAAAAAAGAGGGAAAAGAGAAGGTGGCAACAATTGTAATGCTTTTCCTTTCATTCTGCATGTTCCTCAGTGACAGAAAGTTCAGTTGATTGTAAGTTATCCAATATTTCAAACTCTAATCTTATGTTATTATTTTTAGCCTATATGGCAACAAAACCTGCAAGTACAGAGTACAAGATAAAATGTGATTAAAGAAAGCATACCATTGGAGGCTGAACATCTGGAATAACATGTGATGAAATTACTTTTCCCCTATGGTGTCCACCACGGGTTACAGCATGTACTTCTGATAACTCGACAATCCATACACTCGTCTCATTTGACTTTTTGTTGTAGACAATAAGTCTTGCTCGCCTTGGAGGGAGCTTGGTAGGGATTATGGGCCCGCCTTTGGTTTTCGGAACTAAAGATGGTTGAAAAGGGGGAAAGAAATACGCATCTGCCAAAGCAACAACATGTTTATTCGGTTCAAACAGAACTACTTCTATGAAGCGCATGCTATCTCTGACCTGAAACGGGAATATTGATTATTTCACCACTTCAAAAGCAAAATCAAATACATTAATATACATAACAAACATATCTTCCTAATCAACAACCTCAGGTGTGGCACCAGCTGCCCTGACAGTTGCAATTGTCACAGAGATCTCAGTGGCAGATAGAGGATCCAAAGGGTGACTTGTTTGAGCCCTCAGCATTAGTGGGATCGCTGTAGAACCAAATGTAACAAACTAAAGTGATTAACAAAGCAGAAAAGAACAAAGGTTCAGTTTTCACAATTAATAAAATAAAGGAGCTCGGTAATGCAGCAAGCAATTCAATAACATCCAGGAAAATGGTCCATCACTCATCAGCTTTTACGCTAGAATAATTATAGGCTTTTGTTATCGAGTGCCCTAAGACCACAGGTTAAACATCATGAAAAGCACACGCAATCAGAACGAATTTTTGAGTATAAACGAACAAATTATTAACGAATTTATTTTTCTTCAAAATAAGTGTGCATTGCAATCCATTATTGAATATTTACTATTCATAAAATGTGCCTAAAAAAAAAATTATATTATTCAAAATAAAATCAGAAGCATAAAACACATTAATAGACTTTTAAAAAGAATCAACCAAGACAATTAGATGAAAGTTATTAATTGTATATAAAACAATAAAAGTTTTTTTTTAATCCAAATATTTACATGATATAATTCTTTGCAGAAATATAAAAATAAGTTCCACTAACCAAATAAAAATTGCAAAACTGAAATGGATATGTTAGTTTAAGCACAGGCAATACTTTACCACCAAACTCTCTTAAACTCTCTCTCTCTCTCTCTCTCTGATCTTTCACTATTCTTCTCTACACAAAACCTCATAAAAAGACAAGATAAAATACAGAACACAAAAATATATAAAGAAACGAAGCTCGCTCAATTCAAAACATGAAAAAAAAAAACGTTTCGAAAATCTCATCTTTGAAGAAAATAAGAGAGAACCTTTGGAGGAGGCAGGCGCGGACTTATCGTCTCGGCGATCGGCGGAGGAGGCGACGGTCCAATCTTGGGCGGCATTGGCGGAGGCAGAAGCCGACACCGGAGCCGCCGCCGGTGCATTGGCCAAGATCGGAGCGGCAGCCGCCGCCGTAGGCTCTCTAGAAATGGAAGAAGATGAGAAGGAGGAAAGATCGTTGTTGATACAGCAAGAAGCAGAGACCGTCGTTTTTTTCGCAACTGAGGCCATTGTAAAGGGTTAACTAGCTCTCCAAATCCACCGCAATAGGTCTCAATGCAATCCTCTGACATACAGCAATCGCAGCTAGCTCCACACTCTCCCCAACTTTCTCTCTCTCTCTCTCTCTCACAACCACCTCTCTCTCTCTCTCTCTATCTCTCTCTCTTTCTCTCTCTCTCTCTCTATATCAAAGCTCTTGCTCTATATTCAAAGAATTTGTAGCTCACCGACGAAGAATTAGGAAAGAAAATGTGAAAGAGATAGTGATCTGGACGCAATAGAAAAGGAAAAAAAAAAAAGAAAAAAGAGAGAGAGACAGAGAGGCCGTGGAGGGAGAGAGACATGGGTAGGGGTTTATATATAGAACGAACACGTGCGTCACTACTAATTGCTAAAGCTTTTTTTTTTTTTTTACAAAGTATTAGTATTTAACTATTTTTTTTTGAGTATATGCACTTCTTTCGTTATCCGGTTATTACATGAAGTAATCCATAAGCGTGTTCTAAAGATGTTAGCAAGATGTTTTAAACTCATTATCGCATGGATATCACAAAACTTTAAGAATTATTAAGCCAACACCTTAAAATTTTTATAAGTATATATTAATTGGCGGTTGCACTAGTTAAAAATGTTTTTGTTAGGGAAGATTAAAAATAAATTAAATGGGTCTCAATACATTAAAAAGAAACAAAAATTAATTAACGCATAAACTTAGATACAATACTTTTATTTTATTTATATATATGGTAGAATTTAAAATTATAACATCCTTTTCACGATGATTGTTGATTTTTAGTGTAGCTTATGTTCAAATATCAAATATTCAACGGCAATAAACTTTACAATATTTTATTAAAGGAGTCATGCTAACTAGTGTCTTTAAGAAATTGATTAACAATCTAGTTAAAAAAGTTTTTATGGGAAAAGAAAAAAAAATGTTTTGACAACTTTTTTATTTTCCATAAAAGTGACGTCAAAACTTTCTTAAAATAGATTGTTAACCAATGCCTTAAAGACATTCATTAACATTTCCCTTTATTAAATTCTCCAATTGAATTTAAATATCTTATTGTTTTTAATTTAATTTTTTTAATAAAAGAACATTAATAATCAAACCCCGACCCTTATCATCTACTTTACAAGAATTTATATATATGTGAAATGACCACCTCCCTAATGGTTGGGTTTAAATTTTCCTTTAAACCAACATGCTTCACATTGGTTAATAATTGGACCCATTTTTATTTATTATTTTAAAGAAGTGGACCCATTTTTATTTTATAGAAAACAATAAATGTAAAGTCATGTGGACTTATCAAGGGAAGGCGGGCGAGGGGCCAATAAGATAAGTAGATGGTGGGATTGATAGGGCGATCAGCTAGAAAGGAGAGGGGTAATGGACATGTATTAGGGGCCAAAAAGGAATATTTTTTTGATATTAGCATGATAAGGCCAACCATAGATTTATGATATTTTCGTATAAGGACACCCTTTTTGTAATATGTCTTGGCTGGCCCTCACTTTTTTCGTACAGTAGCTATAGGCCAAAGTTATTAGAATTATTGCATTTGATGTTTACTCTTTTGCTTTTTGGTGTGACCAAAGAACAGAGCCCGAGTCAAGGGATCATTCATTGACATTTTGAAAGTTTACTTTGAAGTTAGGGTTCGTATTTAAGGTAGGCACAGCCTCAATAAATTGTGCCAATTATGACTTTATCACTGCCGTATTAATAAAGATAATTAAGAGTTAATAAATAAAAAACCGAACTTAAGAGAATATATAGGAGCACAAGTACATGATCATAGCCACTTTTATTCACCAAGTAACTAACCTAGAAAGTCCTAGACTGGCTCATAAAATGGGAATCCGTACGCACTATCTCAATTGGATTAAATTATAGCCTAACTTCAATTCTACCTAAAAAATATAGGGTTTAAATGGAGGATTCTTCATTTGGATTAAGTAATAGATTAACTTCAATCCGTATGCACTAATTTGATTGAATTAAATTATAGTTTATATAGCCCTACCTATACTCCAATCTATATATGGGCGGTTTTTCATTATCTTATTTGTTATAAGTTCTTATATTTTTATGATAATTTAAGAGTGGATATTATGTATTATCTAGATCTTCTTTTATTACTATTATTATTTAAAAAATAGATAGAGGATACTACTTATGACAACTCCTTATAGGTGTGTGGACCCGCCTATTGTGAGAGACTCACTCACTATATGCATATGTTATAGCCTTATAGGAGATACCATTTCCTTAAATGGTCATGATCATGTATAGTGGTTTTTATTCACCAGGTAACCAATTTTATAGTTCCTAAAAAAAAAAAACAAAAAAAAAGGTAACCAATTTTATAAAATAATAACCAGACATGCCAATCAAATGTGTGGATTCAAAATGGGGATGTGGACTTCACATGGGTTTAGTCATAACCTAATTACAACTCCACCTACAAAATGTGGGATCCAAATAGAGAATCCGTAAACACTACTTTAGTTAAGTCATAGCCTAACTTAAACTCCACCTACAAAATGTGAGATCCAAGTGGGAGATCTGTAAATACTAGACCTATTGTTGGATCCAAGCATTTATAATGTTTCCACGTGTTCATCAAAAAATTATAATGTTTCCACGTAATTAGTTGCGTGTATGTGATTAACAAATGTCCACGTATTAAGAAAGACAAACTCATCTCACGTGCTTGGACAGCCTAGACTTATCTTGCACACATGTGTTCTACTTTCTTTTCTTTTCTTTTCTTTTCTTTTTTTGGCATTTTAGGGGAATCTAGAATCTAGTAGCAATCCAATACTTTTACCTAGATAAAGCAAATCTATGCATAAATTATAGGTTGTCCTTAGCTATATTGCAAGAATATTCCACTTTCTTTGTACACTAGTTGCTACCTAGAGAGAGAAAATCTGAGCTAAAAATTATCTTATGGCCCGTCATATGCAGTAAGTGCTCTCCATAAGACAAGCATATAAGATACCGTCTCTCTTTACAGTTACTTTAGGACAATCTTAATCATGTCAAAAAACTACTTAACATTTGTTTTTTTGAAAAAAAAAAAATGAAGAGTATCTCATTGTTCAAAAATTATTTGAACCGAAAATATAATAAAGAGAGAAAATTTCTCAAATCATATTTTGCCAATATTGACTTAGTTTTCCTCTTGAAAAGTATGATTCATTTTTCAAATCATGTTGTTAAGGAATTGATTAGACAAGAGTTGTTTAAATATAGTTGGGATGGGTTTTGAATGAAGGACAAGACTTAAATACAATACCTTAGATGCTATTACTTATATTATCCTCTTAAGATTCAGTCACATGACTACTTATCTAAAAAAAATACACTTTCATTTCATGAGTAAAAATCCACATGGCAGAATTTTAAAAGAGGAACCTAAGGAATAGTACCTAAGAGCATTCGCAGCAGTGTAGCTATAATGCTATATTGCTAAAATTTAGCTTCACAGGCATAAAAAAACCCCTACAACAATGAAGCTATACTTAAATATTTTAGATGAATTGCTACAGTGCACATGTATCTATAGATGTGCACTGTAGCTTAAAGCAAAAAAAAATAATAATGATATTTTATTAACAGCTAGTACAACTTTTTCCTTTCTTTTTTTTTTTTTTCATTTCACTCTCTCTCTCAGTCAGACCACTCATTCACTCTCTCAAGCTCTCAAGCTCACTGTCATTGCCGGCCCGTCCACCTCAAGCTCACTCCGGTACAACTTTTTTTTTCATTTTATCAAAATAATCCACTGCACAAAAGCTTTTCATTCTTCTCTCTTGTTCACTCTCATCTCATCTGACTCTGAAGCTCATCTCTCTCGTCCCAGCCGTCCCAGCCTCAGACCCACGCCGTCCCAGTCGCACGCCGTCCCAGTCGTCCTAGTCGCTGATCGCCTCAAACCCACGTCGTCCCAGCCTTCCCAGCCGCCGATCGAAGCCCCAAGCCACACGTCTCCGACCCACGCCTCCGCCTAGTCCTCCATCTCCAGCTCTGTGATTGGTTTTTTTTATTTTGTTTGTGATTGGTGATTTTGTTTGGTCTGGATTGAGGAAAAAGATTGGTGATTTTGTTTGGTTTTTTTTTTTTTTTTTAAAATTAATTTATTTATTTATTTTTTCTGGTGGTGGTGGTGGTGGTGGCGGCTGTGGCTGTGGCTGATGGTTGATGGTAGAGGTGGTTGTGGTTGTGCTGTGGATGTTTTATTGATAGTGGGATATATTATTTTATTGTAGGGATATATTATTTATTGTGATGTTTATATTATTTTATTGTGTTGAAAGCTAAAATAGATCCACTGCTGCAGCATGTGTGTAGGTAAAATAGATAAAGTAAGTTTTGGTGGAGCTAAAAAGCTAAATTTTTAGCTCCACTGCTGCGAATGCTCTAAGTACTGTACCTAAATCTTACCCTTAGATGAAAGTCCTAAATTCAATAGGCCTAGTAATTAAAATATTTAGAAGATTTGGGCAAACCGTCCAAATCCAAACCTGAGTCATCATTATTCCTGATTAGAGAAAATTGATTGGGCCTTACTTAAATTTCTGCACTTAAATGAATCATCATCATTTCTAATTAGAGCTAATTGATTAGGCCTTGCTTAAATCTCCGCACTTAAATGATTTTTCTTTTGATGGTGATGAAATCACCTTGTCAAACAACTTTCATTATTCAACCTTTTTCCCCATATTTTTAATATAAAATATTATTGCATCTTTATGCATATTGTTGTGTGAAATTCTCCATCAGGAGTTGTTCAATCTTTCTTTATGTTGTGGATTGTATACAATAACTAATTAGCATTTGGAAGAAATTTTTGAATTACAATTTCTTAAAAGGGTCGTGTTAACCAATGCTCTTAGAAAATTTGTTGATGAACAATTTTAAAAAAGTTTTAATACTATTTTCATGTAAGAATATAAAAAACTGTTAAAAAAGTTAGTTACTTTTTTTCCTATAAAAAGTTTCTAAACCAATACCTTTAGGGCATCCAATAACTTTTCCCTTCTTAAAATTGTCCTTTAATCATCTTCTAAAGATCTATTTAAAAGTGCATCCTATTCCTTGTTTCCTTCTTTAATTTGATTTTTATTTTTCGTGGGGGTTAATTAACAATTGGTCAACATATTTGTGGAATTTATGACTATCTTTTTTGATAACCTAGTATTTATGACTATTGGCAGCCACTATGACTATACTAAATATAGGCTGTTCATCATATAATCTCAATCTTCCAAATCTTGTCAGTTTGAAAATACATTTTCCTTCTACACCTTTTGGTTCATGAAAGTGAAGCAGAACTTTAAATTTATTTATTTATTTAATCTTCCATAGTCTAAATAACATATTATTATTGTTTTTCTTAATGACCCTTGTGACAATCCTACTAATACCAACGTGTTTGCGAGGTCATTGTTTGTGGTGGAGGTGGAAAAGAATAGTTATCCACTTGATTTTGATGCTTTCCTTTAATCAGAGTCATGAGTGACCTCCCTTACCTACCTCCACTAAGCATAATTAGATTAGTTAACTAACTAATTATATAGCATTTATCTATAATTTTCATTCTTGCTGTCCCGACAATTTTTGCTTAACTTTATTTAATTAGATTTTTATAATGCTAACTTTTTTTTAGGTCCAATGCAACAAGAATAATGCTATGCCTACACAAGTGCCAGACCCTAAAGATGCCCTTATTAGAGACATGGGATTGAATCATGTCTCCAAGAGGTTAATCAATTACTATATATCACTGGTATTATCGAAGAGTTATCCTTAAACCGTGATCTAGTGTTTGACTTATTATGGAGAGAGGGATAAACTATAAAGTACTGAAACTTGAAAGCAAGAGAAATGTATTTATGCAGCAAACTAGTAGATCTTTTATCATTAATTCCTGACCATCATGAAATTTTAACTGACAGGATACATTTAATATCTCATTAATTCATGACAGTTTCTCCGCGATGCTGTTCTCGGTACAGCTAATATTATAATTGTGATCAAGGATTTGACTTCAAATGGAGAGAGAATGGTATTAGCATTGAAACCTGTAAGTGAGAGGGAAATGTATAATGCACTAATCACTTCTCTTATCACTCAATTTAGACTCAACTTATCCAAATAATACATTCCAATTAATGTACTATGATGGACTATAACCAACCATCCTCGTTGTAACTATTTACACCCAAGCTCATCATTAATTCATGATTATCATGAAAGCGTAACCAGTGGGATACATTTGATATTTCATTAATTCATGATTATTATGAAAGCGTAAATGGTGTGATACATTTAATATTTCATTAATTTGTGATTTTTTTTTTTACAAGATAGAAATTCTACTCTAACCTAATCTAATTATATATGTGTGTGAAACTCCCTCCTAGAAACTTGAACTCTGGCCCTTGTCCCCCACATCCCACAAGTATTTAATACTTATGGAGTGACCATCGCGCCAAGGGTGTGTGGTGGTAATTCATGATTGTTATGAAAGTGTAACTGTTATGATACATTTAATATGCCATTAATTCACGATTGATATGAAAGAAAAACTGAAAAAATACATTTAATATGCCATTAATTCATGACCGTTTTCAACAGTCATGTATCGCGGCGATCTCGCTACTGATACAACCAATGTAATAACTCTGATCCGGGTTTGACTTCCAATAAAGAGAGAGAAAGCTATAAGTATTGAAACTTAAAAGTGAGAGAAATGTATTAAGCACTCAACACTTTTAGTGGATCTCTTATCACTCGATTTAGACTCAAATTATCCAAATAATACATTCCAATTAATGTACTTTGATGGACTATATCCAACAATCCTCATCGTAACTATCTACACTAGGCTTGTCCACCTAAATGGACAACCATGTAGTTAGCTGAACAAGATAAGGAAAGCGTGACCAACATAATACAATTAATATGCCATTAATTCATGACTGTCAAGAAAGTTCAACCAACGTGATACATTTAACATGCCATTAGTTCATGATCATTTCCAATTGTCACGTATCCCAGCAATCCCACTACCATTGCAACCAATGTGATATATGTGATCTAGAGTTTGACTTCCAATAGAGAGAGAGATGTATATGTATTGAAATTTGTATGTGAGAGAAATGTATATAGAACTAAACACTTTTAGTGGATCTCTTATCACTCAATTTAGACACAGATTATCCAAATAATACATTCTAATTAATGTATTATGATGGACTATAACCAACCATCCACGTTGTAATTATCTACACCCAGGCTTGTTCACCTAAATGGACAACCATGCACTTAGCTGAACCAAATAAGGAAAGCGTGATTGACATACTACATTTACTATGTCATTAATTCATGACTATCAAGAGAGTGTAATTAAAGGAATATATTTAATATGTCATTAATTCATGATCGTTTCCAAACGTCATGTATCTTGGTGATCTCACTACCATCACAACCAATGTGATAACAGTGATCCAGGGTTTGACTTCCAATAGATAGAGAAATGTATAAGTATTGGAACTTAGAAGTGAGAGAAATGTAGTAAGAACTAAACACTTTTATTGGATCTCTTATCACTCAATTTACACTCAAATTATCCAAATAATCCCCATGAATTTCAATCAATGTATTGTGATGGACTATAACCTACAATCATCATTGTAACTATCTACACACATGCCCATCCACCTAAATGGATGACCATGTTATTAGCTAAACTAGAAAATAAAAATGTAATTGGCGGAATACAATTAAAATGTTATTAATTGATGTTTGTTTCTAATCTCGACGACATCACGATAGTTACAACTAGTGTAATAACTGCATTCCAATTATGAAATTAGACATTTATAAAGGCACCCGTCACTTAGGTTGTCAATATAAATACAACACCGCCCTATGATTATGAAATTGCATAGGTATGAGAAAAACTCCCACTTATTCTATATTCACACCCTTTTTACTTAAGTTCAAGAAGTTTATGACTTAAGCATCGAAAACACTTAGGCTAGTACCTCATCGATGGCCTTTGATAGGATTTTCTTCTTGTAGGTCTTCCAACGCTCCCTATTTGGACAAGTAGCTTACTTAAGATTTTGCATCATCATACTTAACACCCTAGTTACCCCCTCTGAAACAATAAGAGACTAGTTATTTCATATTATTGTACAAGAAGTTAAAAACTTTGATAAAAAGTGTGCGTTTAGACGAACTTTTTTTTTTTTTTTTTTTTTTTTTTTTTTGTTTATGGTGTAGAAGTATAAGTGTATAAATGTATTTTGAAATTTTTGATACTTGGAAAAATTGTATGTTATTTTAATAGGATTTAATTAAATATAATTAATGAATACAGCGTGTTAAAATTTGAACTCGTCCAAATTAACAAGCTATTTACCATTAAAATAATTTAAAAAGACAAAGAAGTAGATACAACAAAATTAATTTTAAAATTGGGTCTACTCAGTTTTCCACCATGGAATGTGGTTTGCTTCCACCAAGTTGCTAGTGTTTTGAATAAGGGTTTATACAATTGGAATTCATCTATTTTTCCAATTATGAACAAGTCCAAATGACCTTTTTGCTACTTTCTCATGTAGTTAATTGATTCGCATGCTGTCCACAAATATAAAAATCAATATATTAAATGCTTAATGGAAATTAAACATCCAACTCATTTACATGGTGGAACCTACCACTCGTCACTAGGGCAAAGTACATGGGTAGCATCAATCAAAGTATATTTCACAAGAAAGTGGTGTTGCAATAGGAAAAGGCGTTGCAAATATAAGAATATATAACAAAGTTTAGGCAGTGGCACATTGATTTATTAATTATCCTATTAATTTGTGGAGGATACGACATGAGAATATCAACATCGACAGCAAGAAAAGCAGAAGGAATAAAATAGGAACTGCACAGAGAGATCGCTAGGACTGAGGAATAGTGAAAACAATAATTTAAAAACCTTCACAATCTTCTTCGAAAATTGCTGAAACGACATGTTGTAATTGGTGTTAACACATGTGATATCGATAATAGATTTATCTAAAAGTCATGTTACTCAGTTCATTATTTGTTAAAATATGAAATTTTTCTTAGGGTGTTTTTTAAGAAACATAAATTATACAATCTAATAAAATGAGAAATTCATATATTGATAACAACAATAATAAAAAAATGCACGTAAATACATCAAGTTTACAATTGCCTTCTACGAGTTTTCATATTTTGAAATCAGTGCATAATAGTCTCATTATCAGTGGTGGTTCCAGAAATTTTTCTTAGGGTGTTTCTTAAGAAACATAAATTATACAATCTAATAAAATGAGAAATTTATATATTAATAACAACAACAATAAAAAAATATACGTAAATACATAAAGTTTAGAATTGCCTTATACAAGTTTTCATATTTTGAAATCAGTGCATGATTATCAATGCTACAAGCTACATCTCTTTTAATGTACACAACCAAATAATCATTCATCCACTAAATGTAGAACAAATTATGGAGCAAAATTTAATTTTATTGTCATAAAAAAAAACTGAGGGTGTTCTCAAATTTCTTTTGAAGGGTAAACAATAAATTTTTTTTTAATTAAGGTGGCGCCGCCCCTGTTATCCCTAGCGTTACTTATACAGGAAAAAGGCTGCTTATGTGTATGATATGAAGCCACATGCAACTCCTTCACTCGCATAATGAGATACATCAAAATTTTGATGAACAAAAAGAGATACATAAGAAGTTTGAAGATTATTTTAAACCAGTTAATGGGGTTATAGGACTCATTACTGGTGTTACTTTAGTGGAGTCTTCGCTTGGATATGCTTTCGTATCTTTGAAAAAAGTGAGTCAAGACTCAAATCCGACATTGGTGCTTTGCAATCATGCTTTTACTATTTTATTTTGAACAAGTCACATAAAAAAATTATTTTTCTTGAATCCAATCAAACCATGGGTTCTTATGTAATAAATCAAATTAAAAACTTGGTAAATTTCTTTTTTATTTATATAAAGAATTAGATAGTTGAGAGGGAAGATTTGAACCTTGAAAATCTTTATTGAAAAAATTATGAGGTATTATTGTATTAGTTAAGCTATAAAACTCTTAGTTATGTAAATTTCATTTTTAACCTTAGAGTTTTGGATAGGTTTCATTTAAATCTCTAAGTTTTCAAAAAGTAACTATTTAAACCTTATTTCGATCATTATTCTTGTAACGTTTGTAGCACACGTGGTACAAAACTATACATTTAATTTAGCATGTTGAAATGAATTTATTTGAAACTATAAGGTTTTAATGAAACTATATATAACGCCAAAATTATGAGGTTTAAATAAAACTTACTTGAAGGGTCAAAAGTGTTTACTATGCCATACTACAACCGTTGTAGGGGTCAAAACTTTGTCACATAGGAGTCGCTCCTTTTTTTTTTTTTTTTTTTTGGTAGACAGAAAAAGTGTAGGAGGGGAGGATGACAACCCTTACGTGCCCCGGATAACACAAAGAAAGATGGACACTAAACACGCTTACTAGTGGGAATAAGAGGAACTCGAACCCAAGACTAAAGTTTTGTTAACTCAAGGCCTGACCACTAGATCACCTGCAGCGTTGGTGGAGTCACTCCTTGTTGCAAGTAGTGCATGTAGCGAGCAGTTGATTCCCTTTGGCAAAAAAACATTGATTGGGTCAGTGGATAGAGGAGCAAGGTGTTGAGCTCCGTTTGAGCTCACTTATTCTCAAGTTTCAAGCATTTTAATGAAGTCCAACAATTTGGCTATTCTTTTTTCCACATTTCCATTTGGTACATCTGTTCGGGTTTTTTTTTTATGGTCTCCTCATTTTTTGGGGGTTATATTTATGGTAAAGTTATTGTTCAATTTTTTTTTATTTTTTATTTTTGAGAAAGAAGTTATTGTTCAATATGAAATGAGGTTTTAGCAAAAATGACAAAGTTTCTATCATATTTGACCATATTACTATCTATCCAAAATGTTTTTTTTTTTTTTTATAAATAAACTAGAAAAAAAAAAAAAAATTATCATGTGATATGGTGCTATCATCACATTTGACATTGACACTATTTTATTTGTCTTACTATGTAGTTATTACTTAATGTGACATGAGTTACCAATATATGTATATAGATTTCAATTAATTTAACTGATAAAGTCTTTTGTCATCAAATAAAAAATCTAGAATTCGATTCTTGTCTACATCAAAAAACCAATTGGTGTTCATAGGTTGAAATTATCTCTCAAAAAAAATTTAATAATATGTGTAACTCTATTTTTCCCACCTTTTTAATTATTACGTATGTCTAGTGTGTGACACTAGTCATAAATGTCAAAATTTTTTATAGCCGACCTTAAGCAAAAAAATGATGGCATATTGTTTATCAAAAAAATTGATGGCATATCTACGTAGGCTGTGTATAGTATATCTGAAACCTTTGGCGGAAGATTAGTCTCACAGTGGGTGCTGTCACCTGTCGCAAAGTGGAACCCAATAGCAAGTGGCAGAGCATACATAGTTTTCTACATTTATTGTTTCACTTTCACCACCCTCATTATTGTTTTTATGAGTACAATGAAGGGGATCACATAAAGATGGCAGATATTTCTGATAGTGAAGTTGCAGAAATCTTTTTACAATTGGTACTATATTTAGTGGCTTTTACAATTGCAAAATTATGAGCAATTTGAGTAAAAATGGGATTAACTAGCGGCTGAGTTTGAATTGAGGACAACAAGTATATTAATTCCACCATTAAAGGTTGAAGAATGTAACTTGATTTGATTCTATGGCATGAATGGTGCCCCAGAACTTGGAGTAATGTCAATAATAATGTTTTAGATTTACAATTTTCAGGTCCTTGTAAACAAATTAGGTTGTGACTATATATATAAAGTGCCTCCCTGCCTTTCATGCAAAAGAGGCACCAATTATGGGATTGAGACATATTTTGGTCCCCAATAGTCTTTGTTTGTACCTATCAAAAAAGTAATTGTAGGTGCTATAACCTTTCAAAAGTACTGTTGCATTTGACTAAGAACCATTCCAAAATTCAGACCCAACCCATCCATTATTGACTATGTGTCTTGTTGGTTCTAGTCCTTCCTGACCAGAATGAAAGTTGCACCCTAGAGGTTGAAAAGTCACCTCAGGGATAAACCTATCTTTTTGTAGTTTTGTTTGGTACCAGTTTCCGGTCATCATCATCATGACATTATTATCATTGTTATGGGGAATTTGTTTAATGTTTTCCTATAAGCAGTTAAATAGCCACAAAATAGACTTTGAATATGATCATCATTTGAGATTAAAATGTCTAACTACTATGATTATGTGGTGAGTCCCATTCAAGACAAATATATACAGCAACCTTTTGAGGGGATTGATGGTTACTCCTCATGGACTTTCTGCTCATTTTGAAAACAATATCAAACATTTTCCATGGTCCAATCTACTTGACTTATCAAATCGCAGGACCAAATTTTTTCTCAAGGGAGATAAGATGGTTATCATATGACCTTGGGTGCGTAATTTATTGGAGGAGTTTGATATCTCACATTTGAATAAGGACGTCTTTGTTTTGTTTTATTTTGTTTGTTTTATTTTTTGTTTTGTTTTGTTTTGTTTTTTTTCATTGTTTTTGTTCAAATAACGCATCTTTGTTTGGTTTTGTTTGTTTGTTTGATTCTTTGTTTTTTTTATTATTATTTAAATTTGAGGTTAGCGAGATTTGAATCCTAGCTATTTCGGTTGAAACACTAAAATGTGTCAATTGATAGCTACAAGACTCTTGATAATATATATTTGTTATGTCTATGTTCATTTTATAGTTGACACTACTTAAATTCATTAATTTATTTTATTTATTAAATAAATTCTATAGAAAAATGAAAAAACTTTAAAAAATGTATATAAATTGGTTTATAAAATAAACTACTTAGATTAATGTTATCTTATTTAGTTATGTACAGTTTTTTAAAACTTTCACTTTTCTACTTTCAGCAATCAACAAATATATTGCAAATAGCAGCCATTGTATGGTTTCCTTTAGTCCATACAATGTAATTGACAAAAAGAATTGGCAAGTCATCTCACAAGGGAAATGCATTTGCATTATGCAAACCAATCTTATATGCTTTCTGGCCAGAGGCAGCAGCTTCTATTTCCTAGCTTGGAGTCACTTTTGTCTCTGCCACCACATCATGTAGTATATACACTCTTGATTTTTACCCAACTGAGAAGAGTTTTGATATAGTTTTTTTTTTTTTTTTTTTTTTTTTTTTTTTTTTTTTTTTTTTTGTTGTTGTTGCTGGAAAGAGTTTTGATATAACTTAATACTCCAAGTAGCAGATAAAAAGGCGAACAACCGGATTAGAACAAAGTCTCCATCCCTCATATAGGTTGTCCAATATGTAAGGAGTTATTCTCAAGTCCTAATAGGCCCTGGCCCAACCATGCTTTCTTGACACATCCCATCCGCTTAAATCTTTGGAGGAATCTTTTTTGTGGCCCTGTCATGCGTTAAACATTGATGGGCTTGGCTTGGCTTTTAAGGTCCGTTTTGATGAATGGATGGAAAAGTAGACAGATAAAAAATAAAAAAGTGAGAGGATAAAAAAAATTTTAGTTCTCCTTATTTGTATTTGGTTGGGGTGGATAAATGCAGGAATAAAAAAAATAAGTTTATATTAATTTACTCATATACTCTTGTTAAAAAATAATGTCCAATTAAAATTAAAAAAAAAAGTGGCCAAAAAAAAAAAAAAAAAACAGGTAATCACCTAAATTTATTAAAAAAAGAAAAATCATGCCTAGAAAAAAAAAAAAAAGAATGAAAAAAAAAAAGAAAGAAAGAAGAGCAACTAGTAGATCCATGCCCAAAAAAGGATAAAAGAAAGTGAAAAAGTAGCCAGCATTCACGCTTAGGAAAAGTAGGAGAATAGAAGAGATTTTAGTTTCTCTCGTTTATGTTTGGTTGGGAGTGAAAAAATAGAGAGATAAAAAAAAGTAAGCTTGTATAAATTTACTCATATGCCCTTGTTAAAAAATGATGTCCAATGAAAATTTAAAAAAATGGCCAAAAAAAAAAAAGGCAACCATATAAATTTATTAAAAAAAAAATCATGCCTAGAAAAAGAAAAGTAAAAAAAAAAAAGAGAAGAAAATAAGAAGAGAAAAACCTGTATCACAAAAAAAAAAAAAAATCCAATAGATCTTATACCCAAGAAAGGAAAAAAAGAAAGTGAAAAAGCAGTCAGCATCCACACCTAGGAAACCAAAAAAAATAAAAGAGGGGTAGTTCAGTGATTAACTGCAACTATTCATCTCCCATCTATTTTCTCTCCAAATTAGAGAGATAAAATTTTGGTGGGCCATGAGAGCAAACACTTGGACCTCACCAATTTTTCATCCTCCCTTTCTCTCCAACCAAATACCTAGAAAATCAGTTTTCTCAAGAAGGGAGAGTGGATGTTCTGATATTCAAGCAAATTTAACCATATATGATTTTGAATCATGAAAGTGGGTAAATTTAGATTGATGTGATCAGAGAGAAAGAGGACTCTCCACCTGTGCTTCTAAATACAGAGTAAACTTATTTTGGTATCTGCTGAATATATTGGACGGAAACTTTGTGCATAGGAATTAGATAAATTTTTTGGATTTTGAAAATCAACATCAAATGGTCATGATTCTAGATTTGTGAAATACCCACCTGGAATCTTGAGCAATGAGATTTCATTTATAAAATTAATATATATATATATATATATATGTTTTGGTTTTATGCCATTTCACAATTTCAGGCAATTTGGTTGACTCAATTTTATTTGGATTCTTCCCTAAAGGGAAATGCAGCACCCAAGACCTGCTAAATTTTCTGGATTTTGAAAATCAACATCAAATGGTGATTTGCAAAGCATTTTTTTTTTTTTTTTTTTTGAGAAAATGATTTGGAGAGCATTTGATGTTGTTGGGTATGTGAAATTAGTTAGCAAATACAAAAAAGTTCTACAGTGTGTTTCGCTTTATGCAAAGTGAGCAAATACAGAAACCGTTCTTCTCCTTAAACCCAAGATAGATGAGAAAAATCCTCTTTTACCCTCCAATCTACGACTCCCTAATTTTCCTTTGAAGAGGACACATAGACTTGATTCATGCATTTGGGCTTTATCCATTTTTTGAAAGGACACAGGGTTAGCGCACTGGACCTAGTTTAACCCCTTTTTGAAAAACTATTTTGACAGGCTTAAAGAGTTATGAACAAATATGTCAACCCCCATTTTTTTTTTTTTTGATAAGCATGAAATATTCATTCAACTTGAAAAAAGTTACAACAGAGAAAACATACAAACACGGGGAGAAAATCACAAACAATTACACACCACTCTCCTCAATGAACCCGAGAGCTCAGCAATATTTCTGAGTTTGCATATTAACATTTTTGGGGTCTCTTTTCTTGGGCTCTAGTGGTGGGCTCATTAAAAGGAGAGATATTACTTGTGGTTTTTGGGCTGGAAAGTCCTTGGGCCAAAGATGAAAACATTTGAAAGCCCAAAACCGATTTTTGGCCTCAGAGGACCATTGGAAAACACGTGAGTGCTCAACTGAGGAGGGTGCTGTGCTCAAGGAGCAAACCACTGCCAGCACAGTTGAACTACTGCCTTTCTCCGTACCCAGGCTCACCGAACTAACAGCCACCGGAATCTGAAAACCGTTATCTTCCTCTCTTCTTTCTTCCTTCGACTCGCCTCGACAAGCAGCACAATGTTTCTCAAAAACCTCCTTCCTCCAATCGGACAAATCTTGAGACCCAGACTGAAGAAACCCACCAAAACCCAAAACACCACAAATAAAGCAAAAGGAAGAAAGCCACTCCATTTGAAGACCAGATCTGAAATAAAACTGGAAGATCTTTATTCCTCTATCTACATATCTTAGATCCAAACCCATCTTCCAGGCAGATCTTGGAGTGGCCTTGAAATCTCTCAAGCGCATCGCTAGGATGTCCGATCTCATGGCTGAAGTGGAGCTTTCATCATCCTCAAACGTGGTGAGATGAAAATGCAGAAGTCCTCTAGTGGTAGCTTGATCTATGTTGCTGAGGGGACCTTGAAGGCTACAGAGACTTAGAAAATACCTGAATAGGGAGAGGGAGAGAGGGCTTGTACCAAGGCAAGAGAAACAAAAACTCCTACTGAGGGAGAGAGAAAAAACTCTCTCTCCCTCAGCAGGAGAGAGAAAGTTTTGATAGGCTTATAGTTATGAAAAAGGAGTGCCAGTGTTCTTTGATGCGCAAGGTTTTTATTTCTGGAGTATTTTGGGCATGTTGGCACATTCGTCATTAGAGTATAACCTGTAGTAACACATAATGAATAAAACATTTTTACAGGTAATAATATTACACACCACCACCTCTCCCATGCATTTCAGTAAAGACGATTCCCCACAACCCGCAAAAACTATTGGAAAGAAAATCATATCAATCATCCTTAATCCTAACTCAGGAGAAAATCATATATTCAGTCTTACACATATTCCAACTTGTCTTTATTAAACATATCAGCCAAATCCACACAGTCAGAGTTGCGGGAAGATAACCATAGATAAGAGAGACGGGATAAAAACTCATTCAAACATGGATTCTAGTGTAACTTTCTTGTCAGCTGTTAAATTTGCCCCTATATTGCTCGTATCAGTCACAAATATACATGAATTTGCTCATATCAGTCAGAGAAACTTCCTCCAATCTATTTTGTGCAAATTCAAATGAGCATAAACATATATGAAATAAGTAACATGACCATTGAACAGGTCATGTGATTACCAAGGCAACAACACTCAATTTTCCTCCAACCCAATTTTAAGGAAAATTCTTTTTAAGAAAAGCAATAGTAAGAGAAGGTATGTCATATCAAAATAGCTGAATTGGCCTGTTTCAAGTTGGTTATGGAATCTCTCACTCTACTCTCCCTCTAAAGTCTCGAGCCCCAAATATAACAATTATAAAAAAAGAGAAGGTAGCACTAGCTCTAATACTTTACACTAAAAGAGTTGCATCTTTCTATAGTAGGTTAATTGGTTCTTTGATCAAACACATGCTTAACTCATATCAGTTGTTTGACAAAAAAGTACCAACTGAATGTTTAGCCAACACCACTTATATTATTTGTACCCATAAAAACTACTTCCACAAATTCCGAACGTCAGGCATCTCAATTCTTTAAATTACCTGAAATCATTGTATGAGAGATGAGATCCTAGGTCATATCCTCACAATTGAGTTTATGATGATAGAAACTGAGACAAAAACAAGCAAAAACCTACTTATTCAGTCTTATATATATGTGTATATATATATATATATATATATTTATTCTGACTTCCCCAAATCACCAGTAGGACAAGCTTTCAGGACAAAATAGCATTTCATTAAAGTAGCCTGCACATCATTAATTAATGCTGTATCTAGAACACAAAACCACTACTTAAATTGTGCAATCAGCAGATTGCAATCAAATATGCGCAACCTCTCAACAATGCTTATATAAACATGACCTAAAGATTTATGACAATTAATATCAAAGGCTAATTATTCCCTTCTTCTGACCACAACATGGATCAGAAGTGAGAGATTCATGCTACGTTACTGAAGGAAACAATTACTAACAAATTCTAATGTCTAACAAGTCAACAAACCTCAAAATCCCTATCATGCCTCACACAAGCATAACTAATGAAAAAATTCATAGGATGATGACACATCCACCCCAAATTAAATGATACAATATGATCACTTTAGAAAAGCTCAAGTGGCATCAGTTCAGTAGAGAAGCGCACACAACTAAATAAGGTGCAGAAAGAGACCTCCAAATTGCTATGTATTTCACACTACGCAAGCAAACGCTATCAAAGACACTGAGATATAATAACCAGTGCTTAAAAATCATCTCCCACAATATTTTGACTAGAGTAGTGCCTACTTCATTATACCAAAATACAACCAGACACCTACATCTGCATAATAAATACTATAAAAATGAAAGAGTCACACAAGGATTAATTCCAAAACTAACCAGCCAAGAAGCACTCAACATATAGGATTAATTGAATTGTTTCATACTTAGACCTAAATTGAAACCATGGAGTCACACAACGATTAATTCCAAAACTAACCAGCCAAGAAGCACTCAACATATAGCATTAATTGAATTGTTTTATACTTAGACCTAAATTGAAACCGCGGAACAGTAATTACAATCTAGAACAATTATGACAACCTCAAAGTAATTTCACCACGCAAAAGATATACTGCAAATTCATTCAGAGCACTGAATTTGCTAGAAATTAGTACACACTCAATCTATATTCATAAGTGACAAGCCCATGACATTGACAACCCAAGAAACCAATATCTCTTAATACTCTCTTTTTTTCATTCCTTTTCCGCTCGGGAATTACACACACCAGTAGGCCTCAAACCCTAAACCCTCTACCTTCCTCTTACAGGAGGAGATAATGCTAATTAAACTAGAACTCATTAGCTCACTCCTGAACCAAATATTCATAAAAGTCTTATTTTGTACACAACATTTTGTTCAAACTATCAAATTCAAACAATAAATCATAAAACTTGGAAGTCATTTCTAGACCCATCACTCAATCTAGTGATAACAACAACAACAATAACAACAACAAAGCCTAGTTTTTAACTCACATAAAACACAATACAATCTATTAAAAACAGCATTATTCTCACACATCACAATGCAAACTCCTTGCTCAAAAAAATCCCATCTTTAAAACATTTCCTACCTAAAAAATTCACAAACAACAATCCAACAACAACAAAGAAATTACGTAAAATTGAAACTTATAACATTTCTCATAAAATAGATATCCAAAATGTCAGACCCAACAGTAACTAAACAACGTTCAAATCAATAAAAAACTAAAACCCACAAAACAAAAACACGAAAAATTCCAAAAACCCATTTGATAATAAAACCTAAGCAGTAAGAACAACAGCCCCACCAGCCTCCTTAATCTTCTTCTCGGCAATCTTAGACACAAGCTTAGCCTTCACAACAACAGGCTGGTTCTCAGGCAAAACACCTTTACCAAGAACCTTGAAGTACCCGAACTGGGTCACATCGATCAAAGGAGCGCTATCCTTAGAAGCCTTGTCTCTAGCTTCTTGAGGCACGAGGGACCAGAGCTTGTCGAGATTAACAATGGGGCAGTGGAACTTGTTACGGAGCCTGTGGAAATACCTCATACCCACCTTGCCGAAGAAGCCAGGATGGTACTTGTCGAAGAGGATACGGTGGTGGTGCATGCCTCCGGCGTTTCCGCGACCGCCCGGATGCTTCCTGTGCTTGCCGATACGGCCGTGTCCGGCGCTCACGTGTCCTCTCTTCTTGCGGTTCTTCTTGAAGCGGGTTGTCATGGTGGGTGGGTGTGGTTTCTTAGAACTCGAGAGAACTTGTGATGTGTGCGGCGGAGGTGAGGAAATGAGTTTGTGAAGGGTTTTATAGATGCTAGGGTGAGACTTAAGGTTTTTTTTTTTTTTTTTTTTTTTTTTTTTTTTTTTTTACATATTTGACCTTTTTGCTGATTCTATTACATCAAGGTCCCTCTTTTTTTTTTTTACATTTTTTTTTTCATTTAAAATATATATTTTAGCATATATTTTCATTTATAAGTATAACAAAATAACAAATTAAATTAAACTTAAATTTTTAAAAATAAAATAACAAATTAAATTTCTGTGTAGGTAAGCGAAACGGTGTTATAATTAGGGATGGCAATTTTGCCCCGCCCCGCTAAACCCGCCCCTCCCTCGCTTCGTCCCGTGCGGATTTTCCCCGCCCCGCAAAGGTGATGGGGCGGGGATGGGGTAAGATTTTAGCCCCGCATCACGGGGCGGGGCAGGGATGGGTTTAGACCTTTTAGACCCGCCCCGCCCTTCTCCATCCCCACCCCGCCCCGCCTCGCCCCGCCTGGCCCGCATTGCTAAGAGTTATAATTGTAAATTTTCGTACCCTAAAACCTTACTATTTAAATAACATATCAATATTAGCTTATTTTATTCTCCTCAATGTGATTCTCTACCTTTATTTTGTTATGTGTTATATTATGAGTTTTGTTTTTCTTTATGATTGTCTTGTTAAACGCTTGGATATACTATTCAATTTTTTCTAAAAATTGATTTGATTTGATGAGATAAATTAAGTTATAATTTCAAGTGTATTTTTATTAATGAAATAGGTTTCATTAAAAAAATTTGTACTAATTGTAGGTCAAATTAACAAAAAGTAGAGTTTTACGGGGTGGGGCGGGGCTTCGCAGGGCCCCAAGGGGTGGGGATGGGGTGAGAAAGTTTTCCCCATCATGCGGGGCAAGGCGGGGATGGGGCAAGACAAAATCATGCGGGTCGAGGACGAAGATCCCATCCTTCGGCCCCGCCCCACCCCATTGCCATCCCTAGTTATAATTAGGGTTTCTTTTTCTTTTCTTTTCTCCTTTTTCAAATTTTAGGTTTTAATTTGTTATGCTCTTTAAATTATTAGGTTTAAAATGTAATTTTACCTTTTTTTAATAGTATAAATTATATTTATGTGAAGAGAGAGAGACGTGTCCAAAGCAATGTGGTTAGGGATAAATAAAAAATTAGGGATCAAAAAAAGAAAGTCTTTGTATAATGTAAAATGGTTATGATATTTTTTCTTCCAAAGTTCACTTGCATAACATGTAAATATTATAACTAACGTTCATATAAACTATGGGTGCGAAACTGCAAATTGCTTAATTTGTTACCGTCCAATGGTGATTGCAAATGCTACCCCCCACCCACCCCCTCCAATTTACGGTGGATTTATGCGGTTAACCTATAGTTACACTTTTATACCATTCACCATATATATATATATCTCAAAATTAGTATAAAATATTTCATCTCTATTTCATTAAAAAAAATGAGTGTTCATCTCACTTTTAGAAAAAGTACTTAGGAGGGAATAAAATGAAATAAACATTTACTCGTACTTATTTCATTCATTTCTATTAAACTTTCAAAAAAAGTAAAATAAATCCCTTTTTGAATCCATTCCATTTCTTTTTCTTTCCCCTCACAAATAAATTTTAAGGATTCAAACTTAGGACTTGATACCAACCAAAGGGATATTGGGCTTTTGCTCTTATTTTGCAAAAATCACAACAATATGTCTCTGTTTTGAAACTATTTAGGTTTGTATCCCTGTTTTTGAAACTCGATATCCTCAAAATTGAGTTATATGTAAATTTTTAATTAAAACTCGACTTTAGCAAAGTCGAGTTTTCACTTAAATTTTTTTTTTTTTTTTTGAATTAAGTGACAAAATATGCATAAAACTTGACATTACTAATGTTGAATTCCACTTGTGACTCGATTTTTTTAAAATCGAGCATTAAAACAGGAACACGAACCTAAATAGTTTTAAAACAGGAACATTGTGCTAGATTTTTTACAAAATAAGGGCAAAAGACCAATATCCCCTACCAACCAAACCATATAGCATAGGAATACACTTTCGCCACTAGAACACACACCTTAACAATAATTTCAACCTTTAATTAGTTATAAATAAAATAAAATAAAGTTTTGGTCATTTATTTATTTAATTTTCAAAAATCTTCTTTCTAAGTAGAGTGTAAACCTATAGTTTTGCATTTTTTTTGTCCCAATTAATTCAATATAAAAATGAGTGAACCTAATGGGGTTTGTCGAATGATCATTTTTGGCTCAGAAGACAAATACCTAGTTCCATTATTCAGTGCTCACACGACCCCATTAAATACGATAGCCCTCTACTCCCCACGTAAATTGATCATATTACAGCAGCAGCTCCAACAGTCGACCTAGACAGAGCCTTCCTGTCTTTCCATTAATTTTCTTCTGCATCTTTATTCATAATAGTATGATTTATTAAGCTTCTATCTTCATCTCCATATCAGTATGTTACAAAATGTCTCACAAATTGGCAATATTACAAACCATTAAAAACTCGCTAGCTAGTAGCAGTCCATCCTTTCACACTTTGACTATTTCCTCAACAACAACAAAAATGTGGAACAAAACACAGCTTAAAGCAACTATTATGGCATATCATAGACTAAGCATCAGATAGTATCAGCTGGAAGTCAAATTATGTAATACTTCTTTTTTGGCTGAATTTCAATGGTAGACAATACAACATCAATAAATTTAAAAATACAACACGACAAATTCTGTTTTTTCTTTAGCATGAATCAGTAAAAGATGCCAAAAGTGAAGTAAGCTAGCTGCAACCATGACATAAATCATTCTCTACAGACTATCCTAAGTTTATATCAAATTACATTACGGCTATCAGCAGCAGCAGTAACACACTACCAAGGTCTCCTTCCACCAAGGGGAATAGTATTAGAGCCTGAAATCTGAGACCGATTGCCAAACCCTCCTCGTCCTCTGGAGCGAAAGTTTCCCCCAGATCCTGTACCCAAAAATAAATAAAATGTTTATCTTTCCAATTTACACCTCAGATTTACACAGCACTGATACTATTCAAAAATTTCAACAAGTTACCTCCTAGACCAGAACCAGCTGAACGAGCCATGCTAGAGAGTGCAGGATTCACAACCTGCCCAGCTTCTTGCAAGATCTTGATAAGATCCCTAGCATACTTTGCATTTGCATGGGTGAAAAAGGTGAACGCAGTCCCCTTTGCTCCTGCCCGACCAGTTCGACCAATCCTGTGGACATAATCTTCAAGGCTTGACGGAAAATCATAATTGACCACACATTTGATGTCCTTCACATCTGCATCCGATGAAGTAAGAGTTTAGTTAAAAATGAAACAAATAGCAAGATATTAAACACGGAGAATACTGCAAATATCCTTATCCCTGCTCCCCTAAGATCTGAGAGATCAAATTTAAGATAACACATTCATCATATAAATGTGCCCACCTTAACCTTGCAGGGATAAGGAGCAGCTTCACCACCACCACTTCCATATCCAATCAATGCATAAGCATGTGTGAGTCAACCGGACTGCGACAACAACCAGCTCCATAACTGTGGGTGGGCAGCGATAACCTTGACTATGTTAATTAGACACTTGATAATAGGAGCAACACTTCTAGCAAAAAGTCAGTAGCCAACCACATAAAAGCCAGCTCTACTTCCTAATGAATTTAAAAAGGAGTGGAGGTGGGAGGGATTTTCCAGTCCTATGAATATAATAGGTTAAAATATTGTTTTTGTTCCTAAAGTTCGCATGAATTTTGAATTTCATCCCTAAGCTTTAAAGAGTACTTTTTTTTTTGTTCCTAAACTATTGAAAACGTTACACTTTTGGTGCTAAAACTATAAAAAGATTTGTTTTTTCATACCTAAACTATTCGAAAAAAATGTTCTTTTTTTGTCCCTATTTTCAATCCCTAAACTATCGGAAAAATCTCTTTAAAAGGACAAAAAAATAACTTTTTAAAGTTTAGGGAAATGAACTTCATGCAAATTTTAAAGATGTAAACAATATTTTAGTCAATATAAAATATCTATCTCGCTTTAATAATATAAATGGCAAACCTCCCCCAACAATGTTGATAATTCAAAAATTCGAGAAGGGGGATTTGAACCCTAGATTCCTCATTTATAAAAACGAGGAGCTACCAACCAATTGAGCTACAAGGCTCTTGACAAAACTCTCCCAAAAATTTTGATAATTCAAAATTGGGAGCGAGGGATTTGAACCCTAGATGCCTCATTTATAAACACGAGGAGCTATCAACCAGTTGAGCTACAAGGCTCTTGACAAACCTCCACCAAAAATTTTAACATCTGTTATTCTAGCAATAATAGTGAAACCATGCTCCTAGCGTCCGTGTAAGATTAGGAGTATGATTAAGACGAGAAACCTTGCCCCTTCATCCAACTCATGAATAATAAATCCCTTAACGC